>JANUWF010001450.1:0-600000 GCA_026120185.1 Voacanga thouarsii
TGTTTTGTTGAATGTGCTGAATCTATACAGAAACCCCAGTACAGATGTCAATCTTTAAACTCCATAAAAACCATCTTCTCGACTGAATTTTCTTATGCTTTTTGGAATGTATAAACTTCAGGATGTTATAGAAATTTCAAAAAAATAATCATTGAAAAATACATTAAAATTGACTGCACAAGGCAGTTTGCTGTTTACCCGAGACTTTGTATAAAAATTATTTGAGCTCCTTTTTGTGGGAATTTTAGGGAAGTAAATACATGGTAATTAACCTAACATATGGAGGTTTTTGTTTAAAAATAAAATGTTTTTCTTGGTTAATTAAGTAAATGATTTTTTATCCCTGTTTTAGAGTAAAAGCAGAATTTGTGTTGAAAGTTAAAAAAATGAATTTACTTATAGAAATGACTTTAAATGTTGCAAAATTGGGTTTATGTGATTATTGTATGATGCTTAGCATTGTGGAAAAATATTTGATTAAAGTTTGATGAGTTTCTTTTATAGTATGATTTCTTGGAGGTTGATGCCTTGTACCATTATAAGGTGAGACTTTCAATTCTTGAAAAGTGACTTGAACTCTTGGTGTGATTGGTAGAATGCGTTGGCTTAGATGCTGCCCTATTAATCAACTAATTCTAGTGCACGACTAATTAGGGTTTGCATGGCTAATTAGGGTTGCGTGGTGATTACGATTTTGTTTAGCCATTAAGGCCTTGTTTAGTTATGGATGTTATATGAGAAGTAAGGGAGTCCTATAATTTTTGGATCATAGATATTTTAGAATAATATTAGATATCTTGTGGGATTCCTTGTGTTTAGAATTAAATAAGTCATATCGCTAAGCATTTTGGAACTACTTAAGATATAAGTAATTACCCTAACTATTTTAGGATCTTGTTTAATGCTTTAGTTAGGTTAATCAATTTAGGAAATTAATTCCTATATTATATATGTAATAGATTTGGGGTTGGACTTAGGAGGAGGAGGCACCTAAAATATTTTGAAGCTTAATTTTCTAAGCTTTTTGGACAAGAGGTAAGTCCTTACTTCTCATGACTCTTTTATGAAAAATAGATTTATAGAAAATTCTTATGATCATGCATACACTTTTATAACACGAATAAGCTTATGATATGATTTGACTTTTATTTATAGTGGGAATATTCTTGGATAATCCATTTTGTTGCACTTGGTATCACACTTATCACCTTACGACTTTTACATGGAAATTATGCATGATCAATTTCAAGAATTCTTACAAATATCATGTTCGATTAGGAGCCATGCATAAATGTTTATATCTAACTACAATTTCCTTCATGCATAATATTGTGAAAATCATAGCATGAGAATTTGGCTCTTGTCAATATTGCTTTGAGGCATTTTATGAGCGGAATGATTGAATTACGCCTTGAACAAATTTGGAAAAAACAGATGTAGGGATTTCAGTTTTGGAAATATTTTGGGAAGAAAGTATGGTTGTGGTTTTGGGTTAGGTTGAATTTCAAACAAAAGAAGGTTTTGAGAACTGGAACAATATTTTGGAAATGAAATTGTATATTCCATATCGGAATGGGAATTTCTTGAACTGCTTTGTTATAGACTTGAGTACTTAAGGGGCGAGACTATAGAACTAGCTTTCATTAGAATAGGAGAGGATTTTGGTTGATTGGCTGCCTCTAGAAAACTATCTTTTCCGAACGGGGCGATACTCCTAGTAGTTGAGTCGGTCCTTAGCTAGCAACACGGTATCCAAAAAGGGAACAAGAGGACGGACATGGGACATCTAGTATGTTTATGAGAGGGATGGTAGGGTATCCTCTCGAGAGAGATGTACACCCTTCTCAATGTGTTTTCTCGGCATGGAATATGTTGTGGTCATATTTGCGCAATATCATAGATTTGTGGTCTCGATATACAATATGGCATGTTGATGACGGTTTTGAAACTTTCGTCAAAATGAATTTTCGTTCCAGGAATTTTGACTTGAATTGATTGCCCAACAAAAATTCTTATCTACATATCATATTTAACCGTACTTGTGATTTTCTCTCCAAAAATTGAAAAAGAATTTGAGATGAATAAATGCTAAATTTTCTAATGATTACATTTGTTCGGATTAT
This sequence comes from Voacanga thouarsii, assembly GCA_026120185.1. Classification (NCBI taxonomy): domain Eukaryota; kingdom Viridiplantae; phylum Streptophyta; class Magnoliopsida; order Gentianales; family Apocynaceae; genus Voacanga; species Voacanga thouarsii. Next base: position 2,124 of record JANUWF010001450.1, read on the forward strand.
TGCTTATTCATGCATCATACCATTGATTTCTTAACTGTTACTTTCACACTATGGACTTACTGAGATTAATTATAATCTCACACAAATTTTTCTAACCATGGTTTTCAGGGTAGCATATATATTTATCAAGATCGAGTGTAGAAGATCTTTTTGTAATAGATTTGGTTTTAATACTCTATTTTTACCACTATTCTTATGCTATGTAGTGGTTATACTTTGGTTAGCAAGGTTTACCCTTACATCTTTGTATTGGAATTTATTTAGATAGCAAATTTAATTTCTCATTTTGAGGCTTAATATTTAGTTTATCCTGTTATTTCTTTCCCTTCATTCACTATAAAGTCCCCTAGTCTGATAGGACGGGGTGACATTCCATGGCCATTTAGGCCACTTAATAGGGGGTGTTACAATGGCAATGGATTCCTTCAATGTAGCTATATTCTCCTTCAATCCAAATAGCAAAGCGATGCTCGCATTAGAAAAGGAATGGATTTTCTCCAATAGAATTTCAAAGTTACAGTTGCCAATGCGTTTTTCAGAAGTGTCCTTGCAATCATATCTTTTGAGAATGATTTTGTCACGAAAGCTTTTGCAGGTAGAAACTGGAAAAGGTTACTGGGAGCAAAAATTTTTAGGTTGGAACAAATGAGAAGAAAAATAAAGTAGAAAACGAATGAATCCGTGGTTTTCAGCAGACTCAGTCTACTATCCTCTAAATGGAGTATTTTCTACTACACTTCTAGATCACCGTTACAAGGTGCCCTTATTATTTGGATTCCACATTTTTTTTTAAATGTTCAAATTTTTATTTTTCGAATGTTGAAAAATAAGCATTTAGTCAGCTAAAATAAGCATATTTTCCCTCTAAATCTCTACAATTAACTTATTCAATTTAACACATACAAGTTCCACTAATTGGCGAGTTTCATCATTATAATGATGCGATATGCAAGCAGTGACGCAAATAGTTGCTCCACCATCACAAAATTTTTTAAATTTTTTATTTTTGACATAAGAAAATGATTATTTAAAACAAAAATTCATTTAAATTTTACCTTTTATATCTCAAAATTTTTCCAAAAAGTGTAACATTATCCTTTAATATATCTATTTGTATAATTTACTTTCCTCCTAAACATAAGTTTCAAATTTTATTCCTATATGTCAGAATAGAATTAAAAAATGTAGGATTGAGAATAAAGTACATAAAATAATATATTATGGGATAATATTATAATTTAAAAAAATTGAAGGAGAGTAAAAGATAAAAATTTAAACGATCTTTTTACAATTTTTTAATTTTTTAAGAAAAATACATAATTTAAAATAAAATTGCCTCTAATTCTATCTGGGTAGTATGATAACTTTCTCGAACTTGAATGTTCTTTTTAAATATTTGTATTAAATTAATATAAGATATTTAATTTTTATGGAATGAATATTTTTTTTAATACGTTGAATGAGAAGAATGTGACTAGATCAAAAGACCTCTCGGCTATATGAATGATTCAGTGACCTCTAGCTTGTTAATTAACGCTATTATTTCTATGCATTATAAAAAATTATATATTTTTAAATTTCTGTCTACTAGTTGTTATATGGTTTTACTAGGTGGTTGTCTTGCACAAGGCACAAGCTCGGATACCTATGGCAAGAAAATATTGGTGCAAAATGCAGCAAATTATAATAAAATGTAGAAGCAACACTTTCATATATTCATGTATGAATTCAAATATTTATAAAGAAGAAATGATCATGAAATTTTGTGGAGGAGAGTTTTTCAGATCTTTTCTAGGACATCACAATATGAGTATGGTTTGTCAAAATGCAGACACTGCAAATTTTCAAGACTTCACACCATTATGGAGTGGTCCATGGAACCAGAGTGATGCTGCTATTTTAAAGCTATTACTGGGTACATCAATATTGTTTGTTCCAGCAATTGTTTCTACCTCTGCTGCTGCTAGTTATTTCTGGCTCAGATCGTGGACCTATATCATCACAGTCCTTTGGAAAAAAAAATACCCAGGAATCTTGTGTGGAAAAGAAGAAAGCACAACAATATGCTATCAATCAATTAAATTTGCAAGAATCTGGATTGACTTAGCATATAAAGGTCATAAATGAGATGATATTTGTTATTCAAATTAGCATATCAAGACATAACAATGAACTAATGAAAAGTTGGTCCCTACGTTTTTAGATTGTCAGCTCTTTGAATAGTATCAATAGTTAAATAGAACTTTGCAAAACATGGACACTACAAATTACAAAATCAAAGTGATTATCGTTACATAAACATTAGCAAGAGAACAGTAATAATTTGGAATATGAGTACAGTAAAGACTACAGAGGTGGGATCAAATTTGCGATCAGCAAGCAATGAAAACATCAGTTTGGGTATTAGAAGAAGCGGTTAATGCAAAAAAAAAAAAAACCATTATTCTTTCAGCAAGTTCAGGGAGAAATTTTAGTAAAATCAAGCTCAAAAGCTCAACCTGATTTACATCTTGGGTACGTATTCGAAGCTTCCTCTTGCATGACAAGGGCATCAACTGGTGCAACGGTTGTTAACCAAGATGTAACCTTACTGCAGATAGTAGAGGGAATAGGGCAAAACATAAATAAAGATGGATTTTTGCAAAATATGCTTGTATGATTACTGATGCCTCAACAAAACAAAAGAGTGACCAGAACAAGCAGATAGAAAGACATTTGGAAACTAGTAATTGTCTGTGAAAAGACAAGAACACTTTTGAGAGATAGGGTAATGGTGTTTAAACAAAGTGATAGTGGCCAAAATCATCACTATTTTCTTAGTTATTTAAGGGTTTTTTGTGATACATTTGTTATAATAACTAGACATATTCCTTCATATTTGATATTTTACCCTTGGAAAGGCATTTTAGAATTTTATTACAAAAAACGATGAAAAAACAACAAAACTGTAGTCGTCAAAGCACGACCGGCGCTGGTCATGACCTTCTAAGCTGTACTTAATATGTACTTAATTGTTTTCTTTTTCTTAAACAATTATGTACTTAATATTTCCATTATAGTTTGACATTGTTCTTAGGATTTATGATTTATTGAGTAATTTAGCTTTTTGATCAATTAATTCATGTTCTTGGTATTTGATTACTTGTTTTTATTATGAAGTTGGTTGATTGATTTTTGTTATTAACTTGCTTGAAAAATGAGTTGGTAATGACTTCAATTAATTAATTTCATATGTGTTATCTCTTAACTTGCTTGAAAAAGGAATTAATTGTTGAGAACTTACGTAATCAAAGGTTGGTTGATGATTGCTAGAATATAGATTCATTGACTATTTTTATGTTTTAAATCACCTAGAATATAAGAGTTTATATGAGGATTGATTTTAATTCATCTTTTAGGCAAATTGATTGAGACAGAATATGTTCACTAATTTAACTAAAAGACAGTGATTCCATGAATTGCAAACGAAGTGGGTCTATTTTAAATCCTTCATGAAACCAAGTTAATAATTAATTGTGATATTGGCTAAGTGCTTCATTATCATGTTTTCAAGAACTTTTGTCTAAATTGCATATTTTCACATCCTTGAGTTGTATATATTTCTTTATTATCTTATCACTTTATTTGGTTGGTTAAACAATGAATGAAGAGTGATTAGTGTGTACTTGTACCTTTGGGGATCGATACTCGTTAATTCCCTATATTATGCTTGTGATGATTATACTTACTCGTATGTGTATTTTGGGATTAATGTTTTAATTAAAACTTGGCTAAGGGATCTATTTAAATTTGACAATTTTTATACACCCAAAATTTACGCATCAAGTTTTTGGCACCGTTGTTGGGGAACAATATCATGAAAGTATGGATTTTATTGATTTAACCACGTTTATATGTCTATATATAAATATATAAATATGTATATATACTCCTTGTATGAATAGGTGCCATATTTTGTTTTCTTGTATACTTGTACTTCAGTGTCCCTACATGTTGTAGTTTTTCTAACCTAATTTGTGAACATGTACCTTAACTAACTAACTTGATTTAATATTGCACTGTGTATATATAGCACTAACAATGTCCTTTATGTAGGTAAGATGACCAATTGCAGCATAGGATGGTATCCTAACATGCCTCAAGGGCTAACATCTCAACCATCTGACTCTGCTACCTTAGAAGGGGTACTAAAAAAATTTGCCACCCATGTAACTAAACGTTTTCATGAGATAGATGAGACATTGGCAAAGTTTGAGGATATGATTAGAAATATGAAAAGGCAAATTTGGTTTTTAACGGATTTGGTGATATAGTCACCATTAAGGATAGAAACATAACACGATTCAGCTGCCATTACATTACGAAGTAGTAAGGAGCTATCTAATCCTAGCACAAAACCAGTACGATCTAAAGAAGATGGGCTGAAATGAACCCCTTGTAGTGAACTTTTTGAAAACTAACCTAAAAAAATAGACTTTCAGCCATCGGTACCTTATCCCACTCGTATGCAAAAAGTAAGAAAAGATGCACAATTTGACAAATTTTTAAAAATATTCAAAAAATTACACATAAACATCCCACTCAGTAAAGTTTTGATATATACACCCAAATATACAAAGTTCCTCAAAAGCATGCTTGTTAATAAAAAGAGGTTGGAGGAATTATCCACTGTGATTTTAAATGAAGAATGCTCAGCTATCTTGCAAGACCGACGGACTTTACCGTGAAAAGAAAGTAATCCAGGGAGTTTTTCTATTTCTTATCTTGTTGGTACTCTTATATTTTTTTAATGCATTAGTAGACTTAGGTTCTAGTATTAACTTTTTGCTAGATAAAACTTTTAAAAAATTAGGCCTAGATGAGCCTAAGTCCACTAGGATTAGTATTTAACTTGTGAATAGATCTATTAAATATCTTAGGGGAATAATAGAAGATGTATTAGTTAAAGTGGATAGATTTATATTTCCTATGGATTTTCTTATTCTTGATATGGACGAAGATTCTAAATTTCCTTTAATCCTAGGTCGACCTTTTCTAGCAACTGCCAAAGCATTAACTGATGTTCATGGGGGAAAGCTGACACTTAGGGTTGGGAATAAAGAAGTCATTACCAAAATCTATAAAAGCATGCAACACCCTATTTCTTGTGATGATTCTTATTTAAGGATTGATATTCTTGATATGCCGATCTTTGATTTTGTGAAAGAATCATTTGTCAAAAGCAATATGGATTTAATGGAACAATCTATTGCATATTTGGAAAATTCAAATGAGAGCTATGAGTTGGGAGAATTTGAGGAAATTGAAAAAAGCAGTTTGGGAAAAATGAACTCGTCCATTGAGAAACACCAGAATTGGATCTCAAAGACCTCCCCCAGTACTTAGAATATGCATTTTTTGCAAATGGAGAGAAATTGCTGGTGATCAAAATAAAAGACCTTACTTGTGATCAAAAGACCAAATTGGTAAGTCTATTGGAAAATTATAAGAGAGTTATTGCATGAAAAATCATGGATATTAAGGGAATTAGTCTTTCCTTTTGTAGTCACAAAATTATGTTGGAAGAAGGAGCCAAACCCGTAGCACAACCCCAATGTAGGTTGAACCCAAATATAAGTGATGTAGTAAAAGGTGAGGTGATTAAACTATTATATTCCAGCATCATTTATCCTATTTCCAATAGTATTTGGGTGAGTCCAACACATGTGGTACCAAAAAAAGGAGGAATGACTATGAGCCCAAATGAGAAAAATGAGTTGATCCCAATGAGATTGGTAACCAGTTGGAGGGTTTGCATCGATTATAGGAAATTAAATAAGGCAACTAGGAAGGACTATTTTCCTATCCCTTTTATTGATCAAATGTGAGAAAGGTTAGATGGACATGAGTTTTATTATTTTTTAGATGACTTTTCGAGTTACTTTCAAATTTCCATAGCACCGAAGGATCAAGAGAAGACCACATTTACATGCCCTTTTGGTACTTTTGTATATCGATGTATACCTTTTGGTCTTTGCAATGGTCCAGTAACTTTCCAAAGATATATGATGGCTATTTTCAAATGGCTTGTGGAAGACATCATGGAAGTATTTATGGATGATTATTCTATTTTTGGTGATTCTTTTGACTTGTGTTTGACTAATTTGGAAAAGGTGCTTCAAAGGTATGAAGAGACCAACCTCATGCTCAATTGGAAAAAATGCCACTTCATGGTGCAAAAAGGTATAGTATTGGGACACAAGATTTCACAAAAGGTATTGAGGTAGATAAAGAAAAAATTGAGGCAATTGAGAAACTCCCTCCTCCTACTTCCATGAAAGCTATTTGAAGCTTTCTTGGTCATGCTGGTTTTTATAGGAGGTTTATCTTGGATTTCTCAAAAATTTCTTAATCTCTTACATTTTTACTTGAAAAAAAAATGTTGTTTTTTATTTTGATGAAAAATGTCTCATTGTTTTCAATATGCTTAAAAAGAAATTAATAAATTTTCCTATTTTAATTGCACCGTATTGGTCTTTTCCTTTTGAATTAATGTGTGATGCAAGTGATTATGCAGTAGATGTAGTGCTTGGACAAAGGAGAAACAAGCATTTTCAACCAATTTACTATGCAAGCAAAACTCTTACAACGGCACAAGAGAATTACACCACAACAGAGAAAGAATTGCTTGCAATAGTATTTGCTTTCGATAAATTTCATTCTTATCATGTTTTGTCCAAAGTCATTGTGTATACGAACCATTCTGCCCTTAAATTCCTACTAACCAAGCATGATTCCAAATCAAGATTGATAAGATGGGTTTTGTTATTGTAGGAATTTGACTTGAAAATTAGGAACAAAAATGGAGTAAAAAATTTAGCTACCGATCACTTATCTAGGTTGGAAAATCCGACCCTAGAACCTTTGGCCAAAGAAGACATCAGTGACACTTTCTTGGATGAACAACTTCTACTTGTTGATGGTGAGATTTCTCAAATACCTTGGTATGCGAATTTTGCTAACTACTTGGTTGCAGGAATTTTTTCGAAAGATTTCAATGCACAATAAAAGAAGAAATTCCTCTCCGTGGTAAAATACTACTTTTGGGAAGATCCCTACTAGTTTCGGTATTGTACGAATCAAATTATTCGAAGATGTGTGGATTCTGTGAAAAGTGCAAACATATTGAAACATTGCTATGAAGGACCTGTGGGAGGCCACTACCAAGGTAACAACACCGTAAGAAAAGTGCTTGAGTCCTAATTTTATTAGCCTACACTCTTCAAGGACTCTCACGAGTTTGCTTAAAATTTTGATCGATGTTAACGTACAGGTGACATTTCCAAATGAGATGACATTGCAAAATTTTCAAGCTTGTGAAATTTTTTATTGTTAGGGCATTGATTTCATGGGCCTTTTTTGAATTCTTTAGCTAACAAATACATCTTGGTTGCAATTGAGTATGTATCTAAGTGGGTTGAGGCACAAACCTTGCCTACTAATGATGTGCGGGTTGTAGTAAAATTCTTTAAAAAACTTTTCACCCGGTTTGGAGTGCCTAAGGTACTCATTAGTAATAAGAGAATCCACTTTTGTAATATCTAATTGGATAAAGTTCTCAAATATTTAGGGGTTACTCATAAGTTTGCTACCCCCTATCACCTCCAAATAAGTGGCCAAGTTGAGGTGGTTAATAGAGAATTAAAAAGACTTTTGGAAAAAGTTGTTAACCATACGAGAAAGGATTGGAATATGAAATTAGATGATACGCTTTGGGCCTATAGAACTGCTTTCAAAACTCCTCTTGGTATGACCCCGTATCGATTGGTATATGGGAAGTCTTGTCTTTTATCTCAAAGCTTATTGAGCTATCAAACTTGTTAACTTTGAACTTGAGCTTGCTGGACAATCTAGGTCGCTTCACCCAAATGCATTGAATGAATTGTGCATGGTTGCATATGATAATTCTCTAATTTATAAAGAGAGGGTAAAACGGTGGCATGACAAACATATTGCTCAATCCCGGGAGTTTAAAGAAGGTGATCAAGTGTTGTTATTTAATTCTTACTTACGACTCTTTCTAGGTAAGTTGCAATCAAGATGGTCCGGGCCGTATATTGTGACTAAGGTTTTTCCTTTTGGTACTCTTGAAGTCTCACTTAGATAATAGTACTTTCAAAGTCAATGAGAATCAGGTAAAACATTATTTTGGTGAGACTTTGGACACCTTGGATCAGGTGGATATTTTTCTCTAAGAGCTATGATTCTTCTTCCGGATTGTTTTTGCATACTTGTTGTTTTTTTCCTTATTCTCTTTCCTTTTCATTTTTTTTTATCTTCTTGTTCTCTTTCTAGATTTATGCTTCTATTTTTGTTTCTTTTGTTTTTATATAGGTAACCGTTCCCTTATGCCTCCTTGTGAAGAATTCAAATATGTTGAACTTTAAGTGCCATGGGAGTAGTTTCTTTTCTCTATTTCTCCTCTTTATTTCTTTTTGGTCCATTAGCTTTGCTTGCATTGTTCTATTTTTTTTTTTTTTTTTTCCATTGTGGACAATGTCCACTTTAAGTGTAGGGGAGAGTTTGGTAGTGAAAATATTTTCCATATCTATCCACATTCATATCTCTATTTCCTGGAGGAAATTTTTGGAAATTTTCAAATATTTTGTGGTGTCAATGCCTTAGCAAGGTTGTGGTTATCTTTCTTCTTTAGATATGGGATGTGTCATTCCTTAGGTGGATTTTTATTGATATTTGGATAGGATGTGTTAAGACTTGAGAATATTGGTTAATCTTGTTTATGCATTACTATTTGAGTATTGTTTGTCCTATCTAGTTTAAATGTGGATACTGTGAGGAATAAGGGAAAGGTTGTTGGCTAACTCTTGCATTATGCGACTAAATTTTACTTAACTTTGAGTTATGATGAGGAACATAAGGAGATAAAAGATCTTTGAGAGGAAAAATTATTGAAAAAATTGTAAAAAAATAATAAGATGATTGTTGTTGATGAGAAAAATTATTTTTGCTTGATTATGGGAGCCAATACAGACAGTGAAGAGAAATCCAATTTCTTGAGGCTATGAATTCCCTAAAGCAAAAGAAAGAAAGAAAGATTATTGAAAAAGAAAAAAAAATGACGAGCGATGACTATAAGGGGGCCAATACGATGTGTGAAGAGAAATTTATGCACTTGAGGCTATCAATTCCCTAAGTTATTGAAAAAAAAAATTGTGAGAGAAGAATAAAATTGGAGTGTTTTCCTTACATCATAACTTGAGTTGTACAATTTTTAGACTTAAAATGCCTAAGTTGGTAGATAGCTTGACTTGTATGATTTATATTATCCATGTTTTTACTTGAAGGGTGAAATAATGTTCTTAGACTATAGTATGGACTTGTCTAATTCAACTTCAAGGGTCTTGCTATGTCCTGTTTAGTACTTTGTTTTGAGAATATTTTCAAAGGGTTGAAAGAATTACAAGAACATATCTAAATTTTGAAAGGTAATGGTGACTTTGTTTTAAGTGAAAAACGTTTTGAAAGAATGTCTTATTTTTCTTTGTTTAAGGGTTTTGCTTGAGGACAAGTAAAAGTTCTGTGGAGGAATTGATAGGGGCTAAAATCATCACTATTTTCTTAGTTATTTAAGGGTGTTTTGTGATACATTTGTTGTAATAACTAAACATATTCTTTCATATTTGGTATTTTAGCCTTGGACAGGCATTTCGGAATTTTATTGCAGAAAACGACGAAAAAACAACAAAACTGTCACCGTCAGAGTACGGCCGGGGCCGACCGTGACCCATGAACAGGCACCGGCCCCATTCTGGAGAAAAGAGAAATTTTGCACGAAAAACAAAGCAAGATCGAGCCTACAAAAGCACTGCCGATGTCGGCCCTGACCCTCCAAGCCGGTGCCGACTCTGGCTTTGGCTCCATTCTGGTCTATGTTGGCGAGCTTTCCAATTTTGCACGGATTTGGTAATTTCCAAGAGTTTTGGCATTTTCCAATCTCTACTTGGCCCAAAACTCTTAGGGGATGAATTTTAGCATCTTGGAAGTTTATTTAAATAAGAAAAACACAAGACACAAAGGGGGATAAAAGGATCAAATTAGAAAATCACTCATTGCAAAAGGAATTCACCAAAGCATGGAGGATTGTTCAAGAGAGTTTTTAAAAGAGAAGAAGGAAACTTGTCTACGAGTGCTTTCTTTTACCTTTATTTTCTTTTTCTTAAACAATTATGAACTTAATATTGTCATTGTAATTTGACATTATTCTTAGGATTTATGATTTATTGAGTAATTTAGCTTTTTGATCAAGTGATTCGTATTCTTGCTATTTGATTACTTGTTTTGATTATGGAGTTAGTTAATTGATTTTTGTTATTAACTTGCTTGAAAAAGGGGTTGGTAATGACTTCAATTAATTAATTTTATATGTGTTATCTCTTAACTTGCTTGAAAAAGTGGTTAATTGTTGAGAATTTAAATAAACAAAGATTGGTTGATGATTGCTAGAATATGAATCCATTGACTAGTTTTATGTTTTAAATCACCTAGAATATAGGAGTTTATATGAGAATTGATTTTAATACACCTTTTGGATAAATTGGTTGAGATAGAATATGTTCACTAAGTTAACTAAAAGATCGTGATTCCATAGATTGCAAACGAAGCAAGTCTATTTTAAATCTTTCATGAAACCAAGATAATAATTTATTGTGATATTGGCTAAGTGCTTCATTATCATGTTTTCAAGAGCTTTTGTCTAAATTGCATATTTTCACATACTTGAGTTGTATATATTTCTTTATTATCTTATCACTTTATTTAGTTGGTTAAATAATGAATGAAGAGTGATTAATGTGTACTTGTCCCTAGGGTGTTCTCCTACTGCATTTTCTTGACCTTGTATATCTGAGCCACATGAAACTGCAATACAAAACCAACCAAACCAGACATTTTTTAACAAGCAAACATTTCAACAAATGCAACAAACATTTCTATATTAGGTCAGAAAATAATAAACATTTTACTAAATAACCCATTTGTGCTTTCAGAAGTTCTATGGTTTTTGCTTTAGTCATCAGTTTTCTTTGTAATTCTTCCTATATTTGTTGTGCCTCGGGTCTCCAAAATACTCCTTGCCCTAAAAAATCATGTCACAGCTTATAGTATGCTATTGTAGTTCAAATCAGAATATTCACATGTAAAATGTGCCCAAATTTCTTCCTTAAAAAGCCATACCTTGAGATCAACAAACCTGAGTAACTCAAGGCATATCATACAAATTAGTGGTAGACAAAACAGGCAGCAGACATTGCAAGCTAAGATCAAGCTCAACTAAAATCTCAAATGATCTTCTACAATACACTCAAAATCTGAAGCCAGAACAAAATTCACAAGGTCATATGACCAAAAAATAAAAAACCTTTTGAAGTATACACATAAAGAAGTTCAGACCTACCCATATGCAGGGATGCATGAAGAGACAATACATAACCATAATGCAAAGAAACCAGTTTTGAAGAAAGGATACATCCATGTTCTCAAGAAAATGACAAATAGAAGAAGAAAAAAAAATCATGAAGGAAAGAAATGAACAAAAACATTGATTTTTACCTAAGAATATAACATCCACTTCTCAGATTAAGAATCATAACACACAAACTGAAGCCTAGCTCTTCTTTTCCAATCACATACAGCCTCAAATATAAACCGTTAGAAATTGACAAAGCTCCAATACTTGTATATTTCCCGCAAATAAAAAGAAATTTAGAGAATAGGAAAGAAGAAAGAAGTTCAAGAAGATTTAGCAAGATCAGGTATGAGGCTCTATCAAGAACAATAAAAGGTCTAAAAAACTTGTTATATGAAATCCCCCAAAACACTTAGACTTTAGAACAAGTCCTGCACCAAAAAACCAGACATAAAAACATAAGAACCCCATTGTACCTTTTCCAATTAAGCACAACTGCATCCCTAGAGTCTTGTCCAAGACTTCAACTCTGAAGCTTTTAATAATGGGCTTATCCATTCCTCCTACTTCAGCTTCAATATTGAAATCTTTTACCACCAAAAGTTCCTGATAAAGTATCACCAAACTACCTATGGTCATGCAAGTAATGCATAACATCTGTCAAAATACACCCAACAAAAACTTCTCTCGTATATAACACAAAAGTAGCCAAAATGTTTGCTTCAAGAAGGCATGACACAAGTGGATAGATTATGACAAATGAAATTGGCAAACAATACCTGAAATCATCACTAATTAGCAATGGTACTCCAAATTATCACTTGCAAAAGACAACCACTTCCAACATTTTCAAAAATATGCATGATTCAAATTCCTGCAGATATTCTCAAGATCTACTGGTTAGCCACAAGTAAGGAAGAAGGAAAGAAAATTTTACAAAAAAATCTTTATGCATAGCCACTTACCTCTAGATGAACTCCCCAAACGGAACTTCCATGGTAAAGTTCATTAAGAGCCTTTTCCTTTATGTTCGGCATTAATCACATGTTATATAATATTCCACTAAACAGATATGTATTTGAAACCCGGGCAACCCACTATTTTGACTTATAATAACAATTTAGAGGAGTATTTAACTATACGTAAGTTACTATTTTACCGTTATCAATTAAATAGGATAGTAATTGGACTCTATGAGTTAATTTTTTTGCACGTGTAAGATGATCTTATAATTCTTTCTTGTGTGTGTGTGTGTGTTTTTTTTGTTTTTTTTTTTTTTTGGTTTAGTGGGATTTCAATTTCTGGTGTTCATTTTTTGGCCTGTGTGATTGCATCTTCTAATTTTTTTTATGTACTTTTTATGAATGATAATGAACAATAACAAGAAGAATAATTCCAAACTAAAATAACCATGTTTAATAAAACCAATAAACTACTGCACATAGAAATCGAACTAAAAATGAAACTCAATTAAATAGATTTAAAAAAAGTGGGATTTTTAATAGAGAAAAAGCCTAATATAATTCACAGAAACATGTAAGCACATTTTCTTAATTTCTTCTCACAACTATCATCCAAGCATCACTCATCACTTTGAAAGAATAAAGCTACCTAAAAGTAGCAATTCACCTTGAATGCCAGCAAGCTCGAAGAAGAAGCAAAAATCAAAAAAGAAAACGACCAGCAAAAAATGTTTTCAAAAGCAATGGCCAAGAGCTGTATTAAAGAGTCTATGTAAAAAAAAAAACTTATATATCTTGATGCGTAAATTTTGAGTGTATAAAAATTATTAAAATCCATCTCTTATCTAAGTTTTAATTAAAAAATTAATCCTAAAATATACATCCTCGCAACTATACTCATCGCAAGTATAGTATAGGGAATTAACAAATATCGATCCTCAAAGGAACAAGTACACAATAATCACTTTTCATTCATTATTTAATTGACCCAATAAAGTGATACGATAATCCAAAGAAAAATAAACAAAAAAAATATACAAATCAAGGATAAAAGAATATGTAATTAGACAACTATTCTTGAAAACATAACAATGAATCATTTAGCAAGTATTACAATCAATTATCATCTTACTCTCATGAAGGATTAAATTAGAACCACTTCGTTTGCAATCTATGATTCCCTATCTTCTAAGTAACTTAATGGATATATTCTATCTCACCAGTCTTACTCAAAAAAATGCATTAAAATCAATTCTTATATAAATCTATATAATCTAGATGATTTAAAATATGAAATTAGTCAATAATTCTATATTCTAGCAATCATCAACTAACATTTGATTACCCAAGTTCTTAACAATTAACCCCCATTTCAAACAAGTTAAGAGATAACAACTATGAAATTAATTAATTGAAGTCATTATCAACCCCTTTTTAAGCAAGTTAATAACAAGAGTCAACCAACCAATTTCGTAATAAAACAAGTAACCAAATTCCAAGATAAATAATTAATTAATCAAAAAACTAAATTAATTCAAAATCATAAATCCAAGAATAATTTCTAAATACAATTAAAGAATTAAACTCATCATTGTTCAAGAAAAAAAAAACAAAGGAAAGAGATAAATACTCATAGACAAGCCTTTCAATTTCTAATGAAAACTCTTCCAAAAATTAATGCTACTTGAATGACAAATTTCTCTAGAAAAAAATAGTGGTGGTGCACTCTAAAAAATTTATCTAAGTCTCCACATTGAACACACTTTTCTTTCTAACATAAATAACCAATTTATAGGCACAAGAACTTCTTAAAAAAATCCTACACCAAGAAGGAGTAATTTCCTAATAGAATATCAAATAAAAAAGGCCATCGACTGAAAGAATTGGCAATTCTGTTTTGTTGTCATTTTTCACTGAAAAAACATTCTTACGAAAACTAAATTGTTCTTTGTCAAAGCCGTTGAAAAATAAGTTGTTTCCTTTTCCTTTTTATTGAAGCCGACTGAAGCCACGTCTTTTTCTTCTTCTCGCTGAAGCTGCCACAATTTCCTATGAATTTGGCTCACCTGAGCCGAATTCTAATTTTGCTGAGCTGATGAGAACCGAGTTCAGCAATCGAGCCACTGGATTTTCTTTCTTGTTGTAATCGGCTTCATCCTAGCTGATCCTTCGAGCTGCCGAAAACCACCAAAATTTCCTTGTTGCATCCTCCCAAAGATGTTCAACATCCTCCCCATGATGCTTCTTTATTCTTTTCCCTTTTCTTTCCTTGCTTTGTTTTGTTTGATCAGATGACCCACTGAGCTATTTCTTTTTTTCCTTTCTGTTTTTTGTTGAGCCACAAGTCGTGGCTTCACTTTTTTTTTTTTTCCTTTTCAATTTCCAATTTCCAATTTCATAATTCCAACTTCATGTTTTTCTACTTTGCTCTATCCTTCTCCAAACTTGGCCGGCGCCAAGTCCATCTGCTTGGCCTAGTGTCAGATCTACACGGTAAAATTATTCAATTAGCTCTAAATTCCCTTATTTTTATTAAAATTACATAAAAATATTTTTATAGGTGAAATATTAAATAGGAAGGAATATGGCTAGTTATTGTATAAAAAATGTCACAAAATATACTCAAATAACTAGGAATATATATATAAATTTAAACTCTATCGCATTCCCTCATATTTGAATCTTTGCTTGTCCCTAAGCAAAGTACAAAGAACAAAACACAAATTTAGCTCTTCTCAAATTCATCCATAACAAAGTTATAATTTCTTCCAATATTGGATATAAGATTTGTCATTCATTCTACCTTTAAAAATCTTTTTAAACTCATGCATTAAATCAAATATATCAAGACCCTCAAATTAAGTTATACAAGTTTATACTTTAGTCTAAGAAAATTATTTCACTTTTTAAGCAAAGACATAGATAACACAAATCATACAAGTCAAATTGTTTAACCACTTCAAAACTCATAGAATCAAATTTGTAAAACTCTAAGTAGCAAAATAAGTAGACGCTCATGTTTTTTTTTTTATCATTTTTTTCATTCACTCTCATTTTTATTTTTTTAGCCTGAAGTGCATGAACATTACTTTCATTCACCATATTAGCCCCTAAAATTTTTCTTTACTTTTCAAGAATTAGCCTCAAGAAAGTGTGATGTTTCTTATTTCTTCTCTTTTCACGAACTGTATTAGCCCCTTTAAGCAATTTTCTAATAAGAAAAGCATTTTCTTTCAAAATAAAATAAACATTTTTTCTCTACTCATTTTTTTCAGTCTCACCAAAAGAAAATTGCACTTTCTTTTTTTTTTTTCAATTCTCACCATCCTTATTTACAACCCCAAGTTAAAAAAAAAATTAGAAAACCATGAAGCAAGAATTAATCAGCAACTTTTCCCATATTTCACCATATCCTCCATATCCAAATAAGAAAAGTAGAACAAAATTCAAAGACTAAAGCATAACCAAGATTAATTTAAATTGCCAAGACTTAACATATTTAACTTAATATAAACTTTTACTCAATAAAATCCAACCAATTTGAATGACAAAATCTTATCTAAAGTGCAAAAGAAAATTATAACCTTATCATAGGCAAAAACAATTTCATACCAATTTTTAAAAATTTTAAAAATATCCCCATAGTCAAGAAAATCCATTGAATCTCAAAAAGGTGCACTTGAGAAAATATTAAATCGCTCCTTCACACTTAAATTGGGCATTGTCCTCAATGACCTAAAATAGCACAATAAAGCATAAACAAGGGACCAAAAATATAAAGAGGAAAAAGAAAATAATACTCCGCAAGGCAGATTAGCTCCAAGAAAAGCAACCATCAACCTTCAAAAAGTTGGAAGAATTATTGTCAGTGAGAAAATAAACATACAAAAAGAAAAAAATGCATGAAGTAAAAGCATTCAAAGAAATTAAAAGAAAACTAACAAAAGAAAATAAAACAAAGTAAAACAAACGAAATGAAAAAAAAAAAACTAAAATCAAAGCAACTTTGTTGAAGAAATTGAAATTCCCACGTGAAGTGGGGTCCACTACCTTTTGACCAAGCCAGCCAAGCCGTCGCTTGGCTTGGCTTCTATCAACAATTTTTTTTTTTTTTTTTTAAAACAACCGAGTAACATCACAAAACAAAGCTTGGGGAAGCTTTCATCAAGCCTTCCCAAGCTATGATACCAAAAGCAAGCAAATCCAGACATGGCTTTACGAAAGCCGTGTACGGCTACACACACACACACACACACACATATATATATATATATATATATATATATATATATATATATTCTTCTTTTTTTTCATTTTTTTACATTTTTTATAAAGCAACATGTGCATGCTTTGCAACAAAAAATTAAAAAATAAGAAAAATAAAAAAAATTACACAATAACATACAAAATAATAACATAAATACAACAATATATTTTGCGATTAATTACAATTTCACTTATTATAGTTATTGATTCATATTAACACAACAATAGAAATACAAAAATTAAAATGACAATGCAACATTTTTTTCCGGTTGTTTTTTTTTTAAATAGTATACTGACAATTTTTTTCATTAATAAAAACAACGAAACAGTTACAGGCATACAAAAGAATTATTGTATAATGATATAGCAACATAAATTACAACTAATTAATATTATAGCTCTTATTACTATTATTATCATTATATGGATTAATTAAACTATTACAATAATACTAAGAAAGAAATATAGCAATATATTCTAATTACAGAGTGTAAGTACAAATACTATTATTGTTAGTATTACTAATATGAAATATTTAACAACTAAAAAACAACAACAACAACAACAATTATTATTATAGTACACTAATATATGGTTTATTTACAACAAATTTTTTCCAAAATAAATAAATACACATAATATAACAAGAAATCAAATTTTACATGGCACCTAAAAATAATATTTACATATTTACAAGAATCTGGGAAGAATAAGGAAAACTAAAAGAAAAGGTGAAGAAAAAGAAAAATGGGGTGGAGAATGGCTCGGTTAAAGCTGCCCCCCCCCCCCTCGATTAAAAATTATTTTATGATTTTTTTTGTTTTCTTCTTTTTTTTCATAAAAATAAAAAACTATCATAAATGAATGCATGAACACAATACATTTACAATAAGAATGCATAAATTAATAATTAGACTAAAATTAAAATTATAAAATAAAAATGAAAATAAATAAGTTCGCCGAAAATAGCGAGTTAGTTTGGTGTAACATAAGTGAAAGTCCGAACCTAAAAATAAAAAGAGTTAATATTGACTCAAAATTATTGACGTAAAAATAATCAAATGGTCAAATAAAATTAATACACTTATTTCACTTCAACACGGGGTGAATAAAATTAAATAGCTAAATATACAATATATACAAACATACAGGAACAAGTTAGTAATTATTAACATGTATCTATCTATATTCATATTTACATGACTAAATCAATAAAATCCAAGTTTTCATGATATTGTTCCTCAACAACGGCGCCAAAAACTTGATGCGTAAATTTTGAGTGTATAAAAAGTATTAAATTTAAATCCATCCCTTATCCATGATTAAAACATTAATCCTAAAATACATATACAAGCAAGTATACTTATCACAAGTATAATATGGGGAATTAACGAGTATCGATCCTCAGAGGAATAAGTACACAATAATCACTTTTCATTCATTATTTAATCTACCCAATAAAGTGATAAAATAATATAGAGAAAAATAAACAAAAATATCTACAACTCAATAACGAAAGAATATGTAATTAGACAAATATTCTTGAAAACATGACAATAAATCATTTAGCAAATATTACAATCAATTATTATCTTGGTCTTATGAAGGATTAAATTAGAACCACTTCGTTTGCAATCCATAATTCCTTACCTTCTAAGTAACTTAATAGATACTCCCTCCGTCCCATTAAAATTGATCTACTTACTATTTTGGGATGTCCCATTAAATTTGACACTTTCCTTAAAATGAAAGTTTTTACTATACAATTTATTATAAAATAATCAATATACCCCAATATCGTGCCAAGTCAACCACCGCTAATTTTAATGGGACGGAGGGAGTATATTCTATCTCACCAGTTTTACTCAAAAAAGTGCATTAAAATCAATTCTCATATAAATCCCTATATTCTAGGTGATTTAAAATATGAAATTAGTGAATGAATTCATATTCTAGCAATCATCAACTAACCTTTGATTACTCAAATTCTTAACAATTAACTCCCTTTTCAAACAAGTTAAGAAATAACAAATATAAAATTAATTAATTGAAGTCATTATCAACCCACTTTTCAAGCAAGTTAATAACAAGATTCAACCAACCAACTTCGTAATAAAATAAGTAATCAAATTCCAAGATAAATAATTAATTAGTCAAAGAACTAAATTAATTTAAAATCCTAAATCCAAGAATATTATCTAAATACAATTAAAGAAGTAAACTCATCATTTTTCAAGAAAAAGAAAACAAATAAAAGAGATTAGCCTTTCAATTTCCAATGAAAACTCTTCCAAAAATCAATGCTCCTTGAATGACAAATTTCTCTAGAAAAAGTAGTGGTGGTGCAGTCTAAAAAATATGTCTAAGTCTCCACATTGAGCACACTCTTCTTTCTAGTGTAAATAACCAATTTATAGGCACAAGAACTTCCTAAAAAATGCTACACCAAGAAGGAGTAATTTCCTAATTGAGTTTCAAATAAAGAAGGTCACCGATTGAAAGAATTAGCAACTCTGCTTTGTGGTCATTTTGAACCGAAGAAACACTCCTACGGAAATGATAGGGGCTAAATTAGTCACACTTTTCCTAGTTATTTGAGGTTCTTTTGTAATACATTTTGTGCAATAACTAGTCATACTCTTTCATATTTGAGATTTTACCCTTGGAAATGTATTTTGTTCATAATTGTAGATTTTTAGGGTGAAACAAAGTAAAAACGTCGCAAACTAGAGGAGAGGCGGCGTCGGTTAAGGTCCTAGAACCGGCGCCGGCCGTGCACTGTGGAAACGAACTTCGAAGCGACGGAAAAATTGTTGAAAGAGAGCAAAACAGAACCAAGGTGGTGCCGGCTCCAAGAGTCAAGGCGGCGCTGGTTGTGCCCTGAAGCTAAGGCAATGTTGTGATTTTTTTACGAAATTTTTGGTAATTTGGGGAGTTTTAGTATCTTCCAACTTCTACTCGACTAAGAACATGGTACCTACGAGTTTAGGCACTGCCTAAGGCTATAAATAGATGAAAAACACAAGGAAAAATGGGAGAATTCATTGATCGTCATAAAAAATTACCCAATTAAAGGAGGAATTCTTCAAGTTCAAGGAAGGTTGTGCAAGAGGGTCTTCAAAAGAAGAAGAAGGAGGCTTGTCTATGAGTGCTTTCTTTTACTTTGTTTTCTTTTCTTTGAACAATGATATGTTAATTGTTTTAGTATAATTCAACATTGTTGTAGATATTCATGAAGGAATTGAACATAGACAGAGCATGCACGGTGGACATAAAAATGGAAGAACAACAATATAAACAGAGTATTGGAGCAACATGGTGGGATGAAAACATACCTCTTGGAGCTTTAAAAGCGTGAAGAACATGGTTGAATGGCTTGAAGCACAGAAACAGCTTTCTTCTTCATCCATCCATGAACACCAGTGAAGCTTTCGTCCACTGTCTTCCTTTCTTCCTCCAGCGAAAGTGAATAATGCTAGGCTTTTCAGTTCACGGAATATTCCACAGCCTAATTTTCCGTTGGTGAGCACATAATTTTGAATGAAGAAAAAATATCACAGATTTTCACTGGCTATTATTTTAGCTATTTGTTGGCTTTCTTCTGTTACAGCCAAAACCAATGAAAAACCAAAAGCCAGGAAAGCTAAACAGCCACGAGAGAAAGAGAAAGCCAAGAGCCTCTGGAAAAAATATTTTTATTTTTTTCCTTTTTCTTTTATTTTATTTTTCCACACAGAAAACCAAGAGTCATGAAACCAAAAATTATTATTTTGATAAAAATAATATTCCCGAAATTTAATATCTGAATATTATTTACAAAATAAATTTTGACTTCACCCTAAACTTTTCTGAACTGTGTCTGGAAAAATCCTATGGTCCAGGCTATTGGGCCAAAATAATATTTATTATTTTTCTTAGACTCAAAAAGCCCAAAATAATAAACATTAATTATTTTCTTTAGGATTAAATAAATAACCCAATAAATAATTAGTGAACCCAAATGAACCAAAAAATAATTAAACTTTAATTATTTATTTCTTGGGATTTAATTAAATAAATAATCCAATAAATAATTATTTAACTCTAGTTTAAGTCCTGGTTAATTTTCTAATTATTTAAACTGGACCCAGGTCCTGAATAATTAATTAACCAATTAAACTAGATAATAAATTTATCTTTTATTCCAGTCTAATAATAAATTAGACTTCATGAATAAAATAAAACTCTCTCAACTGAGATCAATTTCTCAACCCAAAAATTAATTAGGACTTACCGGCTATTCCGAGGAGCAAAAAGACACATCGTCTTGGCTAATAAAATGATCAAAATACCCCTACTATATAAATAGATGTATTTTTCATTTTAAATATTTCCTAATATCACCATAAGGAAATATTGACCCCAAGAACAATGCTACATTAGCAAAGTAACCGACCTACAAGTGAAATGACTAAAATACCCTTTTACATATCGCCGTACATTTAGAGAGGAAGAAGTGTATTAACACCTCTTTAAATGACATCTACCATTCTTAGGCTTCTTGTCCAATGATCCACGACTTCCTGGAGTGTTTCCGCTTTCCAAGGGAGCTACCCTAAAGCAAACATCCAAGTCACGTTTCCCAGGGCCCTAGATATTTAGATCATCCAGACAACCACAAAGGGAAATATAGTATAGAAGCTATCTTGTACAAGTCTATCTTAACTAACTAGTCACGCATACCCAACGTGCAAGTATATTGGCCCTCCGATAGAACCTCAACTATAGCATATCAAAGCATATGCTTCCAGCTTCGCCAGACCACCAACTTATACTCAAGTCATAGAGTACTAGTCCACGCTGTTGCGGTAGTAGTCTAGGTTTCTACCATATAGTACTTTTTAGAAAACACTACTACAGGTCCTATTCTATGTATTCGAAATACGCTTATATCATGAAGTGAGTGGACTACTCACTGGCTAAAGGTAAGCCATTTCCCATTTAGAATTCATAACATAATAACCTAAACATGATGAGATTCTCATTCTTATCAATTGGTTAAGAACAACTGTTTATGTGTTTAAATAACCTATGATTCATACCTTACTGTGAAAGATCTCTATTCACATGGATCACTTATTTAAATACAATGGGTCTGTTCCAAACGAAAATGTACACAAATAAAGAAAATAAATTTTTTTATTAACATATTCGATATTTTCATCAAAAAACTAGTCTAAGAGGGCACATATTCCAACAATTCATGATATTTAGAGTAGTTGATCTTTTGATTGATTGATTGATTATTTTTCTTGGTATTTAATTACGTGTGCTTATTACAAGGTTAGTTGGTTGGTTCTTCTTATTAACTCGCCAAGATCAAGGGGGTTGATGGTAGTTTCAATTGATTGATTTTATATTTGTTGTCAAGTAACTTGCCGAGACCAAGGGGGTTAGTTGATGAGGACTGGGTAATTAAAGGTTAATTGATGTTTGCTGAGACCAAGGATTCATTGGTTAATTTCATGTTATAAATTTGCCGAGACCAAGGGAATTTAATCAAGGATTATGTTTAATGCATCTTTTAAGTGAATTAGTTGAGACGAGACCAAGTGATTCTAATTTATCTAGAAGATAGTGATTTCATGGATTGAAAAAGAAGTGAGTCTATCTTAATCCTTCACGATGCCAAGAGAATAATTAGTTATAATAATGATTGAGTTCTTTAAGATCATGTTTGTCTCAACAATGGTTTGAATTACATACTTCTCCATCCTTGACGTGTATATATTTTTATTTTGATTTGCTTTTATTTTATTTTTCACTTTATCGAGTCGGTTAAACAATGAAAGAAAGGTAATTAATGTCTACTTGTTCCTTGAGGATCGACACTCGTTTGAACCCTATGCTCGGTTAATGATGACTACGCTTGCTCATATGTGTGATTTGTGTTGAACGTTTTAATTTAAACTTGATTGGGAATGTGATTAGTTTTTGTATGATTTTTATACCCAATTCTGAACACACCAAGTTTTTGGCGCCGTTGCCAGGGAACAATAGCATAAAAGCTTGGATTTTGTTGATTTAACCATGTAAATATATAAATATGTAAATATGTAGATATGTACATATGTATAATTGTTTTTTCGTAAAAAGGTGCTATCTTTTGTATTTCATGTATTCTTGTACACCCTTGTAACCTAACCTAACCTACTAACTTTGACCATGTTCTTCTTTGTAACCTTGTACTTTTGTGGTTTAGCATTAATTCTTTTTATCTAACTCGCTTCTTGTTTTCTTAGGTGTTACCCTTGGTACATGACCCGAAAATTCGAAGGCGAGATAGTCAATTTTGACCCTGAAATCGAGAGGACGTTATCAAAAATTTACCGGACAATTCAAAGAAACCTGATCGTCGAGATGGATGGTGCTCACCAAAACAATGCTGGGAATGATAGGAGGGTAGTGGATGACTTTGTGAAGCACGCAATCTCGGGCATAGGCTCGAGTATCACTAGACCTAGTATAGATGCAAACAATTTTGAAATAAAACCCAACATTATCCAAATGGTACAGAATATGGTTCAATTTAACGGGCTACCTGAAGAGGATCCTAATGCTCACTTAGCTAGTTTTCTCGAGATTTGTGATACTTTCAAAATGAATGGTGTTTTTGAAGATACCATTAAGTTTAGACTTTTTCATTTTTCCTTGAGAGATAGAGCTAAATCGTGGTTAAAGTCTTTACCTACAGGTTCCATCACTACTTGGAATGCCCTAACTGAAAAATTCTTGGCCAAATATTTTCCTCTAGCTAGGACAGCCAAACTTATGAATGAAATCTTTGCCTTCCAACAATTAGATTCTGAGCCCTTATACAAAAGTTGGGAAAGATTGAAAGAGATGTTAAGAAAATGCCCACACCACGGATTCGAGCTGGGAATGTAAATTCTTATCTTCTTGAATGGCCTCACATTCACAATACGGCAAGTGGTGGACTCTTCTGCAGGGAGTTCTATCAATCATAAGACCTTAGAACAGGTATTTGAGCTTATTGAAAATTTGGCTTCTAATAACTATTCTTGGAGAAGTGCAAGGTCAAGAGCTCGTGTGCAAGGAGTGCACAAAGTGAATGCTGTGGTAGCATTAGAGGCTAAGGTAGATACCTTAACTCAAAAGATGGAACAGTTGGTGATGCCTTAAGGCCAAGTTTTAAACGTCAATTGCAATTTCTATGGAGAAGGACACCCCAATCATGAATGCCAAACGATGGAGTCAATCCAAGAAACTTCCTCACAAGTGGCCTTCGCAGGTAATGTCCGGCCAAGTAACAATCCATATAGCTCTACCTATAATCCTAACTAGAGAAATCACCCTAATTTCTCTTGGAGCAATGGGAATCAACTTAGGCAAAGTTCTTTCAATTTTAGCGGTAACCAAAGGAACCAAACCCCATGAACAACACAGTAGCACCTTCAAAACCACCATTGGAAAAGTTGATTGGCCAATTAGTAAGTACCATGGAGACTAAGTTCCAAGGGGTCGATGCGACAACAAGGAACCTAGAGACTTCCATGCGCAATTTGGAGAACCAAATTGGTCAACTAGCTAAACTCTTAGGGGATCGTCAAGCGGGGACACTACCAGGGAATACAGAGGAAAATCCATGGGATCACAGCCGTGAAAAATCTTGAAGCAGTTTTCTTTTTTCTCTTTTCTTTACTTTCTGTTTTTGGTTATGAAGACCATTTTCTATTTACATTATTTAAATTGATTATTCTTATTCCAGTGCATTATTCAATATTCGTGTGTTTTTCTGCATTCAAATATTAAAAAAAAAAAAAAACAGACCGGACAGAACCAAGCCGGCGCCGGCTCCAAGAGCCGGGACCGACGCCAGTTCCTGTAGGGTGGAGCATACTTAAAAAGCCACTTTGGCCACTTTTGTCTTCAAAACCTCCATTCCCCCTTACAAATTCTCTCAAGCCCGCACTAGCTTCACATTCCTTATTGCCCAAAATTTGATTTTTCAACTCCCAAACACCTCTATAACATCTATTAACGTCTTTTTTGTTGATCCTACGGATCAAAAACCACAAAAGCTTCAATGTTTCCCAACAAATCCACATTCAATCCACAAGAAAAGAGAGTAGATTTTTACAAAAAGTTTGCATCTTTTGCTTGCCCATGCATATAAGAGCATAGCGGTATGATTTTTATTTCATTCCTATGATTAAATTGATGGAGATGATTTTTTCTAATTCTAGGGGCAGTTTTGGCTGAAAATTGGGAATTATGTATACTATGATTGAACTGTGCATTCCTTCTTGAACTTCATGCATTGGATTACATTAAGAATTATTGAGCCTTCATTTCTTGATTCGTGCTTATAAGCTTTTGAGAATTCATAAAGCTCAGGCTAGAATTGTGGTTATTGGTGATACTTGAATTTATGGAACATGCATTGTTGCTCACATGATACCATGATACTGCCTTCATTCACATGATCATGTTTACTAGCATGCTTTGAGGATATCAGCAAAGTTATGCTTTACAGTGAACTTTACATGCATTGTGTAGGTTATGTTGAATTGATCAAAGGTGATTGATTAAATTGGTTGTTGGAGTTGATATATATTGAAAGAGTTTGGGTTTTGTGGACTGTGAGCTTAGTTGAGGGTTGTGTGCAATTTGAGGAATATCTGTGCAGGGGTAGCTATACTATATTCAGTCTTTGAGCTTGCTTGTTCTCTCTTCTTCCTGCACCCATTCCCTACTTAACCATGTCTAGAGCAAGGAGTCAGTCTTCTAAAAATGCGAGAACTTCCTCGTCCTTAGTCCTATCATCCGTTGATCCCTTGTCTCTTCGACCTACTGAGTTTATGGATGCCTCTTGTGAGGAATGGTACAGTAAGAGGGCATCTAATAAGATTATTGTCAAGCGTACTTTCTCACCCACCTTAGACCATGCACTCAAATTGGGTATAATATTTAGAAGACTAGGATAGGGGTCGATAGTACAATTGAAGGGGAAGTATTGTCCCGTGCTTATTAAAGAATTCTATGCTAATATGTCTGATAAGGGCAATAAACATCTCTCCTATATTGAAACAAGAGTGAAAGGGGTCCCTATTGTCATCACGCAAAACCAATTAGCTAACCTCCTCTAGGTTTTCGACGATAATACTTGGCAAGGGATTGATGTGAATAATCAAAAGATTCTTTCGGACCCGAATTGAGATGTTAAAGGGACAAGAGCGACCCTAAGCTTATATAAGCATAATGCCTTCCAAGCTAATAACTTCTATTCCAACAATGATTTGGCAGCCAACTTTCGTGCTTTAATTTACATGTTTGGGTTTAATGTTGTCCCCCGTGCTAGTGGTTTCAATGAGACTAGGCTTAGTGACACTTATATTTTGCATCGGATGATGGACACATTACCTATCCCTCTTGCCCTTTTGATTATCCAATCTATTAGGGAGGTTGTTCATCACCGTCTTTTCACCAAAGCCTTTGTTTTTTCCTTGGTTATAATTAAGATTTTGAAAGACTTTGGGGTGAGTCTTGAGGGAGAACTCATGGAGGCTACCACGGAGCACAATATGGTCACTGAGTAAACTCTTATGAGTTGCGGGTACAAATACAGCCAAGAGTTGAAGAAGTGGCTCACTCTCTTCGAGGTCCGACATCCCGGTCAAGTAAGGCCACCTACACGTGCACGGGCCAACAGCTCTCAGTCGCACTCCCGGACAGACTTTGAGACAACCGTGCTGGGACTCCTTGACCAGCAAATGGAGGTACTCCTACGCTTGCAGGGTACTATGGAGGACATGGCGAGATGGCAAGCTACTATGGAGCAGTAGTTGGCCGAGTTGAGGCAGCATTCTTCGGGGTCACATGGTGGTGCGGGCACCTCTACCCTAGCTGAAGATGATGAGGATGATGATGATGATGATGGAGAGGACTGATGATACTTGTCTATATTTTCTCGATTACTCTTGTTTTTCCTTTCTCTTTTCATGTTTTTTTTAGTTAGTTTTATTTTTCTTTGTATTATTTTCTTTCTTTTATTTTTGCTTTATTTTCTAGTTTTTATGCTTTGGTGTTTTCTTTTGTATTTCTCTTTTGTTAGGTACTTTGTCAATGCCTCATTCTTCAAGCATTCGGATCTTGTATGACATAATGCCAAATGAATGGAAGCTTGTTTTTCTTATCTCTTCTCCGTTATATTTTTGGTCCCATGGTATTGTTGTTCTTGTTTGGCCATTGAGGACAATGTCCAGTTTAAGTGTGGGGGAGTGATTTGATTGACAAGTCTTCTATACATATATTTTACCCTTCTTGGGAGTAAGTAAATTTTGAGCAAAAATTTTCAAATTTTTCTGAATTTCTGGAGATTTCAAGCTATATTTTTAGTGCATGCCTTTATGATAGATTATAGAGTATATGTTCTAGATCATTTATGGCTTATGCATGATTTTTTGCACTCACTTGGACAAAGTAGTTCTTGATCAAATGCTTTGCATTGTTCTTAAACCTTGTTTTTCTACTAAAATTCATGGAGCATTCTAGAACTTACTTGAATACCTCTTGAGGCAAAATAAAAAAGACAATCATGATTTAACTTAGAGATGATGGTAATAGGCCTTCTTTGGATAGTTTGAGCTTTTCAAGCCTACCTCTTGTTATATCATCCTTAGTGCCTATTTTGAGCTCAAATTGTTGAATTCTTTCTTTAAAACCCATCACAATATTTTGTCCATTACTTGTTTATGAGAGTTTGAATAATTTTTCAAATCTTTATGCTCTTGATGGATGAAAGTACATGTATGAGAATGTTGAGGAAGAATGTTGGGATAAAGATCATGACTTGTTACTTTCAGTCATAGATCAATAACAAGTTGAGTTGAAAAGAAAAAAAGAAAGAGAAGAAATAGAAAAAGAGAGAGTGAAAAAAAAACAAAGGAGTTGAAAAAAAGCAAAAAGCTGCTACAAAGAATGAAAGAAGAGAAGTGAAAAAAACAAAGCAGTAGTGAAAGAAAGATCACAAGAGGAATGGTGATTGAGCTGAGAAAAAAAAAAAGTTAAGTTCATCTTAAAACTTGACACCATTGCTGGAAAGTTGAGTGATTTTATGAGAAAAAGATTTGATGAAAAGAAGAGTTGAAAGAAAAGAAGGAAAAAATGTAGGATTTGTTTGAGTAGAGTTGAAATTGCTGAATAAGGTTATGGTTTGATTGATTTTTGGAATAGGGGAGCAAGAAGAGTTGAAAATTATTGATTCAATTTGGTTATCCTTTTCTTGCAAACTCTCTGTTTTTCTTTAATTTTTGATTCTTCTATATCCTTCGTTTGATAAACTACATTACAAGCCTTTAGCCTTACACTATAAGCTTAAAAGTCCTACTTGATCTAAGTAGAATCATGACATGTCTCGGATTAGTGGAGAGAGTGTATGAAAAGTAAGCATATGGAATGCATATTCTTTTCGAACTAACTTCTTTCCAATGGTTTGAGAATATTGTGAATTATTGAGATGGTTCTACTAAGTCATTTATCACTACACAAGTCTTGCATTGATTGTGGAAGATTTAGTATCACATGTTTTATGTTCTTGAATGAAGAAAGCATTGAAGATATGGTTTTGAAATTGATTAAGTGATTATTAAAACATTGTGTTTTCCTACTTGTTCTTGATACTTTGCTTGAAGACAAGCAAAGAGCCAAATGTGGGGGAATATGATAGGGGCTAAATTAGTCATACTTTTCCTAGTTATTTGAGGTTCTTTTGTAATACATTTTGCGCAATAACTAGCCATATTCTTTCATATTTGAGATTTTACCCTTGGAAAGGTATTTTGTTCATAATTGTAGATTTTTAGGGTGGAACAAAGCAAAAACGTCGCAAACCAGAGGAGAGGCGGCACCGGCTAGGGTCCTAGAACCGGCGACGGCCGTGCATTATGGAAACGAACTTCGAAGCGACGGAAAAATTACTGAAATAGAGCAAAACAGAACTAAGGCGGTGCCGGCTCCAAGAGTCAAGGCGGCATTGGCTGTGCCCTGAAGCTAAGGCGGTGTTGTGATTTTTTAACGCGGTTTTTGGTAAGCTAGGGAGTTTTAGTATCTTCCAACTTCTACTCGGCCAAGAATATGGTACCTACGAGTTTAGGCACTCACTGCCTAAGGCTATAAATAGATTAAAAATATAAGGAAAAATGGGAGAATTCATTAATCGTCATAGAAAATTACTCAATCAAAGTAGGAATTCTTCAAGTTCAAGGAGGGTTGTGTAAGAGGGTCTTCAAAGGAAGAAGAAGGAGGCTTGTCTATGAGTGCTTTTTTTTACTTTATTTTCTTTTCTTTGAACAATGATATGTTAATTGTTTTAGTGTAACTCAACATTGTTGTAGATATTCATGATATTTAGAGTATTTAATCTTTTGATTGATTAATTATTTTTCTTGGTATTTAATTACGTGTGCTTATTACGAGGTTAGTTAGTTGGTTCTTCTTATTAACTCGCCGAGAGCAAGGGGGTTGATGGTAGTTTCAATTGATTGATTTCATATTTGTTGTTAAGCAACTCGCCGAGACCAAGGGGGTTAGTTGATGAGGACTAGGTAATTAAAGGTTAATTGATGTTTGCCGAGACCAATGATTCATTAGTTAATTCCATGTTATAAATTTGCCGAGACCAAGGGAATTTAATCAAGGATTGTGTTTAATGCATCTTTTAGGTGAATTAGTTGAGACGAGACCAAGTGATTCTAATTTATCTATAAGATAGTGATTTCATGGATTGAAAAAGAAATGAGTTTATTTCAATCTTTCATGATGCTAAGAGAATAATTAGTTATAATAATGATTGAGTTCTTTGAGATCATGTTTGTCTCAACAATGGTTTGAATTACATACTTCTCCATCCTTGACATGTATATATTTTTATTTTGGTTTTCTTTTATTTTGTTTTCACTTTATCGAGTCGGTTAAACAATGAAAGAAAGGTAATTCATGTGTACTTGTTCCTTGAGGATCGATACTCGTTTGAACCCTATGCTCGATTAATGATGAGTACGCTTGCTCATATGTGTGATTTGGGTTGAGCGTTTTAATTTAAATTTGATTGGGATGTGCTTAGTTTTTGTATGATTTTTATACCCAAGTCTGAACACACCAGGAAACTAAATTGTTCTTTTCAAAGCCACTGAAAAATAAGCCGTTTCCTTTTCCTTTTTATTGAAGCCGACTGAAGCCACAACTTTTTCTTCTTCTTGCTGAAGCCGCCGCAATTTCAGATGAATTCAGCTCACCCGAGCCAAATTCTAATTTTGCCGAGCCGTTGAGAATTAGCTCTAGCAATCAAGCCATCGAAATTTTCTTTCTTATTGCAATCGGCTTCACCAGAGCTGATTCTTCGACCTGCCGAAGCCACCGAAATTTCCTTGTTGCATCCTCCCAAGGATGTTCAACCTCCTCCCCATGATACTTCTTTGTCCTTTTCCCTTTTCTTTTTTTGCTTTGTTTTGTTTGTTCAAATGACCCGCCGAGTTATTTCTTTTTTCTTTTTTATTTTTTGTTGAGCTGCAAGCCGTGGCTTCACTTTTGTTTTTTGTTTTTTTTTCCTTTTCAATTTCCAATTTCCAATTTCATAATTCCAACTTCATGTTTTTCTTGTTTGCTCTGTCTTTCTCCAGAGTTGGCCTGGCGCTAGGTCCATCTTCTTGGCCTGGTGCCGGGTCTGCACTGTAAAATTATCCAATTAGGTATAAACTCATCTATTTTTATTTAAAATTATAGAAAAATATTTTTATAAATGAAATATCAAATGGGAAGAAATATGTCTAGTTATTGTATCAAAAGTGTCACAAAATATATTCAAATAATTAGGAATATATATATATATATATATATATATTTAGGCCCTACCCTACTATCATCGTATATCTCAAATACTCAATATTAACAAGACATTTTAGACAATCAACATCCCACTACTTAATAAATTATTAGCATACCAAAGCTAAAGTCCATTTAAATATGCTTTGTACAGCTGTCTACTCTATGCACTTGTGAAATAGCTTTGCAAACTTGTCAACCTGCTACTATTGTTGGGAAATTCTTATATGCACCTGGTGCACATGCATCGGATGCATTGAGATGTTGTACCACCTGCAACACTTGTTGTACACCAAATGTTATGTGTAATTTTATATGTAGGTGCTACAACTATTCAACGCATATAAGAATTTCTCGCTATTGTTTGGAGTGGTAACACCGTAGAAGAAATACCGACTAAAGAGGTAGAATAGCTTAGGTAAATGACAGAAATAACTTTTCTTATGAAAAAGATAGTATAACAATGTTTTTTTACTGGGCCTAGGGAAAAGACAAAAATGCCCATTTCTATGAAAATGGAACAACAAAAATTGGACCATGCAAAGCACAACTCCTTCCTAAAACCACAAAATCACCAAAGATGTTACCTTGCGCAAAATATCGGTCGCATAATGGGTCCAAATAATAGGAAAGTATAGTTGAATGCAATGCCCACTGCTTGTTGCATGCATTGTTCTTGGGAGTCATTACTTTGAAACAAACTTGCGAAGATTGCTGCTTCTTCAAATATAATTACGCCTAGAGCTCTTCAAGGTTGTCTGTTCTCCACTCTAAACTTTCTGTCACCCATTTCTGTTCCACCTTTCAGTATTACCAAAAAAAAAAAAAAAAAAGGAACGAAAAAATCAAAATTTTGCTGCAACTGATATAAACCTCAAACTTTTACCTTATAAAATCTGTGGGTTTAACCAAAGTAGCATTGTTGTCATCAGATATAGAGGTATTTATGTTTTCTTCAAAATCTAAGGAATCAATCACAAACCCAAAACAAGAACTCCAAAACAACGCTTTTCTTCAATGGACCCATAATGCAAGCAACCCCACAATGTAAATTGAGAGCATTTATAGTACCAAAAGAGGAACAAGAAGAGAAGGAAGAGAGTGTTTGTAGTGGGTGTGATTTCAAACCCTGAGGTGGTTGGCAAAAAATAGAACAATCCTGTAACAAAGGCCATCGCTAGACCAAGAAAGCTTAAGAGAGACTAAGAGAGGAATGGATATGAAGATTTGAAGAAAAAAATATCATAGAACAAGAGAGTAGCTGAGAGCACGAAGACTCTGTTTGCAATGGCAGGTATTAGCTACAAAGGGTTCACTGTTAAGTAATTTCAAGAACTCAAGAAACAACTGCCGTGTAGATTTTTCAGCTTTTGGAATAAGTCAGATCTGAGTTCACCTATTGATGGCTCGACTGAGACTAGGAGTCAGATCTCACTCAATTATCCAAGACTCTGGTTTAGCATATAAAAATAGAAAGGCACTTTCTAAACCTCCCATTTCTTGCTTATTTTAACGGCTTCCATTTATCTGTGAAACCTCAAGTGACAAAAAACTTTTCTCATTTTCTTTTTGTCATCCCAGGGATGGAGTTTGTCTCATTCACCACAATCAACACTTTACAGTGCTTTGGGTGCCTGCAACTGCAACCAGGGCGCTAGTCAAGTAGCCCAAATTGCCTTTCGAGGGTTTTTTCACGTTCGGAGATGGGCAGGGCTGAAGAGGCATGAGATCTGTTGTATGCTGTTGCGAGGAAGGTTGCCTGTATGAGAATAAGCGAAGCTGGAACTGGGATTCATTCAAAGAATAACAGGACTCCGTGGGAAGCCTTGAAGCCATGTATGAAGTGAGGAAACCACCGAACCAAAAAATAGAACACAAGCAAAATGCAAAAAGAGAATTTCTTCTTCTATATTTCATTAATCTGAAAAATAATGTATCTGAAATTGTATATATACATCAACCTGAAATTGAAAACAACTATAAACTAAATTGAAATCTAATAAATAAAAACTGTTGACTAAACTAAACCATTGGCGCCAAAATGAAAAATTAACCAGGATCAAATACAAAATAGTTAAAAGAGTTGGACAGAATTGTTGTGCTGGCAACTGGTCTGGAATCAGTTTTTGATGTGTCTACTGAGTTGGACACTGCTACATCTTATGTGCCTACTACATTTGATGTACCTTTATCTTGAGCTTTAACTGCCCCCCGCAAGTTGGATGTGGGAAGAACACCTAAATGAGATAACAAATGAGAGAAAAAAGCAAGAGGGAGAGCTTTTGTGAAAATGTTAGCTAATTGCTGAGCAGAAGAGATTGGGAAAGGCTTGATACATCCAACTTGGATTTGGTCTTGGATAAAATAACAATCCAACTCAATGTGCTTTATTCTCTCATGAAAAATAGGATTCTCAACTAGATAAATGGCACTTCAATTATCATAGAATATAAGCACTGGTAAAGGACAATGAAAACCAAGCTCATGAAACAAATGTAAGATCCATTGCAGTTCACATGAAAATTGAGCCAAAGCTCTGTATTCTGCTTTTTCATAACTACGAGGGATAACAGTTTACTTTTAGATTTCCAGGATATAAAAGCTGATCCAAAATAAATGCAAAAACCAGTAACTAATCTTCTAGAATCAATGCAACCAGCCCAATCAGAATCAGCATAAACTTGAAGAAGAAATGATTTTTTTGCTGGAAAGTGCAAACCAAAATCAAGAGACCCTTTGAGATATTGAAAAATTCTGTACACAACTTGCATTTGCAAAACAGTAGGAGCATTCAAAAGCTGACTTAACTGCTGAACTGCAAAGGTACTATTAGGTCTGCTATGTGTCAAGTACAAAAGTTTACCCACCAAACTTCTGTAAAGAGAAATATCATAAAAGAGTTCTGAATCTCCAGCAGCAAATTTTTGTTTACTATCTAAAGGAGTGGAAATAGATTTATAGCCAATATAACCATAGGATTGCAGTATGTCCAGTGCATATTTCTTTTGAGACAAAGTAATACCTGCTGGAATCCTATGAACTTCAAAACCAAGGAAGTAATGTAGGTCTCCCAAATCTTTGATTTGAAATTGGGAATGTAACTGATCTTTAACAGTAGTAATGGCATTAAGTTGGTTACTAAGAAAAAGTATATAATCAACATAGACCAAGAGAGCAAGAAACACATCATTACTATTCTGAAAAAACAAACTATAATCACTTTTCGACTGATGAAAACAAAAAAATGAGTAAGTATCCAGTAAGCTTAGCATTCCACTACCGACTTGCTTGTTTAAGCCCATACAGAGACTTATCCAGCTTACAAACCACATTCATAGCAGTAGATGTAAAATCAGGTGGCAAATCCATATATACATCTTCTGATCAGTCACCATGCAAGAAATCATTATTGATGTCTAATTGATGGATATGCCAATTAGATTTAGCTGCAAGAGCTAACAACAGTCTAATGGTAGTAATTTTTGCAATTGGTGCAAAAGTGTCCAGAAAATTGACCCCCTCTTTCTGTATGTATCCTTTAGCCACAAGTCTGGATTTATACCTATCCATGGACCCATCGGCTTTGTATTTAATCCTATAAACCCACTTACAACCAACTGGCTTATTTCCAGGTGGTAACTCAACTAAATGCCATGTTTTGTTTGTTTTTAGAGCTGAAATTTCAGCTTACATGGCTGCACACCATTCTTTAGATTTCACAGCCTCAAAATAATATTTAGGTTCAGTATGTATAGAAGCATTACAAAGAAAAGAAGAACATGCAAGAGAAGAACCTAGAAAATGTGGAGTAGTAACCTTTTGAATCTTAGAACAAACATAGTTAGACAAATAAGTTGGTGTAGTGATGGTTCTAGTAGATCTGCGAGGATGCATTTGAGAATTAGACAAGGAAGGTTTTGTAGAAGTAGAAGTAGAATGTTGTATAGGTGAACTAGCAGGAGGAGTGATCTAGGAAGAATAAGGTAAAGGCAATATAGGATTATCTATAGGTATAGCAGGTAAATTGTGCTTCTGTAAAAAAGGAAAATAGGATTCAACAAAAGAAACATTTATGGACATGAAAATTTCTCTAGAGAAGTAATCTAGTAAAAGAAAACCTTTGATGGAAGAAGAATATCCAAGAACAACATAAGGCCTACTTCTTGGATCAAACTTAGTTCTATGAGGTAGTTGAGCACAAGCATAAGCCAAAGTCCCAAATACTTTAAGAGCACAGTAATTTGGAGGTTTCTGATATAGTTTCTCAAAGGGCGTTTGTTGGTTTAGCACAGGGGTAGGAGTAAGATTTAATAGATACACAGCATGTTTGACATAATATCCCTAATATGCAAGAGGTATTTGAGACTAAAATCTAAGTGCTCTTGCTACATTGAGAATATGTTGGTGTTTCCTTTCTATAATGCCACTTAATTCAGGTGTATAAGGGCATGAAGTCTGATGAATAATACCTTTGGTATGATAAAAATCTATAAGTTTGAACTCAAGACCATTATCAGACCTTAGCACCTTAATTCTTTTGTCAAACTGAGTCTCAACATAAGCAGTGAAATGTTGTATTAATTGTTGAACCTCTGATTTTTGTTTTATCAAGAAAACCCAAGAGAATCTACTAAAATCATCAACTACTGTAAGAAAATATCTATGGCCATGAATTGTATGAACATTGAAGGGTCCCCAAATATCCATATGAACTAAATCAAAAATAGATTTTACAGTACCATGATGTAAAGGAAATGACATTTTATGTTGCTTAGCTAGAGGACAAATAGGACAAAACACTGTTTCATCAGGCACAGTAACAAAGGAATCAAATTTGTGAATTTTTGCTAGTTGTTTAAAGATAAATGGCCAACTCTAAACTGCCACAACAAAGATTTATAGTAAAAATCACCATATGGTATTACACAAGCTGTGTGAATAGAGGAAGTTGGCTGATGAAGAATGAAGTGATAAAGACCTCCAAAAAGTCTAGCTAATCCAATCATCTTGCCAAGATGAGGATCCTGGATAAGACAACAGTCATTTTTAAAAGTCATGACGCAATTTAGTTGATTAAGAAGCTAGCTAATAGATATCAAATTAAAAGAGAATTGAGGAATATAAAGGACTTGATGTAGAACCATAGAAGGAGCTAACTGAACAGTTCCTACACATGACACACGTACTATATCTTCAATAGGCAACTTAACAGAAGTACTTTTAGTAGTATGATACTCAGAAAAATAATCCAAGTAAGAACAAATATAGTCTGTTGCCCCTAAATCTAAGATCCAAATGGAAGAGTTTATACCTGTATTTTGAGCACTAAGGGAAAACTTAGAAAAATCTGAAATAAGGCTAGCTTGGTTGACATAATGAATAGGTTCAGATTCAACATTTACTTTGGAATTGGAAGAGAATTGATTTGATTGAATCAAGTGCAGCAATTGTTGATATTGCTCTTGAGTTACATACTTTGAGGACTATGAATCTTTTTGAACAATTGCACATCCTGCAGCTAGGTTCGTAGTCAGAAGAACTTTGAAATGTGTTAATATCAGCAACATCATTTACTTGAGGCATAAAACCATGACTCCCTGAATTCTTATTTTTGTTTTTGTAGCTGGCTGGAAAACCATGTTTCCTATAACACCTCTCAACTATATGCCCTTGCAATCCACAAAAGGTATACTGCAATTTTCTATTCAAACTATTCCCCCTTCTATAACCTTGATTTCCTACATATTAAGCATTTCTTGCATTTGTATTACCCACTACATTCAATAGTTGTTCATTTTTGGATGTATTTGCCGCCAGCAAGGATGATTCAACCATAACATTTCTTGTAGCAAAAGTTTGAGAACTAATGGAATCTGAATGTGTGACACTATAGTTAAGTGACCTCTCATGTGTAGAAACCATAGAAAAGGCTTGATTTACAGTTGGAAAAGGTTGTGTCAACAAAATTTGAGACTTAATTCCATTAAACTCCTCTTTCAGCCTTTTTATAAACCTAATTACAAAGTCTACATCACTATTTACCTTAACCTCAGGCAATACTGGACAGTTACACTTCGGATCACAATGACAGATGGGAAGTTGTCTCAAATTTAACAATTCCTCCCATAATGTCTTTAGATTTGTATAATACTCATTCATAGATAATGTTCCTTGACTTAGGTTATATATATCCTCCTGAAGATCATAAATTCTGAAGAATTTTCCTTGTGAAAAATGTTCACACAAGTCATTCCAAACCTCATAAGCTGTGTCCATCAAAATGGCACTTTGAGCTATAAAGGAAAACACTAAGTTTAAAATCCAAGACAAAACCATATTGTTACATTGTTCCCAAACTCTGTAAGAATTGTGTGCATTATTTGGTGATTTGATTGTGCCATTTACAAATCCTAATTTGTTTTTAGAAATCAAGATCATCCTTATGGATCTACACTACTGTTGGTAGTTTCGCTCATTTAAAGTAGGGTGAACCAATATCAGTGAAGGATTTTCATTCGGATGCAAGTAAGATGGACTAAAAACTGTTATCTCTTGATTAGCCATAACAAGAGACTTAGAGCATAGAGACTTTCACAACAGCACAACCAGAAATCACAACAACACAACCAGAAATTCAAACAAACCACAAATTCTCCCAACTTCACAACCAGAAAATGAAGAACAACATATGGCTGATTAAAAAAAAAAATTGATGATTACCTCATGAATTTGATAGAAACAAAGATGCTTCTTCATCATTTCAGCTTGGCGATTAACAATGCTGCTTATGCTGTTTAGCACCGAGAACTTTCATCGCTCTGACACCATGAAGAAACCACCAAACCAAAAAACAGAACACATGCAAAATGCAGAAAGAGAATTTCTTCTTCTATATTTCATCAATCTGAAAAATAATGTATCTAAAATTGTATATATACATCAACCTAGAATTGAAAACAACTATAAACTAAATTGAAATCTTATAAATAACAGCTATTGACTAAACTAAACCATTGGCACCAAAATGAAAAATCAAATCAAACACAAAAGAGTTAAAAGAGTTGGACAGAATTGATATGTTGGCAACTGATTTGGAATCAGTTGCGATGTGTCTGTTGAGTTGGACACTACTACATTGATGTGGCTGCTACATCTGACGTGGCTTTGTCTTGAGCTTTAACATGAAGGGTATGAATGCTTGGCTTTTTGTCCACAGTCGGGAAATCCCAGCTACATTGAAGCCTTATAGAGAGTTTCAGAAGGAGAGGAAGTTGAAACCAGCTCTGGTCGTAAGTAGTTGGGAAAGAGATATTTTGGAGTAGTAGATGTGAATGAAAATAAAGAAGCAAGACTATGGAGAAGTACACATCTCACGTGGGCCTTGTCAAGTGCAGAAAGAGGTTTCTTTGCACTTTACTGGAAAAAAAAATATTACAATGTCATAAATGTACTCATTGACGAAAAATGAACAATATCTACCAACTCTTTTTTCTCTATATAAAGGATTAGTCATTGTCAACTGTTTAAACTAACTGTATAATAAATCTGTGATTAAAAAAAAAATCTTCTTAAAAAAGTGTGAAAGATCTAGTTTTCTCTTCTGTTACCATCAGCCATATGAATTGGATGCCGGGCTCTTCCAATATATTGATATGGATGGCTCACCAAAGGGGCTAAGAAAATGTAATTGCGCCTGCTGGATAAGTCAACTCCATGCTGTTAACGACACAAGGAGGATCACATAAGTGGAAGTAAATGAATATCAGCGACTTCAACGGGAAACTCTTTAATTTTGGCAAAATGGAGTTTAAAAAAAAAAAAAACCCCCCATTATTGGAACTACGTGTTCACGGAATTTTCTTAGTTTTTTATTTAAATGTTGAATTTTTTGTCATAGAAGTGGGACTGATAGTGAATATATGGCTTAATACCAAGTCCAAAATGGACGGAAGGAAATGAAAGTAAATTGACTTTCTTAAATATAAGAATACTCTTACATATGCGGCACTGCAATTGTGACTGATATATGATCAGTTTACAGTGACGAGATACAGTAATCTCTATGAAGTAGAGGGCATTTTAAATGTTGCATTTAGCCAAAAGAAGTGTTTATTGAGCAAGGTTTTGCCCATTGTTTTCAGAACCGAACCGGACATTGAACCGAAAAATTTAGTGATTCACGGTTTAATGGTCCAACCGCAATTGAACCGTAATTGAGCCGGTAATATTATTATTTAAAAATTAAAAATATAATATTTTTAAGAATAAAATTGATCAATAATATAGTATAATTCAAGTCTATAAATACATAAATAACAAAATTAGAAGAAAATATGATATTTTCTCTATTATTATAGATTATTTATTCCATTTGTATAGCTTATTTTTTTCCTATAAATGTATTATCTTATTTAAGAGGTAAAAAAGAGAGAGAGAGAGAGAACCGGTTCAATTGGTTGGATCGATCGGTTCACCAGTTTATCGGTTTGACCGATCGATTCAAACCGGTTTGAACTAAATACAACGGTTTTTGAAATTTTTTGTTCAAATGGATGGACCGGACTGATTTGGGGACCGGTTCACGGTCTGACCGGTCCGATCAGCCGGTCCAGTCCAAAGAACATTGGTTTTGCCCTTATTCTAGTTTGAAAATAAATTGTTAATCTATTCTATCTAATTTTTTCTGAAACGAATTAGGTAGTGATTAATTTCAAAATAAAATTTAACCTTGGAGGACATGAATGGAAAAGACAAACAAAGAAAAGTTAGGAAAAAAAATGAACGGTTGTTTGATAACTCAATTAAGTGTTTAAAATTAATTAATTTTTTATTATATTTTATTAAATATGTTTGATAATAAATAATATTAAGTGATTAATTAATTAAGTATATTTAATAATATTTTTTTATATCACTTAATTTATTAAGACATACTAAAATTTTGTTATAAATTCTAAATGAAATAAAAATTACTTAAGTTTAAAGTCTAAATATGTTAAATACACATTAAATTATTAATATTTTTATACTTAATTTAAATTATAATAAAAATAGTGTAAATATAAATTATAATTAATTCAAATTGTAAATTTTAAATTTTAAAATTCAAACTTCAATTCTCATATTTAGTATTTAAATAATTAGATTTTAATATTTAAATTTTAATTTTATTAAACAAGCCCGAAATCTTAAAGAAAAAGATAGGAAAGAAATTAAGTGCAGTGGTAGGTGGCATATGCCAACTACCCACAATTAATACTCTCTGTACTCTCCTCACATGCCCCTAAGTGTGGAAATTTTTAATAATGCAAACAGACTTGTAGTTTCTCCTGGCATTGGACTGGTTTCTTAATAGTGACACCAATTAGGATATAATTGGGCAGTAAGTCTTTTTAAAACAATATTATTTTATTTTTTAAATAAATTTAATATAAATAAATTTTATTTGTGAAATATTGACATTTTTCTAATTTATTCTTGATAAACCATAATGCTAATATCTTGGAGTCCAAAAGTTCATTATAAAATTCAAAATCATATTTATATATTTTAAAAAAATTAAATATAACGTCAATTTGAAAACACAGTTTGGATAATTTTTTTTTCTTTCATAAATAGTGAAGTGGGAAAATGATGACCATATAGGAACGGTCTTGGTGCGATGGGATGGATAAGATTTGAAATTTAATATTAAATTCTTGCATAAACACGGGATTATAATTTACAAGCTCACTTGTTAGAATATTAAAACACGTTTATCAATTAGGACTCTTGTTAGTTTGTTATTTACTAGTTTAGGTATATTGAGTTATGCTTTTAATAATTTGATAACATTATTTGAATTTTTAATGTGTTAGAAAGTTATTATTATTCTATGTATGATAGGATTAGAAAGTTGCAC
The DNA here is from genome assembly GCA_026120185.1 of Voacanga thouarsii. Taxonomy (NCBI): domain Eukaryota; kingdom Viridiplantae; phylum Streptophyta; class Magnoliopsida; order Gentianales; family Apocynaceae; genus Voacanga; species Voacanga thouarsii. The sequence goes on from JANUWF010001450.1 coordinate 42,598, forward strand.
TTTATTATTGTCCCCATTCAATTAGGAGTCAAAATTTCTTGTATTTAGGTCTATTATTGTCATCATTCAATTAAGAGTCAAGATTTCTTGCACTTAGGTAGAGTTATGAACCCGTTTGAGGGGTGTGGATATGAGGTAGAGTTATAAACCCATTTGAGGAGTGTGGATCTTCTAGAATTAGCCTCCAAATTCTTATTTTCTTCTTAATAAAAGTTTGTTATTTACCTCACAAAAGTTCTAGTTTGTTGTTTTTCCTTCTTTAAGCTTCTTCAGAATAATATTGGGGATAGATTGATACGGAAAGACCCGATACTTATCCTTATACAATGCCTCCTTATTCAATTCTTGTCTTTGATGGTAAAATGACTTTAATTTATAGTGCCTCAATATGGGTTTTTTTTTTTCCCATTGCCTTTTATCTTTAGGACATTGAAGAAAAGGATTTTGAAGAACTTCCTATTAAACCCAATTAACAGTGAAAGAAAGATAGGAATTTGAGGAGAAGAGACACATGGATGTTATGGTGTGTCATTATATTTATACTACTATATTGTTGAATGTGTTTAAACAAATTCAAAATGTAAAAACTACAAATGAGGTAGGGACCATATTGGTGAATTCAAACAAATGAAACGAGAGTGCGAAACAGTCAAGTAACAAGATTTGAGAAAGGAGTATGAATTAGCTCTAATAAATTCCAGAGTCAATTAAAAATTACATTAATAAGATTCATAATCTTACTAATAGTATAAGGTCTAATGGTGAGATTCTAATAGTCTTAGGTAGTTGAAAAAATACTTTGATCCATTAGTGCCAAGTTTAACTCCAAGAGGACAGTCCTTGATGTCACAAAAGATCTAAACATATATATTAACCGTTGATGAGTTGGGGGTGAATTATATTCATATAAGTTGTCCTTAGATCAAGAGGCGCGCAATTGGTGTTACCAATCAAAACAAATTCAAAATCAGGAAGAGGTGATTCATTTAAAAAGGCTCGTCAAAATTTTAGAGGACAAGATATAGGTGATTTCAAAAGGTGGCAATAGAGGTAGAGATTGATGTAGAGGTAATTTTAATTAGCAATAAAATAATTTTAATAAGAATATGTAAAATAATAATTCTTCTCAAAAGTTTCATAAGTCAAAATTTCAGTATATTATTGTAAGAAAATTGGGCATTTTAAGAAAATAATGTAAAATTAAAAAAGAACACATGACATAAAACCATGTTAAATTTTGTAGAAACTTATTTTGTAACACCCGTAATAAGTGGTCTAATGGCCAGAGATGTCGCTCAATTCTTTGGACCAGGGGTCTTTATAGTGCAGTAAGATAAAATCCAAAGGAAAGAAAGTAAAGGAAAAGGATGAATCTTTGGTACTTGATCTTAAATTACATCACAAAGAAATTTACTAAGATCAGTGAAATAAAAATTCTTAGTTTGGCTAAAAGAAAATCTAGTTGTTCATCTAGAATTAAAGGCAACAAAAGTATCAAGACCTAACGCTATTACAAAATAGAACTCCAAGTCTCGGTGTTGATAAACTTATCTCCTTCTGAAAACATGATTAGAAAAAAAAAATTGAGATTATAAATATTCTCAGTAAGTCTATGGTGTGTGGTCATGACACAATTTTCAAAATAAATGTCATGATGCATGAATGAAAATAATTTGAATGGATATACTCATAACGTAATTTTCACTTAAGCAAATTATAATTTGTGAAAGAAATGGGTATATTGTAATATACTACTTAAACAAAATCTTCATCGAGTAAAATGCTAAATTACACATCACAACCCTAGAATAGATTTTTCATTCTTACAAAGTTTTGAACCCGAATTCTCTACATTAATCTCAATTTGTCTTTAGTGGCTTAGGCATAACTAAAGCCAAAAATAGCATGTATGGTGTACATCCCTACCAAGAGAATGCCCCAAACATTTCTTTCGTCTAATCCATTAGGTGGATATCCTATGTCTGTCCTCTAGTTTTATCCATTGAAAACCGTGTTATTAGCTAAGGACCCGACTTGATCACCTAGGGCTTACACCGCGTTTGGAAAAAGACAGACATCTGGTAGTCACTCCTAAACTAATGCGAGCGAGTCCTAGTACCTCGCCCATTAAGTACTCAATGTCTAAATTTAATCTGGTTTAAGGAAAATTTCCCAATCCAATGTGGATTATATAATTTTCATTCCTAAAAGAAAAATATTGTTCCAGTCGTAAATACCCATTTTTCCAAATTGAATCCGATCAAAGCTCAAATATACTTTTCCCCAAGATTTCCACAAACCAAAATCCCTATGTCCGTTCTAGTAATTTCCTTAAAAAGTATTAACTGTAATTCATTGTAATGATATTTAGAGCCATTTAGTATAAATCATGAAATGATTTTAGCAATATTTTTATGCTTGAAATGCTTGAGTATATTCTCATGTACACCATAACTTTGATGTATCGCTCCATAATCATCATACTGATGAGAAACTTCATAGCAATATTCATGCATGAATAAATTATGAAATCATAATAGAATCATTACTTATGTGCATAAGTGTTATGTCCAAAAATGCAAACTCGAAATTTAAATCATATTTCTCATGCTATAACTGAAGGCATGGAAAGCGGGAAAACACAGGGTACGCAGCGGAAGCGAACATAAAAAAAATGGAAAAACACAACAGGGGATTCCAGGACAGGGCCGGTGCCGGTTGCGCCCTGTCCAAATCCTGAGGTTTTAAAATTTTTACCTCTCCTTATGATTCTCAAAGATGGCTGGACCGGAACGTGCGCAACCAGGGTAGGTGTGCTGGTAGAAGCCTCTGGTGCAATTCCTACAAGCTTCCTACTTCGCCTTTGCATGTATGTGAACGCCAAACTCTCGGTCTTCCAGTATATAGCCTGCCTAACTACCGTTTGGTGAACAATTAACAGGTTAGGGAATTTTTCTGGAGAGAGAGAGAGAGACTTCTGGCCTTTCACAGAGAAGAAGCCGTCTCAGAGAGTGTATGTTATGTAACAACAACGTTGTTTCCAATCCTCCTGTTTAACCTAAATAAAACCCTAGGCTAAACTGGACTAGGCCATTGGACTCTTAGTTTAACCTTTTGGGCTTAATTAATTATTCTAATTAGAACCAACCTAATGACCCTATTAATAATTAATTTTTCAGCCCAAATAAACTAGTCCAATTAATAAGCTTATATTAGTTTAGTCCCATGTTAATCTTTAATTATTCAAACTGGGCCAAAACCCTGAATAATTAATTAACCCACTAAACTAATTTAATTAATTCTCTCTCTCCATGGACCTTTATTTTATTCTAGCCCAATAATTAAATCAGGCTACTTAAATAAAATAAATTTTATTTAATTTAAGATCAATTCCTTAGCCCGTATTTAATTAGGACTCACGGTCTATACTGGAGACCAAAAGACACACCGCCTTAGCTACTAAAATGACCAAAATACCCTTGCCATATAAATAGTTATATTTTGCATTTTTTTAATATTTCCTGATATCACCATAAGGAAATATTGACCTCAAGAACAGTGCTGCGTTAGCAAAGTGTCCGACCTACAGGTGTAATGACTAAAATACCCTATATACATCGCCGTACATTCAGAGAGGAAGAAGTATACTAACACCTCTCTAAATAACATCTACCATCCTTAAGCCTCTAGTCTAATGATCCATGACTTCCTGGATTGTTTTCGCTTTCCAAGGGAGTTACCCTAAAGCAAACATCAAAGTTATGTTGTCCAGGGCCTTGGATATTTAGATCATTCAGACAACCACAAGGGGAGATATAGTATAGAAACTAGCTTGTACAAATTTGTCTTAACTAACTAGTCACACATACCCAACATGCAAGTATATTGGTCATACGATAGAACCTCAACTATAGCATATCAAAGCATATGCTTCCAGCTTCGTCAGACCACCAACTCATACTCAAGTCGTAGAGTACTAGTCCACACTGTAGTGGTAGTAGTCTAAATTTCTACCATATAGTACTTTTTAGAAAACACTACTACAGGTCCTGTTCTACGTATTCGAAATACACTTATGTCATAAAGTGAGTGGACTACTCACTGGCTAAAGGTAGGCCATTCCTCATTTAGAATTCACAACATAATAACCTAGACATGATGAGATTCTCATTCTCATCAATCGGTTAAGAACAAAAGTTTATGTGTTGTGTAATCCGTGGTCCATACCTTATTGTGAAAGACCTCCATTCACATGGACCACTTACCTAAACACAATGGGTCTTTTCCAAACGTAATTGTCCACAAATAAAATTGTAAATTCACAAACAATTTTTGAAAATAAATTCTTTTATTAAAATATTTGATTTTTTACATCAGAAACCTAGTCTAAGAGAGCATACATCCTAACAATAACGTGGAATGCTTCATAAAATTTCATGCATATATTTTATATGCACTTGAATGCAAATTGTACATAATTTAAATGTGGCATTTTTGTATGGATTTTCATTTTCCAAAATAGACTTGAGATGCAAGGACTTACCTCTTATTCAAAGCTTAGCAATATAACTTCAAGCTAACTTAAGTACTTCTTCCTTCTACGTCCAACTCCAAATCTAACATGTACATATAATATAGGAATTATTTTCCTAGTTAAATTAATCCAAATTAAGCATTAATTGAGATCTCATAATAGTTAGGGGAATTATTTAGATCTTAAGTAATTCCAAAATACTTTGTGACAAAGCGTAATTAATTCTAATCAGTAGGTATCCTATCAAGAAATCCAACAATCTACTAAAGCATCAATAATTCTTATAGCATAGAACTCTATTACTTCTTAATTAACACTAATAGCCAAACAAGGCCTTAAGTGCCAAGCAAAACCCTAATCACCCATGCAAACCCTAATTAGCAATGCAACTCTAATTAATCACTCGATTGATAGGAAAAAATTCATCTATATTTTTCAAGTTATTTGAGGGTATTTTGTGATACATTTAGTGTAATAATTAGGCATATTCCTTTATATTTGATATTTTACTATTGGAAAGGTGTTTTCAGCTTTTATTGCAGAAAATGATGAAAAAATATCGAAACCGTCGTCGTCAGAGCATGGCCACTGCCAACCATGACCCACGGAACCGGCACCAGCTTTGCTCTATCCCATATCAGCGAATTTTCTAATTTTGCACAGATTGGGTAATTTCTCAAGAGTTTTGGTACTTTCCAATCTTTACTCGATTCAGAACTCTTAGGAAACGAATTTTGGCATCTTAGAAGCCTATTTAAATAAAAAAAAAACATAAGACAAAGGTGTGAATTAAAGGATAAAAGAAGAAAATCGTTCATTGAAGGAGGAATCCATCAAATTAAAAAAGGTTGTTCAAGAAAGTCTTCAAGGGAGAAGAATGAGACTTGTCTATGAGTGCTTTCTTTTACCTTTGGTTTCTTGTTCTTAAACAATGATACAATTAATGTTTTTATTATAATTTGACATTGTTTTGGGATTCATGGTTTTTGGATTATTTTAGCTATTTGACCATTTTTCTATTATTCTTGGTGTTTGATTACTTGTAATTATGAAAGAGTTGATGAAGTTAAATTTGCTTCTAACTGACTTGGGAAAAAATTTTAGGAGTTAATTTAGTTTTGTTGATTCCATATTTGTTATTTCTTAACAAACTTGGGAAACAAAGTTAAGACAAAGAACCAAGGTAATCAAAGATTAGTTAATTTCACCTAGAGTATAGGGTTATTAACTAATTTCATATTTATTATCACCTAGAATATAGGGATAATTTATGAAGAATTGAGCTTAATACATCTTTTGATTATTTCAGTTTAATTAGGAAATCTGCTAATTTAATCAAGAGATAGTTATCCCATGGATTGGGAAAGAAATGGAGTCTATATAAGTGGATTCATGACTTGAGAAATGATTAAATTTTATTTTATATTCCTTCATGATGCCAAGATAATGATTAATTGAAATAGTTGCTAAATGGTTCATTATCATGTATTCTAGGATAGTTGTCTAAATTGCCTATTCCTACATCCTTGAGTTGTACATATTTCTTTATTTTTATTTTTATTATCTTATCACTTTAGTAAGTCGGTGAAAAAATTAATGAAAAGTGATTAGTGTGTATTTGTTCCTTTGAGGATCGATACTCATTAATTTCCTATACTATACTTGCGATGAGTATACTTGCTCGTATGTGTACTTTAAAATTCATGTTTTAGTTAAAACTTGATTAAGGGATGTATTTAAATTTGACGATTTTTGTACACCTAAAATTTACGCATCAAGTTTTTTGTGCCGTTATTGAAGAACAATATCATGAAAGCTAGAATTTCATTGATTTAATCGTGTGTGTGTGTGTGTGTGTGTGTCTATATGTAAATCTATGAATATGTGTATATGTTCCTTGTGTGAATAGGCGCCATATCTTGTTGTATGTATACATGAATCTTAACTAACTAACTTGATTTGATATTATACTATGCATATATGATACTAACAAACTACTTTATGCAGGTAGCATGGCCAATTGAAACATTGGACGGTATCCTGACATGTCTCAAGAGGTGACACCTCAGCCATCCGACTCCACCACCTTAGAATGGGTATTAGGAAAATTTGCCACCCATGTAATCAAATAGTTTCACGAGATAGATGACACATTGGTAAAATTTGAGGACATGATTCGAAACATAGAAAGGCAAATTTGGTTTTTAATGGATTTAGTGATAAAGTCACCATTAGGGGTGTAAACAAAATGTGATTCAACTGCCATTACATTACGGAGTTGTAAGGAACTACCCGATTCTAGCCCGGAACCGGCACCATCTAAAGAAGATGGGTCGACACTGACCCCTCTTGATAAACTACTTGAAAAATAAGCTAAAAAATTAAATTTTCAGCCACTGATACCTTACCCCATTCGAATATAAAAAGTAAGAAAAGATACACAATTTGATAAGTTTTTAGATGTGTTCAAACAACTACACATAAACATCCCACTCAATGAAGCTTTGATACACATGCCCAAATATGCAAAGTTCCTCAAAAGCATGATTATCAACAAAAAGAGGTTGAAAGAATTATCCACTGCAGTTTTAAATGAAGAGTGCTCCACCATCTTACAAGACCAATGGACTTTGCCACGCAAAGAAAATGATCCCAGGAGTTTTTCTATTTCTTGTCTTATTGGCACTCTTACATTTTGCAATGCAGTAGCTAACTTAGGTGTTAGTATTAATCTTTTACCATACAAAACTTTTAAAAAGATAAGTCTCAGTGTGCCCAAGCCCACTAGGATAAGTATTCAACTTGCGGATAGATCTATTAAATATCCTACGGGAATAGGTGAGGATCTATTGGTTAAAGTGGATAGATTAATATTTCCTAAGGATTTTGTTTTTCTTGATATGGATGAAGATTCTAAGGTCCCTTTAATCCTAAGTCGACCTTTCCTAGCTACTGCCAAAGCATTAATTGATGTTCATGGGGGAAAGTTAACACTTAAGATTAGGGATGAAGAAGTCATTATAAAAATCCACAAAAGCATGCAATATCCTATATCTTCTAATGATTCTTGTTTAAGGATTGATATTCTTGATAAGTCTATCTTTAATTTTATGCACAGGAATTATTTGTCAATCTTTATATAGACTTGATGGAATAAACAATTGCATATTTGGAGGATTCAAATAAGGACCATGAGTTGGGAGAATTTGAGGAAATCGACAAAAGCAGTTTGGGAAGGATGAAGTCATCTATTGAGGAAACATTGGAATTGGACCTCAAAGACCTCCTCGAGCACTTAGAATATGCATTTTTTTGCTAACGGAGAAAAATTGCTAGTGATAGCAAAAGACCTCACTTGTGATCAAAAGACGAAATTGATAAGTCTATTGGAAAAATATAACAGAGTCATAGCATAAAAAATTAAGGATATTAAGGGAATTAGCCATTCCTTTTGCATTCATAAAATTTTGTTAGAAGAAAGAGCCAAACCTGTAGTACAACCCCAACATAAGTTGAACCCAAATATGAGCGATGTGGAAAAATGTGAGGTAATTTAACTCTTAGATTCCAACATCATTTACTCTATTTCTGATAGTATTTGAGTAAGTCCAACACAAGTAGTATCAAAGAAGGGAGGAATGACGGTAAGCCCAAATGAAATAAATGAGTTAATCCCAATAAGATTGGTAACCAGTTCGAGGGTTTGCATTGATTATAGAAAGTTAAATGAGGTAACTAAGAAGGACCGTTCTCCTCTCCCTTTCATTGATCAAATGCTAGAAAGATTAGTCAAATATGAGTTTTATTGCTTTTTAGATAGTTTTTCCGATTACTTTCAAATTTCCATAGTACCAGAAGATCAAGAGAAGACTACCTTTACATGCCCTTTTGGCACTTTTGCCTATTGTCGTTTGCCTTTTGGTCTTTGCAATAGTCCAGTAATTTTCTGAAGATGTATGATGACTATTTTCGAAGGACTTGTGAAAGATATCATGAAAGTATTTATGGATGACTTTTCTATTTTTGGTGATTCTTTTGACTTGTGTTTGGCCAATTTAGAAAAAGGTGCTTCAAAGGTGTGAAGAGACCAACCTCATGCTTAATTAGGAAAAATGTCACTTCATGGTGTAAGAATGTATTGTATTGGGACATAAGATTTCAAGGAAAGGTATTAAGGTTGATAGGGCAAAAATTGAGGCAATTAAGAAACTCTCTCATCCTACTTCCATAAAAACTATTTGAAGCTTTCTTGGTCATGTAGTTTTTTACAGGAGGTTTATCTAGAATTTCTCAAAAATTTCTAAACTTCTTACCTCTTTACTTAAAAAGGATGCTATTTTTTATTTTGATGAAAAATGTCTAAATGCTTTCAATGTGCTTAAAAAGAAATTGATAAATTCTTCTATTTTAATTGCACCAGATTAGTCTCTTCATTTTGAATTAATGTGTGATGCAAGTGATTATACAGTAGGCACGGTGCTTGGACAAGGGAGGAATAAGCATTTTCAGCCGATCTACTATACAAGTAAAACTCTTACGGTGGCACAAGAAATTACACCACAACGGAGAAAGAATTACTTGCAATAGTATTTACTTTTGATAAATTTCATTCTTATTTTATTTTGTCCAAAGTCATTATGTATACGGACCATTCCGCCCTTAAATACCTACTAACTAAGCATAATTCTAAACCAAGATTAATAAGATAAGTTTTATTATTGCAGGAATTTAACTTGGAGATTAGGGACAAAAAGGAAGCGAAAAATTTAGCTACGGATCACTTATCTAGGTTGGAAAATCCCAACTTAGAATCATTGGCCGAAAGGGACATTAATAACACCTTCCCAGATGAACAACATCTACTTGTTGATGATGAGATTTCTCAAACACCTTAGTATACAAATTTTGCTAACTACTTGGTTGTAGGAATTATTCCGAAAGACTTCATCTGCAACAAAAGAAGATATTCCTCTCCAAAGTAAAGCATTACTTTTGGAAAGATCCTTACTAGTTTCGGTGTTGTGCGGATCAAATCATTCGAAGGTGTATGGATTCCGTAGAAAGTGCAAATATCTTAAAGTATTATCATGAAAGACCCGTGGGAGACTACTACCAAGCTAACACCATGGCAAGAAAGGTGCTTGAGTTCGGATTCTATTGGATAACATTCTTTAAGGACTCTAAAAAGTTTGTTCAAAATTGTGATAGGTGTCAACGTACAGGTAACATTTCTAAAATAAATGAGATGCCATTGCAAAATTTTCAAGCTTGTGACATTTTTTTTTTTGGGGGGGGGGGGGATTGATTTCATAGGCCTTTTTTCTTATTCTTTGGGTAACAAATATATCTTGATTGCAGTTGAATATGTGTCTAAGTGGGTGGAGGCGCAAGCCTTACCTACTAATAATGCTCGGATTGTTGTTAAATTTCTTTAAAAACTTTTTACCCACTTTGGTGTACCTAAGGTACTCATTAGTGATAGGAGAACACACTTTTGTAATACCCAATTGTATAAAGTTCTCAAATATTTAGGGGTTACTCATAAGTTTGCTACTCCCTATCATCCCCAAACAAGTGGCTAAGTTGATATGGTAAATTGAAAATTAAAAAGAATTTTGCAAAAAAGTGGTTAATCATACAAGGAAGGATTGTAGTTTGAAATTAGATGCTACTCTTTAGGCTTATAGGACTGCTTTCAAAACTCCTATTGGTACAACCCCCTATAGATTGGTGTATGGGAAGTCATTTCATGTACTGATAGAAGTTGAACATAGAGCTCGTTGGGCAATTAAACTTGTCAATTTTGATCTTCTTCTTGCAGGACAACGAAGATTACTTCAAGTAAATGAATTGGAGGAGTGACGTAATAATGCTTATCATAATTCTCAAATTTACAATAATAAGATGAAATGTTGGCATGATAGGCATATTCGTTAGCCTCAAGAGTTTAAAGAAGGGGATAAGGTGTTATTGTTTAATTTTAGGCTTAGACTTTTCCCAGGTAAGTTGAAGTCAAGGTGGTCGGGGCCATATGAGGTACATCGAGTTTGTCCATTTGGGGTTGTTAAGGTTTCTCACCCAACTAAGGGGATCTTTAAGGTAAATAAAAATCGAGTTAAGCCATATTTGGGTGAGGAACTTAGCACTTTAGAGCATCTCGATGTTACCCTCTATGATTCATGATTTTTCCTTAGTTCGTTTTACTTTTATTTCTTTGTTTTCTTTTATTTTGCTTTTCTTTATCTTTTTCTAGATTTATGTTTTTTGTTTCTTTTGAGTTAGGTACCCTTGTGACTTCTCTAATGACTACTCCTTGTGGTGGATTCACACATATTGGAATTAATTTGCAATGAAAGTATTTTATTTTCTCTACTCTTTCTATTTATTTCTTTTGGGTCTTCTTGGCTTTGATTTCCTTGTTATATTTGTGGTCATTAAGTGCAATGTCCCGTTTAAGTGTGGGGGGAGAGTTTAGGTATTGAAGATATTTTTCGTATCATTATTGTGTGAATTTTTTCCACAATTTTTTGTGGTTTTCATTATTTTAGCAAGGTTGTGATTCTTTTTCTTACTTGGATATGATTTTTGTTATTCAAATGGTGGATTTTTATTGAAATAAAATGATTTATCGGATGAGATATTTTGAGACTTGAGAATTTGGGTTAATCTTGTTTATGCATTAATGTTTGAGTATTATTTAACTCATCTAATTTGAATATAGATAATGTGATGAATATAGGGAAAGTTATTGACTAACTCTTGTATTATGGGTTTATATGATATGGACTAAATTAGTCATACTTTTTCTAGTTATTTGAGGTTCTTTTGCGATATATTTTATTCAATAACTAGTCATATTTCTTCATATTTGAGATTTTAATCTTAGAAAGGTATTTTGTTCATTATTTCAGATTTATGGGGTAAAACGGAGCAAAAACATCGCAAAATAGAGGAGAGGTGGCGCCGACTAGGACACTGGAACCGGCGCCAGCCATGCACTGTTTATACGAACTTTGAGGTAACAAAAAACTATCAAAATAGAACAAAATAAAGTGGAACCAGCACCGGCTCCGAGAGCCAAGGTGGCGCCGGCTGCATGCTGGATTACATTGTGCGAAATTCAGAAAAAAACTGGCGAACAATTGGAGAACCAGAACACAACTGGTGTCGGCTCTGAGAGTCAAGGCGACGTTGGCTATGCTCTGAGGAAAAGGGGGGGTTTTGATAATCTATGGAGTTTTAGTATCTTCCAACTTCTACTCAGCCAAGAACATTGCACCAACGAGTTTAGACACTTCCCAAACCTATAAAAAGATGGAAAACACAAAGGAAAAAGTAGAGAATTCATTGATTATCATAGAAAATCACTTAATCAAAGGAGGAATTCTTCAATTCAAGAAGGGTTGTGCAAGAAGGTCTTCAAAGGAAGAAGAAGGAGGCTTGTCTATGAGTGCTTTCTTTTACTTTGTTTTCTTTTTCTTGAACAATGAGATGTTAATTATTTTATTATAATTCGACATTATTTTAGATATTCATGATTTTTAGAGTTATTTGATCGTTTGATTAATTGATTGTTACTCTTGGTGTTTAATTACTTGGGTTGATTACGAGATTGATTGGTTGTTTCTTTCTATTAACTTGCTTGGGAAAGGGGTTGATGGAGGTTTCAATTTGATTAGTTTCATATTTGTTGTCTCTTAACTTGCTTGAGAAATGGGTTAATTGCTAAGAACTGGTAATTAAATGTTAATTGATATCTACCAGAGTATGGATTCATTGGTTAATTTCATGTTTTAAGTTTGCCAGAGTATGGAAATTTAATTAAGGATTGTGTTTAATGCATCTTTTGGGTGAATTAGTTGAGACAGAGTATGTGATGCTAATTTGTCTAGAAGATAGTAATTTCATAGATTGGAAAAGAAGTGAGTCTACTTTAATCCTTCATGATGCCAAAAGAATAATTAGTTATGATAAAGGTTAGGTACTTTAAGATCATATTTGTCTAAACAAGGGTTTGAGTTACATAATTCTCCATCATTGACATGTATATATTTTATTTTGTTTTATTTTTTCTTTTTATTTCTTTTTCACTTTATCGAGTCGGTTAAACAATAAAAGAAATGTGACTAATGGATAATTATTCCTTGAGGATCGACACTCGTTTGAACTTTATGCTATGTTAATGATGAGTACGCTTGCTCATATGTGTAATTTGGGGTTAACATTTTAAATTAAACTTAATTGAGAATGTGCTTAGTTTTGTATGATTTTTATATCCAAATCCAGACGCATCATTATACTTTGTTTAGCTTTGAGTTGTGATAAGTAATGTGAGGAGATAAAATTTTTTAGTGGAAAGATTGAGTTGATTGTGAGTTGAAGCTTGAGAAAAATAAGTTGATTATTGTTTCATCTTTATGAGGAAGTGTGGTTTTTTGCTTGATTATGGGGTGTCAATATGGATAGTGAAGAGAAATCCACTTTCTTAAGGCTATTAATTTCCAAGGGCAAAAGAGAAAATAAAATGTTGAAAAGATGATGAGTGATAACTATAAGGGGGCTAATATGGTGTGTGAAGAGAAATTCATGCACTTGAGACTATCAAGTCCCTAAGTCATTAAAAAAATTTGAGAGAAAAAAAGTGGTGTTTTCTTGAATCATGATGCGTATGGATTTGGGTATAAAAATCATATAAAAACTAAGCACATTCCCAGCCAATTTTATATTAAAACGTTAAACCCAAATTACACATATGAGCAAACATACTCATCATTAACATAGCATAGGGTTCAAACGAGTGTCGATCATCAAGGAACAAGTATGCATTAATAACTTTTCTTTCATTATTTAACCAACTCGATAAAGTGAAAAAAATAAAATAAAATAAAAATAAAAATATATACATGTCAAGGTTGAAGAATTATGCAACTCAAGCCATTGTTTAGACAAACATGATCTTAAAGTATCCAACCATTATCATAACCAATTATTCTCTTGGCATCATGAAGGATGAAGATAGATTCACTTCGATGGTCAATCTATGAAATCACTATCCTCTAGATAAATTAGCATCACTTGATCTGTCTCAACTAATTCACCTAAAAGACCCATTAAATACAATCCTTAATTAAATTTTCTTGGTCTGGCAAATTTAAAACATGAAATTAATCAATGAGTCATTGGTCTGGCAAACATTAATTAACCTTTAATTACTTAATCCTCAGCAATTAACCTCTTTGCTCTAGCAAGTTAACAGCCAATAAATATGAAATTAATCAATTGCAACCACCATCAACCTCTTTGGTCTAGCATGCTAATGAATAATTTATTATTTCTTAACGGACCTGGGAAACGAAGTTAAGACTAAGAATTAAGATAATCAAAGATTGATTAATTTCACCTAAAGCATAAGGTTATTGACTAATTTCATGTTTATTATCACCTAGAATATATGGATAATTTATGAGGAATTTAGTTTAATGCATCTTTTGGTTGTTTTAGTTTGAATGGAAAATCTGCTAATTTAATTAAGAGATAGTGATTTCATGGATTGGAAAAGAAGTAGAGTCTATATAAGTGGGTTCATGACTTGAGAAACGATTAAATTTTACTTTATATTCCTTCATGATACCAAGATGATAATTCATTGAGATAGTTGCTAAATGGTTCATGATCATGTATTTTAGGATAGTTGTCTAAATTGCCTAGTCCTATATCCTTGAGTTGTACATATTTCTTTATATTTTTTTATTATCTTATCACTTTATTTGGTCGGTTAAATAATGAATGAAAAGTTATTAGTGTGTACTTGTTCCTTTGAGGATCGATACTCGTTAATTCCCTATCTATGCTTACAATGAGTATACTTGCTCCTATGTGTATTTTGGGATTAATGTTTTAATTAAAACTTGACAAAGGGATGCATTTAAATTTGATTATTTTTATACGCCCAAAATTTATGCATCATCGATAAAACAGTACCTAAACCAACTTATATTACCAAGCACACCAAGAGTTCTAATATCTTTTCAAAAATTAAAGTTCTTATCTTATAATGGTATAAGGGATCACTATTCAAAATCATACTATAAAGGAAAATAATCAAACTTTTAACAAATATAATCCTCGTATTTCTAAACATCACACAACGTCCATATAAGCCAAATTTGCCACAATGATAGCTTTTTCTACGAGTAAATACATTTTTCGAATTCAAACACAAAATTCTGCTTTTGCTATAAAATAGAGGTCAAAATCATTTACTTAATTAATCATGGAAGCCACTTTATTTTTAAACAAAAACCTCTAGTTTAATACTTCCATATGTTAGGTGAATAACCATATATTTATCTCCCCAAGTTTCCCACAAAAAATGACTCAAATAATTGTTACATAAAGCCTCAAATGAATAGTAATCTGCTTTGCGCAGTCAACTTGAGAAATTCATTACTCCCAAATTATAATACATTTTTTGAAGATTCATTTTCTGAAATTTTCCTAACATCTTGAAGGTTTTACAGTCCAAAAAGTATAGGAAAATTCAGTCGAGAAAGGGATTTTTCGGGGGTTTAAATTTAACCATCTGGACAGGGGTTTCTATACAGTTTGCATAGTTTTAATGTAAGGGCCATAAAATTAGGTTTTTCTTTATTTAGTTCATGCAAAACTTAAACAATAACAATCTTAACATATAATAGGACACTCAAGAACTCAAAATAAAACATGTCCTTAACAATTTTTAGCTCCTAAAACAATATTCATTTGGCTTCCTAATCAGAACTAGCAACCCTTTGTTTTCTTATCACCTTCATAATTCTCAAAACACAAAGAAAATCACCCAATTCATTCACACCAGCTCATACACACATCATAGATCATATTACAACAAAATTCAACTCCTCTTTCACCCCAAAATTCACCAAGAAAATAGCATTACACTACTAAGAATAAATCCAAGCAGATTAGTAACAAGTAAAGAAAATGAGTTCTTAACATAAAAGGCTTCACTTCCATATCCTATATCATTCCTTTAACCAAATCACAACAAAAAATCAGTACATATATCAAATATCTCCAAGCTGTAAAATATCTACAAATTTTCAGCCAGCAAGGAAAATGGAATGGATAGATGCATTCTTTATATACAAGAAGCCATTTTTACATGATATCTCAAGATCCTAGACTAGATACAACATTTAGGCATCAAAATACAACATAAATAAAGCATAAAATTTCAGATTTTTTAGCTATACAGCAGCCAAAATTTCTGCTACATGAAGAAGACAAGGATGGTGGATGGTTTACCTTGAAGCTTTGAAGCTTGTTTCCAACCTTTCTAAAGCAAATTACAGCCCTTTTTGCACACAAAAAAGGTGATGATTTCTTGAAGAGTAGAAGAGGTATGATCATGGAAGAGGAAGTGCTGCACATTATTGGATATGAATACAAGAGGAGATAGTTTCCTCCTTGTTTACCAAGACTGTCGGCTAGCCCTAGAAGAGAGGAGAAGGTTGTTCTCTTGAGAGGGAGAAAGAAGATTGATAGAAATGAGAGAGGGAGCAGCCGGCCATGAAGGGATGAAATAGGAGAAAAATAAGTTTTATAGTAGGTCATTTGTTGATCCAATGGTTGGAATAAGCTTGTTTGAAATTACCCTAAATTTAATGGCTAATATGAAAGTCATTTTGATGGGTCAAAATAATCCATGGATCTAGGGTATAAGTCTTGGGTTAAATAATAAAATTGGGTTAAGTAGTTAAAATTGGTCTTGACACAAGATTTGACCAAGACTTATTAGTTAACAAATAAGGTCAAACATCTAATTAAAAATAAATTCGTTTAAGAGTATATTGTTCAAAATGAGATATTCATTGTTATAATATTATTTGAAGTATGATAAACTAATTAATTTAACTAAATTATCTACTACAACATAATACATGTATATATAATACAATAATTAATTATGAATAAATCACTTACCACGAACCATACAAATAATTAACTTGATATACTTATTTTCTCTAAGAGAATTCACATAAGGAATACATGAAATAGCCACATATAATGCATTTAATTTATGAAGTGTTATTAATTTGATCAAGTAGTTAGTTCCCTAACATTCAATTTAGTAGGGTGTTACATCTTCCCCTAGTTAAGAAAATTTCATCTTCAAAATTAAACTACATCATACCTCTTATCATGTCAAGGTACTTCCTTCTCATCCATTCCTCGGTCTCCTAGGTGGCATCACGAGCCCCATGATGTTCCTACAACACCTTGACTATAGGGATTTTCTTGTTCCTTAGCTCTTTCACACTTCGTTCTAGTATCTTGATCGGCTTCTCCACATTTGTCAGATTCAGTTGCAGTTGTAACGGCTCATCATTCAACACATGCTCCAGATCAAGATTGTACTTCTGCAGTTGGGATACATGAAATGCATCATGGATACTCGTTAATCCGTCTTAAAATTTCAACTTGTATGCTACAGTTCCGATCCTCTTAATGATCGAAAAGGGCCTAATATATCTAGGGCTAAGCTTCCACCCTTCAGATGTCTCAAAATCCCTCGGCTCGGTGTTGGCTTCAAAAATACCTCTTCTCCCACTTCAAATTCCAATTCCCTTTTGCAATTGTCTATGTTGCTTTTCTACCTGCTCTAAGCCACTCTTAGTTTATCTTGCATCAGCTTTATTTTATCAGTCATCTCCTGTATATTGATTCCACCTTCTTTATCAACCTGACCATCTTTGTTCCAACCACAATACAATGGTGTTTGACATTTCCACCTATACAAGGCCTAATATGGCGCCATGCAAATAGATGCTTGATAACTGATATGGCCTAATATATTTTTCTAGTTATTTGATGCTGTTTTGTGATATTTTTGGTTCAATAACTAGTCATTTCCCTTCTTATTTGATATTTTACTTGTGAAAAGTGTTCTTGGTAATTTTGTACAAAAATTGGACAATTTGGAGCAAAATTGTAGAATTTCAGAACTGACCTGGCACCTGTCCAGAGTAATTGAACCGACCATAGTTGTATTTTGGAAAAATAGAGGAAAACAGAGCAAAACCGGGAGATTCCAGAGATGGACCGATGCTGGTTTAGATGAAATGAACTTGCACCGACCCTACTCTATTATGGCAGTTCAGAGTTATTTTTTAACTCAAATTAGGAATTACCTAAGAGGTTCACTTGTTTCCAATCTGTACTCGGCTTAGGACTTCTAGAAAACTATTATTAGCAACCAAGGGGCTTGCTTAACTAAGAACAAGTAAAGATGTATGAATTCAAGAAATCAAAGCTACAACCACTCATTTAAGGGGAATTCATCACTCAAATGAGCATTATTTCAAGAAGGTTATCAAATGAGGAAGAGGATGGCTTGTCTATGAGTTCTTTCTAAGACCTTTATTTTCTTTTTCTTTGAACAATGATAAAATTAATATTTTAATTGTAATTGAATCTTGTTTTTCATATTCATGATATTGTAATTATTCAATCTTTGATCAATTAATTGTTATTCTTGATATTTGATTCCTTGTTTTTCTTTGGTAGATTGATGAAGTTGAATTTTCTTCTAATGGACTTGGAAAACGAAATTAGAATTGAGTTCAATTTAATTAATTCGATATAATTGTTATCTTAACTGGATTAGGAAAGAAGGTTAAGAATTAAACTTAAATAATCAAATGTTAGTTAATTTCACATAGAGTATACGGTCATTGGCTAGTTTTATATTCATATTACCTAGAATATAGGGATATTCATGAGGAATGAGCCTAATACATTTCTTTGATTATGTTGGTTTAATTGAAAAATCTACTAATTTGATCAGGAAATAGTGATTCCATAGATTGGGAAAGAAGTGAATTTTATTTTTATTCCTTCACGATGCCAAGATAATGATTGAATGTGTTAGATAGTTCATATCATGTTCTCAAGAATAACTATTTAATTCTATGTTTTTTTCTCCAAGAGTTATGTATATATTTTTATCTTTATTTTTACTTTTTATCACTCTAACTAGTGGGTTAAATATTGAATGAAAAATAATTAGTGTGTACTTGTTTCTTAAGGATCGATACTCGTTAATTCCCTATATTATACTTAATGATGAGTCTACTTACTCATATGTGTGATTTGAAGATTAATATTTTAATTAAACTTGATTAGGAATGGATACAAAATTGTATGATTTTTTATAGATCCAAATCTAACGCATTAAGTTTTTGGCATTGTTATAGGGGAACAATATCATGAAATCTTGAAATTCATTGATTTAGCCATGTTTATATGTCTATATGTAAATATGTCTATATATTTTTTGTACAAATAGGCACCATAATTTGTTGTTGTATAAAATGTATAAGATGTACTCTCTGTTTTCTTTGCACAAAAATGTACACTCTAGATCTTGCTTTTGAAACTCTTGTTGGGTATTTCAGGCTCGTGTCCTATACGGCGCAGCGGAAAATAAAACGAGATACCATCCCAGGACCCATCTATGTGTGGAAAACAAGACATAATGAGGGTAAAGGTAACAGCTTTTACCTTTGCGTGATCGTCCGAAGAACAAAAATTTATTCTTCAAGTTGAGGCGCGATCCAGCAATCCTCGCGATCAACCTCCACGTGAGTTGAATGTCTACCCACTATAATCACAGTGCGTGATTATCTCTAATAGTAATCTACACAGAAGAATACTCAAGCACCAAAATTTCTGTGCTAGCAAAAATTAATGGCGGCTAGGGTTCAAGATCAAAATCAAGAGAGAGAAGAAGAAGCTGTTGTTTCGTTGCCCTAGGATTTTGGAGTCAATTTCGTCTATCTTTTTTTGCCTTGGAATTTTGTGTATATCACTACCATATATCACACAAAAATCTGCTAAAAAATCCTCCAAATTGAGAATTCTAAAACAGTTAGAATTCCCTAATTGTAATTGGAAACATCAAGTTTTCTTAATTACAATATGGACCATAAATTATAACTAATTATAATTTGTCCACAACAACTTTTCTTTCTCTCAATCAATCCCACAATGTTATCAAATAACATCTTGAGTATATAATCCTCTATTGTGTGTGACCTATTAGGTTTCCCTGTTAATTGGTAGCGAACATGAATTAATCCAAACGTCTTTGAGATTAATAATCTATAATTAATTATAATTAATCCTATTAATTATAATCAGGATTAGTTTATTAATTCATCAATTAATAAACCAATATTCCCAGATCATGAGCAGTATCTAGCAACACATCATGATCACCCAAGAGTCCAGGAAGTCAAGTGGCTTGACATGAACCCTTCAATAACAAACTTCAATGCAATTAACTCCTTTCACCATACAATATCTCATTCGGTTTGGAGTACGGAATTAGTGCCAACTCCCTCCAGAATTAATTCTGGCCCAAATACAATAGTACTTGTACCAGGAACCCACTACTCTAGATGAGAACCACCGCTGATCAAATCCGAAAGTTTAACACATGCTAGTCTTAACGCATTAATGATGTCCTATCTCATTAATACTATGACTAGGGACTATTTAAGTACTAACACCATCCAGTGTAGTTGGAATCTCATATTATGATCTCTATCATGATTTCCTTAACACAGTGTTGCATTAGGGACTTTATCGAACAGTTATATTACTTAAAGTAAACAAAAGAAACTGTAAGATAAATAATGTCTTTTATTAAAATAAAATGTATCATATACAATGTACAAGTGATTGCCTCTATGGCACAACACTAACAAACTCCCACTTGGACTAGAGCCAATCATTCATGTATCTAATACCAAATAACTCAACATGACAATCATGTTTCTTTTGGGATAGTGTTTTCGTAAGCAGGTCAGCTATGTTCTCATCCGTGGGAACTCTCTCTATCTTTATTTCCTTAGTTGCTTCAGAAGCGGCTATGTACTCATCTTCTGTCGTAGAGTTGACAATAATCTCTTGTTTGGAACTTTTCCAACTTATTGCCCCTCCGCGCAACGTAAATACATAGCCGGATTGTGATTTGAAATCATCTTTATCAGATTGAAAACTGGCATCAATATACCCATTTATTTTCAAATCACCTTCTCCATATACTAAGAACATATTCTTAGTCCTTCGTAAGTACTTAAGGATGTTCTTTACAGCCGCCCAATGACCCTCACTAGGGTTGGATTGGTATCTGCTCATCAAACTGAGAGTATAAGATACATCGGGCCTAGTACATATCATAGCATACATGATAGATCCCACTGCCGAGGCATATGGAATCTTACTCATGTGATCTCTTTCAACTTGTGTCTTGGGAGACATCGACTTTGAAAGGCTTACACCATGTGACATGGGCAAGAATCCCTTTTTGGATTAATCCATGCTAAACCTCTTTAGCACTTTATCTATGTATGTAAACTGTGAAAGACCAAGCAACCTTTTGGATCTATCTCTATAGATCCTTATTCCAAGAATATAGGTTGCTTCACCAAGGTCTTTCATGGAGAATTGTTTGGACAACCAATTTTTAACCGTTTGCAAGACAGGTATATCGTTTCCTATTAGCAATATGTCATCTACATAAAGCAGTAAGAAAACGATTGCACTCCCACTAACCTTCTTGTATACACAAGGCTCATCCATATTTTGAATAAAACCAAACTCTTTGATTGTTTCATCAAAATGGATATTCCAACTCCTAGAAACTTGCTTAAGTCCATAAATAGACCTTTGCAGCTTACACACCTTTGTGCCATCACTGGACGTAAAACCCTCAAGTTGTGTTATATACACTTCCTCAGTCAGATTTCCATTCAGGAAAGCTGTTTTCACATCCATTTGCCAAATCTCATAATCATAATGAGCAGCAATGGCTAAGAGTATCCTGATGGATTTCAACATGACTACTGGCGAGAAGGTTTCATCATAGTCAATACCATGTTGTTGACGATAACCCTTCGCCACTAGTCGTGCTTTATAGGTAACTAAGTTACCATCCATGTCCGTTTTCTTCTTGAAAATCCACTTGCACCCAATAGGTTTAATTCATTTGGGTGGATCAACCAAAGTCCATACTTGGTTGTCGTACATGGAATCCATCTCTGACTTCATGGCCTCAAGCCATTTGTCAGATTCTGAACTATTCAGAACATCCTTGTAGGTAGTAGGCTCATCTTCATCTATGAGCAATACGTCATTATGGTCACTAATGAGAAATCTATATCTCTCAGGTACCATACGTATCCTACTAGATCTACGAGGTTCTTGTGTATTAGAAGGTTCATCTATTCTCTCAATAGATGTGGGGTTAGACGGTTGATCCTCGTTTGTTTGATCTTCATGAACTTCACTAAGTTCAATCTTACTCCCATTGTCCCCCTTGAGCATGCGCTCCTTCTCTAACAAACAATTTATTTTCGGAGGGTTGATAGAAGTAATATCCAAAAGATTTCCCACAAACAAACACTTGTCAGACTTACTATCAAGTTTGTCTGACTGTGGCCTTTTAACAAAGGCAGGACAACCTCATACTTACAAGTGAGATAACTTTGGTCTTTTACCAAAGAACATCTCAAATGGGGTAATATCAATCGATTTTGTCAGAACTTTGTTTAGTATATAAACAGAAGTCTCTAGTGCATACCCCTAAAACGATTTTTGTAGGTCTACAGAAGCCATCATGGTCCGTACCATATCTAGAAGGATTCGATTCCTTCTCTTAGATACACCATTATGTTGAGGTGTATGTGGTGGAGTCCATTGAGATAATATCCCATTATCTCTAAGATAACTCAAAAACTCTTGACTCAAATATTCTCCTCCTCGATCAGATCTTAGAGTCTTAATACTTTTGCCAAGTTGTTTCTCTATTTCATTCTTGAAGTCTTTGAACCTTTCAAATGCCTCAGATTTGTATTTCATTAAATACAAATACCTGTATCGTGAGAAATCATCGATAAATGTTATGAAATAGTTATAACCTCCTCTTGCTTGTATTAACATTGGGCCACATACATCAGAATGTATGAGTTCTAATAACTCTTTGGCCCGTTCTCCTTTTCCTGGAAAAAGAGTTTTAGTCATTTTGCCTAGTAAACAAAACTCGCATGTGCCATATGATTCATAATCAAATGACCCTAAGTCACCAAGCTTGTGTTACTTAGAAATACGATTTTCGTTTACATGGCCCAAACGACAATGCCATAAGTAAGAGGTGTTAGAGTTATCTATTTTAGGTTTCTTATTGTTTATATTGAGAATTGGATTGTCCAACTCTAGAACATATAAATCATTAACCAAAGTTGCTGAACCATAATAAATATCATTCAATGAAAAAGAACAACATTTATTCTTAAATATTAAATGAAATCCACATAAGTCTGTCTAAACACGCAACTGAGATAATGTTTTTCATTAAAACTGGTACATAATAACAATTTTCCAGTTCTAGAATCAACCCCGAAGGTAAGTTCAGCTCATATGTCCCCACAGCAAATGCAGCAACCTTTACCCCATTTGCAATACGTAGGTTCACGTTGCCTTTCTCTAGTCTTCTACTGCTCTTTAGTCCCTGCAAGTTATTGCACAAATAAGATCCACATCCAGTATCTAATACCCATATCTCATTTCTAAAGGCGATATTTATCTTAATCATAAACATACCTCGAGAAGAAGTAGAAGTGCTTGTAAGCTTCTCCTTCTACCTCTTGTCCTTGATGATCTCCAAGTAGGCTTTGCAGTTGCGCCTCCAGTGGCCCATCTTCCCACAATGATGGCATGGGCCCTTGGTAGCTGCGTCCTTCTTGTTCACACTACATTTGGGCTTCATGGGAGCCTTCTTCTTCTTCTTTTGAACTTTCTTCTTAGAAGAGGAAGATTCTACCATTAAAATCGCATTGGAATCCCTTTTCACGGAGGACTCAGCAGTTTTGAGAAGATTGATCAACTCAGGGATAGTGGACTTAATCTTATTCATCTGATAGTTAATCACAAATTGTGAGAAACTATTAGGCAAAGACTGAAGAATTAAATCAACACTTAAGTCATGGTCCATTGTAAACCCGAGAGATCTAAGCTTCTCTATCAAGCCCAGCATCTTTAGCCCATGAGTGGCCACAGAAGAACCCTCTGCCATTGTACAACGAAATAGTTACTTCGAGATCTCATATCTCTCAGTTCTGGCTTAAGCATAAAACAGCTCTCGAAGATGTAAAATGATCGATTGAGCATCCATATGCTCGTGCTGTTTTGCAACTTAAGAGTCATGGATGCCAGCATAATACATGATGGTGTATCACTATCCTCATTGTGCCTCTTGTGGACAGCATGCTCGTCAGCATGAGCATCTTGGGCTGGTGGTGGTGGAATAGGAGCATCTAGTACGTAGAGCAACTTTTCCGATTTGAGAACGATTCTCAAATTTCTATACCAGTCGAGATAGTTTGATTCGGTTAACTTGTTGGTTTCCAAAATGCTACGTAAGTTCAAGTTCGTTAACATGATGCAAGTGACCTAGATGTAAAGATAGAGAGCATTAGCTACTTGTATATGCACATGATATGCAAATAATTAGGACTTTAATTAAACGCATTTTTACTCCACTATTTTACTCAAACCAATAGCCCCCACTATTGATTCGGGAAAGCCCGTTGAAAGCTTTCCTAGTGGACCGATATCCAAATTCCTCAAGAATAACCTTGTGTTTGCCCAACAAGCCACCCTTGAGTTCATTGGTAGGTATCCAATACCAATTACATCGTGTGTAACTATCGGATC
Source organism: Voacanga thouarsii (assembly GCA_026120185.1). Taxonomy (NCBI): domain Eukaryota; kingdom Viridiplantae; phylum Streptophyta; class Magnoliopsida; order Gentianales; family Apocynaceae; genus Voacanga; species Voacanga thouarsii. The sequence goes on from JANUWF010001450.1 coordinate 66,911, forward strand.
ATTGGGTGATTAACAGCTTTTAATCTTAAAGTCTTTTGGGCTACCCCAACTTTTCCTCTAAATTTCTTTATGCTTGAGTTTACCCAACCGGGATAAAGAATTTAGTTAAACCCGACCCAATAATCAGGAATTTAATCGCAAAGGAATTTAATTCCATAGCTTGAACATGCCCAATGTCAAGTAAGCTTGGGTTTGCCCAACAACCTGATCTCGAAAAAGCACTCTCGTTCTTACTATATTAATGGAAGGAATTAGGTTTAATATTAATTGAGGGATTTGTTCCTTTTAGTGATTTCGTTGAATGACATGCATAAAAATCAATAAATCACATAATTGATAATCACGGTAATAAAGCGATTACGTGGTATAGTTATGGACTTTACCCTAAATTAATTTCTTTGAGCCATAAAAGAAATTAATATAGTTAACCCTATGTGTTCATGCATGATTTAAGTAGAAGGTCTTACCTCATCGCCTTGTTTTGGTTGCCATCTCCAGAATAAAATAATTCTACTCCTATCTAACCTATGTAAACTAATTACATAATTTTCTAAAGAGAGAAAACCTCGAGTTACATTTGAGGGGAGTTAGATGAGAAAAGAATTACACAAGAATTCTAGAGAATGCAGGACACGCAAGCCCTATTTCATAAAAACTAAAACTGTAAAATGCATGAACAGATATAATTGGTTTAAGTCCATAACCATCCACCATGTCATTGACTATGCTTAAACAAAATAAACATATACTTTTATTATTCCAAAATCACTATTTTGGAAAAATAAAACAAATTCTAAAATCACCATTTTAGAGAATACATCAATTTTAGATTTTCAAAATCATTATTTTGAAGAACAAAATTGATTGTCTCAAAACTAATTTTGAGAAAATGCTTTTGGATCCCATCTCTCATCAAATGAGGTTTTTCCCTTTCAAAATTTTGTTCCGAATTTTTTTTTAAATAGCTGGAAGTCGCAAACAGAGTAGAACCGGCGCCGATTCGAAAGCCGAAGCTGGCGCCGGCTCTGTTCTGGTTTCCAAAAAATTTTCCATCCAAAAACGATTTTCGGACATCGCGAATAGAATGGAGCCGGAGCCGGTGCCATCTGTGTTCTGCAACAATGGCAGCGATTTTCAAAAAATTCCAGAAACAATTTCTGGTGCTTTCTTCTTCTGTAAATTTTCAGTGAGAACAATTCTCAGCTGTATTTTCTATTTTGAAGCTATAAACAACAACCAATTTGTTAGTTTAAACAAAATCAAAACGGAAAATTAAGATGAAACGAATGGCAACATCCATGTTGCAAGAAAACGTTTTTCTGCAGAAATTTTTCAGCACCAAAGAAAACATCTTTTCGAAATACTCTATGACTATAACACAATCATATTGTGCTACGGACCCAACTCATAAAGATCGAAATGATTTCGACTCGAGTGAAAATGATTTTCACAGCAAACAAAGATAAACACGAAAATAGTTTTTCATGCCAAAACAATGTTCATAGACCACACATAGCATGGCTCTGATACCACTGTTAGATATCTCAGACTCGTATCCTATACGGCGCAGTGGAAAATAAAACGAGATACCATCCCAGGACCCATTTATGTGTGGAAAACAAGACATAATGAGGGTAAAGGTAACAGCTTTTACCTTTGCGTGATCGTCCGAAGAACAAAAATTTCTTCTTCAAGTTGAGGCGCAATCCAACAATCCTCGTGATTAACCTCCACGTGAGTTGAATGTCTACCCACTATAATCATAGTGTGTGATTATCTCTAATAGTAATCCACGCAGAGAAATACTCAAGCACCAAAATTTCTATGCTAGCAAAAATTAATGGTGGCTAGGGTTCAAGATCAAAATCGAGAGAGAGAAGAAAAAGCTGTTATTTCGTTGCCCTAGGATTTTGGAGTCAATTTCGTCTATCTTTTTTTGCCTTGGAATTTCGTGTATATCACTACCATATATCACACGAAAATCTGCTAAAAAATCCTCCAAATTGAGAATTCTAAAATAATTAGAATTCCCTAATTGTAATTGGAAACATCAAGTTTTTTTAATTATAATATGGACCACAAATTATAACTAATTATAATTTGTCCACAACAACTTTTCTTTCTCTCAATCAATCCCACAATGTTATCAAATAACATCTTGAGTATATAATCCTCTATTATGTGTGACCTATTAGGTTTCCCTGTTAGATGGTAGCGAACATGAATTAATCCAAACGTCTTTGAGATTAATAATCTATAATTAATTAGAATTAATCCTATTAATTATAATCAGGATTAGTTTATTAATTCATAAATTAATAAACCCATATTCCCAGATCATGAGCGGTATCTAGCAACACATCATGACCACCCAAGAGTCCAGGAAGTCAAGTGGCTTGACATGAACCCTTCAATAACAAACTTCAGTGCAATTAACTCCTTTCACCATACAATATCTCATTCGGTTTGGAGTACGAAATTAGTGCCAACTCCCTCCAGAATTAATTCTGGCTCAAATACAATAGTACTTGTACCAGAAACCCACTATTCTAGATGTGTATCAATTGGAATTGTTTCCAATACACAATTGCCTTGGCCAAGGACTTTCGAGTAATAATTCCTACAAGTGGCCGTGAGATATTCGCCCCTACTATTAGGAGTGGTGAATCCTTTATTAACCCTCTCAACTACTTTCGTTTACCTTACCATGTACCCAATATCTATCCCATAGGCGGCCCTCGATCAAGCTCCGGAGATTGGAATCAAAGTACAAGGCCCAGCAAATAAAGTACCTTGGAGATCTCAAGTTTAAGGATACTTGCACGTTTGTTATATTGAGATTATATCACTGGCACTAAATAGTTATCCATGTGATTATCTCAAAGCTGGGTCATCCAATGAACTTGTTCCATTAACAAGCATCCATGTGTTAACTTTGAGTATCTCAATACTCACGGTTATGAGAACCAGCGCCTGATCAAATCAGGAAGTCTAACACATGCTAGTCTTAACGCATTAATGATGTCCTATCTCATTAATACTATGACTAGGGACTATTTAAGTACTAACACCATCCAGTGTAGTAGGAATCTCATATCATGATCTCTATTATGATTTCCTTAACACAATGTTGCACTAGGGACTTTATCGAACAGTTATATTACTTAAAGTAAACAAAAGAAATTGTAAGATAAATAATATCTTTTATTAAAATAAAATGTGTCATATACAATGTACAAGTAATTGCCTCTAGGGCACAACACTAACAACTCTATCATCAATCTAATTAGAATATTATATGTATGTACCATGGCCAATAGGAGTTTGAGCTAAACTAATAATGGGTAGAACCCACAAACGATTTGCCACTTTAGAGAATGCTCTAGAAAATTTTGAAAAAACCGTCACCACATAATTCCAAGAGATAGAAGAAACTTTTCGAGTTTTTACAGCCATGATTCAAAATATGAAAAGACAGATTTGGTATTAACTGTTTTAGTGATAGATCCACAAGGAGAATCACTTTTGGTTCTTCCAAGGGCAGGTACACAAGCGAAATCAATAGCCATTACGTTAAGAAGTGGAAAAGAATTGACAGACATAACAGAGGAGGCATGGCATCGACTTGAAAAGACCCGGTGATGGCTTCCACCTAGACGATAAACAAGAGAAAAGAGGGGCGAACCGGTGCTGGTCCACGATACCAACCAGGCATTGGCCCAGCTCTGTACACCTTAAATTTTTAAACCACCAACCCCTTACCTTGCTAAGACACACAAAGTTAGAAAGAATGAGCAATTTGATAAATTCTTGGAAATCTTCAAACAATTGCACATCAATATTTCACTCGGTGAGGCTTTGATACACATGCCTAAATATGCAAGATTCCTCAAAAGTATACTTGTAAACAAACGAAAATTAGAAGAACTATCCATCATGGTGTTAAATAAAGAATGTTTCGCTATTCTGCAAGATCAAAGAAGATTGTCTGAAAAAGAAAAAACACCAGGGAGTTTCTCTATTCGTTGCCTTATTGGTGGTCTTACATTTGGCAATGCATTAGCTGACTTAGGTGCTAACATAAATCTTTTTCCATATAAAACTTTCAAAAAGGTAGGCCTAGGTGAACCTCAATCCACTAGAGTGAGCATCTAATTAACTGATAGATCCATTAAATATCCTAGGGGAATAATAGAAGAGGTACTTATTAAGGTGGATAGGTTTATTTTTCCAGTAGATTTTGTAATTCTTAACATGGATGAAGACTCTAAAGTCCTTTTAATTCTAGGGAGACCCTTCCTATCTACGGCCAAAACTTTAATTGATGTTCATGGGGGAAAGTAAACACTTAAGGTTGGGGATGAAGAGGTTATTATTCAAATTAATCAAGACATTAAACTTCCAATGTTTTTTAATGATTCTTGTTTTACAGTAGATATTCTTGATGACCCAATTTTGGATTTTGTGTAGGAATCACGGGATAATACCTCTCTAGAATTGATGTACACACACTCATCTATGGATATGGTAAAGGGGCCGGAGTTGGGTAGTTTTTGTTGGAATTTATGTCCTCTTAGACTAGGTTTCTGATATATTTTTTACTTATATTAATAAAAATATTTTTCTCATAATTTGTTTGTGAAATTTTCTTTATATTTATGCACGATTTTATTGGAAAGACCCATTGTGTTTAAGTAAATGGTTCATGTGAATGGAAGTCTTTCACAGTAAGGTATGAATTATAAGTTACTTAACACATAAACTATTGTTCTTAACCGAATAATAAGAATGGAAATCTCATCATGGCAATGTTATTGTATTATAAATTCCAAATAGGGAATGGTTTACCTTTAGCCAATGAGTAGTCTACTCATTTCATAATACAAGCATATTTTGAATACATAGAATTGGACCTATAGTGGTGGTTTCTAAAAGTACTATGTGATAGAAACCCAAACTACTACTACTATAACATGGACTTATAACTTACAGTTTGAGTATAAGTTGGTGGTCTGATGAAACTGGAAGTGTATGCTTTGATATATTATAGTTAAGGTTCTTGAGAAGGACCAATATACCTATATATTCGGTATATACGACTAGTTAGTCAAGACAGACTTGTACGAGATAGTGTTTACATTATATCGCCCTTTGTGGTTATCCGAAGATCTAATTATCCAAGGTCCTGCGGAACATGACTTCGATATTGGCTTTTGGGTAACTCTCTTGGATAGCTGGAATATTCCAAGAAGTCGTAAATCATTGGACTAGAAGATTAAGGGTGGTAGATGTTGTTTAGAGAGGTATTAGTACATTCTTTCCTTTCTAAATAAACGGCGATTTGTAGAGGGATATTTTAGTCATTTCACTTGTGGGTCGAAGACATAGCTAGCGCAGCATTGTCCTTGGGATCAATATTTCCTTATGGTAATGTTATGAAATATTTAAAATGTAAAATACAACTATTTATATAACAATGATGTTTTGGTCATTTTAGTAGTTAAGGCGATGTGTTTTTTTTATCCTCAGAATAGCCCGTAAGTCCTAATTATTTTAGGTCAAAGAAATGGTCACAATGGAAAAAGAATTTTATTTTATTTATGAAGTCTAATTTATTTTTGGACTGAAATAAAATAAAAGGAATGAGAGAAATTAAATTTATTATCTAGTCTGATTGGTTAATTAATTATTCAGGACCTAAGCCCAAATTGAATAATTAGAAAAATTAACCTGGGCTTAAACCAGTTAATAAAAAGTTTAATAATTATTTTAGTTCATTTGGGCTCATTAATTATTTTATTAGGTTATTTTAAAAGGCCTAGGAAATAAATAATTAGTGGTTAGTATTTTTGGGCTCATTAGGTCTAAGGAAAAATAATAAATTATTTTGGCCTAATAGCCTGGACTAAATGGTTTTTATTATTCACGGTACAGAAAAATTGGGGATTACCTAAACCTCTTTTATTGATAATCTCCGGATGTTTGAAATATCAAAACACTAGGGTTAGGTTATCTGCGATATGAATAGGAGCCGTGCAGCAAGAAAAAAAGAATAGAACTCACGACACTACTGAAGAAGAAAAAACCAGAGTTTTTTTCCCCTCTATTCTCTCTCTCATTTGCTCTGTTTTCTTTTTCCATCTTCTTCTCTTTGCTAACTAATAACAAAGGATCAAGAAGGACCAGTCCTCACCTAGGTTATTTCACCAATATAGATAGGTGGGGGAATATTTTGAGAAGTGAGAAGCTTTGCGTACATGTCTTGATGACCCGACGGATTGCTGATTTCTCACTCGGAATCGTCGTCGAGACAAGTAGCTGCTCTCGTAGTTGGTGCTTCATTTTCTCAGCTAAACCAGAAAAAGACATGTAAAGTATTGATTTTCACCTTCCATTGTGCCATGTTTTTGTTTTCTGGGTCCTGTTTTCATGTGTGCATGGCGTCCTCTGTTTTTCATTCTTGCAAGTGGTATCAAAGCGTTTGCTTTGAAAGGCTTAGGATTGATGCATGCTAGTTAATAAAACCTAACAAGACTATTGATAATGAGAGATTTCGTTGTTTTGGTATGGATAGATTGTCTTACACCTCACCGTTGAGGTATAGGAGCCTCTATAAAATTTTCTTTACTGCTTTGTTTAGCTTCGTGTAAGTCCAATTTGAAAGGGTATAAGCAGTTGTTATGTTTTTTAGTGAAAAAATGTAACAAGAAATGGCCTTGGATGATTGCAAAGTATTAGAGAGGTGCCCAGCGAAAGTTGCAAAAGAAAATTACAACGAAAGAATTTTTTTCTCGAGGAATAAGATGGACCAAGCCGCAAGCCGAGCCGAGGACGCCCAGGCCAGCCGTGGCTTGAAGCCGCAGCCGGGCCTGAGCATTTCCTTAGCTTTGGGCATGCGCGAGGAAGCTTCCTCGCAGAAGCTGCTGCATCGGGAGCTCGGGTCGCGGGCACTTGCCCGCAGACCGTGGTCCATGGGTTTTCCCATTGGCCATGATCCAGTTGACAGGTGCACTGGACCAAAAAAAAATATTTTTTTTTTATTTTTGGTCTCATACAAGCCAAAGTTATTTTTATTGCAATAGTTAATATTCATTGAATATTTTGCATGAAAAAATAATAATAAATGATATTAGGATTAAACAAGATCATTAATAATTTAAGTAATGTGTTTAATTCTTTTATTTGGCACTTAGATTTAAAAATAAAAAATAATGAAAACGTTTACAATTTTCGAGCATGCTAATTTTTTTAAGTCTTGTGTGCAGTTTTCTCAAAGACCAAAGTCTTTGGGTAATTTTATTTGAGAAGGAAAATTATTTTTTTTAATTAAATAGTTATTTTAACTTAAACAAAATTAATCCTTGGTTATTTTCTTTAAGATTTTTTATCCTTAACATAGAAAATATTATGGATTTAGAAATTTTTGTAATTTTAGCAAAGGAAAAATTATTTTTGTCAAATAAAGCCTTGAGATCAAAATCTCTAGGAATTCTTAAATGGAAAAGTTTTGAAATTATTAAATTTTTAACTTAAATAAAATTAATCAATGAGGAAAGATTTCTCAAAAGGTATAAACCTTGATATAAATCTTTTTTTTATGGATTTAGACATTTTATTTTAAGTTGAAGAAGAATTTAATTGGAAATTTTCAAATAATATTTTTTCAAGAAAATCCTTATTTAAAAAAAAAGTGAAAAAGGGGTTCCAATGGCCCCACGGCTTCAATCATGATCTTCATTAGAGATCGTGGGTCTCCTTACGTCACCCTGGGAATGAACCTGTATAGGATGTAGATACCACAAGGATCTAAAACTAATGGAATGATGTAATTAATAACTCAAGACACGTACTATGATCGATCAGTCCACGTTGGAGGTTATAGTGCAATGTATGTCCATAGGAAATGAGAAGAAATAGTCTTCCCCTCAATGGAATTATCGTCTAGATTATTACCTAAAAGGGAAATTAATTTGTAGTGGTTAACACACTTAGCTTAGGAAACTGTTAATCTTCCTAAGAAGCTATGTGAGTTTTCCTAAGAGCCAAATTAATCATGTTAAAAATCATAGATATGGGATTAGCTATTATCAAGTTTAATATGAGAATAAAGTGCATAAAATTATTTTTGTTTTACAAATATTGAGAATTTCTTTTATTTTTTAAAATTTTAGAAATGGTTGGTGGAAGTTCTTTCAGTCCCTTGGCCATTATTCTCTATGAGAATAAGCTAATGGGTCCAAACTATATGGACTAAAAAAGGAACCTGGACATAATATTCACGGTCAAAAAGTATAAGCATGTCTAATATGAGACCAACCCAGTAAATGGGGAAGGTTCCACCGTTAAAGAGCTTGAGACTAAAAAGGCATGGAAGAAGGCTAACGAAATGGCCCGATGCTATATGTTAGTCTCCATGTCAAACGTACTACAGTCCAAACACGAGCACATGGCTACTACATATGATATTAGCATATATCTAGCCACAATGTTTGTGGACAAGAGCTGGTCCTGCCTCTTAGAACAATCATAAACACCAAGATGGCTGAGGGAGTATCAGTCAGATAACATATACTCATGATGATTGCTGCTTTCGAGGAAGTAGAAGTCTTGAAGGCTGTTATTGACTCTAAGAGCCAAGTGGACATGATTCACAAATCTTTGCCGGGCTCTTTCACTCAATTTAAGTTGAATTACCACATGGACAAGTTAAACATGGGTTTAACTGAGTTGATGAAGGAGCTTCAAGTGGCAGAGAATGTCATGAAGCTACAAACTAGAGCTATGATGGCTTCTTTTTTTAGAACTGAGCCTAAGCGCAGAAAGTTCAAGAAGAAGAAGGGTAATGCAGTGCATCAGCCCCAGTTCCAGCCCAAAGATAAACGCACGAGCAAATGCTTCAAATGTGAAAAGAATGGACACTGGAAAAATAAGTGTCTAGATCGTAAAGCCAAGAAAAACCCCATAAGTAATGTTCTCTATCTAGAGTCTATATCAATGGTTGGATCAACTTTCACTTGGATTGTTGATTCAAGAGCCACTGATCATATTTGTAACTCCTTACAAAGGTTTAGGAATGTTAGAAGACTCCAAAAGGGCGAATATGAACTATGCATGGGAAATAAAGCACAAGTTCGGGCCCTTACTGTGGGAGAACTGGATTTTTCTTTTGATTGTAATAGAATAGTTGTTTTGAATGATATTTTATTTGTTCCTGATTTTAGACAGAATTTGGTTTCAGTTACAAAACTAATAAATCAAGAATATTTTATTTCTTTCCATTTTGGTATTACTATTAGTAGAAATGAAGAAGTTATATGTACTTGGCACATGTATGGAAATCTATTCTTTATTAATCCTATTAACAATCAATTAAATAACGCTCAATTAGAATCTTTAAATATGAAGAGAAAGACCAATGCCAATGACTCATATCTTTAGTATCTAAGGTTGGGCCACATTAACTCAACCAGGATTCAGGGGTTAATCCATGATAAACATTTAGCTCTTTGAGATTGGAAAATTGGCCTCAGTGTGAATCCTGTCTTATGGGAAAAATGACCAAAAAGTCCTTTACCCAAAAGGCGGTTAGAGCCAAAGAAGCATTGAGTCTTATTCACACTGATGTTTGTGGTCCTTTGTCTATGCTAGCAAGAGGGGGGATTTGAGTACTTCATCACTTTCATAGATGATTGTACAAGGTATGGTTATGTTTATATAATAAGATGCAAGTCTAGCTCTTTTGACAAGTTTAAGGCTAAAGTGGAGCATCGAACAAGTAAGCTAATCAAGACCTTACGATCGAATCGCGATAGAGAATACTTTTTTGGTAAATTTAAGGACTACATGGTACATCATGAGATAGTATCTCAACTCTCTGTGCCAGGGACACCCTAGCAGAATGGCGTAGTTGAGAGAAAGAATAGAACATTGATGGAAATGGTTCAAAGCATGATATCTCATATTACTCTTCTAGTATCTTTTTGGGGATATGCCCTAGAAACAGTGACATATATTCTAAACTTGGTGCCTTCTAAACCAGTACCTAAGACTTCTTATGAGATGTGGATTGGGCATAAGCCAGGTCTAAATCATCTCAAGATATGGGGTTGACCAGCTTATGTACTGATCAAGGGAGACAAATTAGAATCAAGATCAAAATTATGTTATTTTGTAGAGTATCCAAAAGGTACAAATGGTGGTTATTTTTATCATCCCAAGGAGTAGAAAGTACTCGTGGGTACCAATGCTAGATACTTGGAGGATGGACAAAGTACATCCACTAAAGGTTCAATAAGGTTGGAACTCGAAGAGAAGTTATCTTCTGAATCAACTTCTCCTACCCCGATTATAGAACAAGAAGAGGCACAGCCTCAGGAACCTATACAATTGGAGTCTCGTCATAGTGGGAGGATATCTAAAGTTCTAGAAAGATAGATTGGAGAGACTTTTGACTTAGTCTCCGACCACCAGGAATAAGATCCCACTAGATACGAGGAGGCTATTACTGATACCAATGCAGACCTATGACATGAAACAATGAAAGCCGAGATTGAGTCTATGTACTTCAATCAGGTTTGAGATCTTGTAGCTTCACCTGAAGGGATAAACCCATTGGGTGTAAGTGGGTTTACATGAGAAAGAGGGGAGCGGATGGAAAGGTGAAAACCTTCAAAGTTAGACTTGTGGCGAAAGGGTATACTCAGAAAGAATGGATCGATTATGAGGAAACAATTTCCCCGATAGCCATGCTTAAATCCATCCGTATCCTCCTTGTCATCGCGTGTCATTATGACTATGAGATATGGCAAATGGATGTCAAGACGGCATTTTTAAATGGTCATCTTAGTGAAGACATCTATATGTCCCAACCAGAAGGCTTTATTGCGAAATGCCAAGAACATATTATTTGTAAGTTTAAGAAATCCATTTATGAACTTAAGTAGGCATCCAGAGCATTGAACAATCAATTTGATGAAACTATAAAGTCTTACGATTTCATTCAAAACGAGGATGAACCATGTGTGTATAGGAAATTGGAAGGTATAAATGTGATTTTTTTTTTTTTTTTTGCCCTGTATGTGGATGACATTTTACTCATTGGAAATGATGTAGGAACACTATCATCTACTAAGATTTGGCTATCTAGTTAATTTAGTATGAAGGACTTGGGTGAAGCCAGTTATATTCTCGAAATAAAGCTTCTTAGAAATAGGAAGTAGAGAATGTTAGATTTATCTCAAGATATATACATTGACAAGATGTTGGTCAAGTACAGCATGAACTCATGTAAAGGGGCATTGATCCCTTACAAACATGGGTCGTCTTTTTCTTTGAATGACTATCCAAAATCTCAAGAAGAAAAAGATAAGATGAGTAGGATTCCCTATGCTTTGGGTGTGAGAAGTCTTATGTATGCCATGCTGTGTACTAGGCCAAATATCTGCTTTGTCATAGGCTTAATCAGCAGATATCAGTCAAACCCTGGGGAGGTTCATTGGCAGGCTATAAAACATATTCTTAAGTATCTCAAAGGTACGAGAGATTATATACTAGTTTATAGGGTTGATGACTTGGTTCCTACAGGATACACGAACTCAGACTTCTAGGTAGCTAAGGATGAGAGAAAATCCACTAGTAAACCTGTCTTCACCATGTCTAGAAGAGCTATTTTATGGAGGGTATCAAGTAATCTTGTATTGTTGACTCAACTATGGAAGCTAAGTATATGGTAGCTTTGGAGGCATCCAAAGAAGCAGTTTGGCTCCAGAAGTTCTTTTTGGAACTTGGAGTCATGCCACACATAGACAAATAAGTTGTGATGTATTGCAACAACACTGGTGCAGTCTTACAATCTAAAGAACTAAGGAACCACAAAAAGGGGAAGCACATAGAGAGGAAGTACTACCTAATTTGAAATTTCATCCAAAGAAGGGAAGTCGTAGTGGAATAGATTGCCTCGGAGAACAATCTAGCAGATCCTTTCACCAAGTCTTTGGCGGAAAAAGTCTTTAGAAGACATTTAGATGCCAAAGGGATAGACACCTATAGACTTACTTAGTCTTAGAATGCAAGTAGGAGATTGGTAGAATGTATACCCTCTTAGACTAGGTTTCTAATGTATTTTTTACTTGTATTAATAAAAATATTTTTCTCAGAATTTGTTTGTAAAATTTTCTTTATATTTGTGCACGATTTTATTAAAAAAGATCCATTGTATTTAAGTAAATAGTTCATGTGAATAGAGGTCTTTGACAAAAAGGTATAAACCATGGGATACTTAACACATAAACTATTGTTCTTAACTGGATGATGAGAATTGGAATCTCATCATGGCAAGGTTATTGTGTTATGAAATCCAAATAGGGAATGGCTTACCTTTAGCCAATGAGTAGTCTACTCATTTCATGATTCAAGCGTATTTCGAATACGTAGAAAAATCAAAAGAATTCTGGAAAAAATGGTCACTCATACTAGAAAAGACTGGAGTCTTAAATTGGACGACGTTCTTTGGGCGTATAGGATTGCCTACAAAACCCCAATAGGCATAACTCCTTATAAATTGGTTTACGGAAAGTCTTGCCATTTACCTGTGAAATAGAGCACAAGGCTTATTGGGCTATTAAAATTGTTAATTTGGATCTTAAGCTTGTAGTACCAAGGAATTTATTTCAATTAAATGAATTGGCTGAATGGCATAATGATACCTATGAGAACTTCAGGTTTTACAAGGAAAAGATGAAGCGATGGCATGATAAGAACATTCACCATCCTCATACTCTCACAGAAGGAGATAAAGTGCCATTGTTTAATTCTAGACTCGACTTTTCCCAGGTAAACTAAAATCCAGGTGGTTGGAACCATACATGGTACATAAGGTATGTCCATTTGGAGTTATCGAAATTTTACATCTAACCAAGGGCTTTTTCAAGATGAATGGTAATCGAATTAAGCCCCGCCTCAGAAAAGTTGAGAGTGAGGTGGCTCAATCGGATATGATACTCCATGATGCTCATGATTGACTGTATAACCTCCTACTTTCATTTCTACTTCTAGTTTTTTTTTTCTTTGGTCCTTTTTCTCCTTAAATTTTAATAACGTTTCTTAGATGGTAGTTATCTTTTAGTTGTTTTTTTTACTTTTACTTTTATTCTAGTTTTATGTTTTTGTTATAGGAACTCCATCATTGTCAAAGGAAACATGCTCTTAGGATAAATTCAACTTTGTTCACACAATTCTTGAGTATGAGAAGTATCTCTTTGCCTTAATTTCTTCTCCCTCTATCTTCAATAGTCCATTTGGATATGCTTTGTTATGCTATTTTAGGCTATTGAGGATAATGTCCACTTTAAGTATGGGCGAGGAATTCAATTCAATAGTTTCTATTTCATGCTTTCATTTTGATTTCTCTTTGAATGATATTTGGGATAAATTGTTTCGTTTTCAGTCTAGGATGAAGTAAAAAATAATAATTTTGAATAACTTATACAATAATTAGTAACTTACCCTAAACTTCTCAAACCAGATGTTCTTCATACTCATCGGAAAGTATATGCTGTGTAAGGCCCATCGAAGTATCTCTGGAATATAGGCGTGATCTCTCGTACACATTTATCGGAACTAGCAAATCTTTTCCAATAAACAGAATATGAAAATGAGCATAATTGAAATATGAAAATGAAACCAAGTAGTAGGAAAAGACTCAATTAATATGGAAATGAATAATGCAAAACAATAATATTTATCATCGAAATTAAAATATAGTCAAACATATAAATCAAATACTATTAAATTAAAATATATTCATAAAGTAATAATATGTATAAATGCATTATACAATTATACAAAACATATTACAAAATAATTTAATGCATATATTATATAATCAATGGTCGGTGATTGTGTGCTTGAGATCCAAACTGATATGCTGTTGCATATGATGGAATGACAGGGGAATCCCTATCCTGCTTGGTAAGTATGTCTCCTATGAATGTGTCACATATTGGTATCCGAGGAGCATGCGAGGGTGATGGCGTATAGTCCCGTGACTGAGTACCCTATGAGTCATCATCAGCCAGATGCTCTCCAGTAAAGATATCTAGGTGGATTTAAAAAATAGTTAAATTTAGTTAGATGATGTAAAGAAAATTGTAACATATACTCACACTTAAAAAGTTAGGGAAAATGGGAGCTCGTTCTTTGAAGTACAATACCTAAAAAAAAGAACGAAGAAGAAATTAAAAAAATAATATATAGCCAGGTTGTACTATTCACTTGAGTCATTTTCTAAAATGTATTCATCAAAATCAACTTCTGTCTCAAAATCTATTTCCCAATTACCCTTATGGTTCGAGTCCTGATCCTGATCTAATGTCTCTTTCCGAACATCCAACAACACATTTATGTCCTCCACATGTGTTAAGAGCCCAAGATTGACTTCTAAAGATACACTCACTGTAGCATTATCATCAAAATCCTCTCGAAATGCCTATCAACAACAGGTGTATCAATCACATATCGATCTTTTATTTTGCAGACTGCCATCCAATCAAAATTTGGCTCCTAGATAGGTAGCAAAGTATACTTGATGTGCTTGTCGGACCCATACAAAAGGATCATATTTAAGATAACGACTCCTATGGTTAATAGCTACTAACATACATTGAGGGTGTATTCTCAATCCCTGATCTGGTGTAGGGTCAAACCAATCACACTTAACAAGCACAACTTTCTGCATTTGATGACCGGGAAACTATACTTCAATAACCTCCTTTAAGACCCCATAATAATCAATACCACTATACCCATTCTCGGCACCCTTAATGCAAACTCCATAGTTAACACTTTTTCTACGTTTTGAATGCTCGCTCGTGTGAAATCGATAACCATTAATTGCATATATTTGAAATGATTTCACCTCTCTGTCCTCGCGAAAGGTTTTGCAAATAGTTATTTGTCACTACATTAATTGGATCACTCACCTACAAGAAAGTTGCACGTCGTAAGTTTGTACTTGAGAAATTTAACATAGGTGAATTATATAAACTTATACTTACTAACAACCGCTACTTTAGAGAACTTACGAAATTTTGAACTATCCAACAAATTCGTTCTCTATCCTTCTCTCGCCTTCCAACTCTGTAATACCTATGCGAAGAGATAGTAAATTAGCGAAAAAAATCCTAATATATGGTTGCACCTATTCATAGTTTAGTAAAATATAGCTTGTTGCAGCATTAAATTCCTCGGTTGTCAGGAATAGAGTTTGAATCCTCCCCAATACCCTTCCTGCAATATTGCAAATTGACAACAAAGATTGTTCTAGCCCATGCTCAATTGAAACCTCTTCATTATGTGCCACTTGTGTATGTCTTGTTTGAATACGTGGCTCGAAGTAGTAGGAAAAGAATGTTGATTTTTCTTCAACTAGATAAGCATTACAAATCGATCTTTCTACACTCGTCTTATTTTTCACCTTGATGTTTAAACGATGCAAGAACCTGTAACTTTGAGCAGACTTTTGAAGAGGTCATTATTATCATGTTCTATAATGACAATTATATGTACTTTTCATGCCTTGTACCTTTCAAAGGGATACATCCATCTGTATTGAGATAGACCACAAACCCGCGCTTTATAAGGCAAGTGAACCACTAGATGCTTCATTATATCGAAGAAACCGAAGGGGGGGGGGGAATATTTTTTCAAGTTTACATATGAGCATAGGAATTTCATACTTCAATTTCTTCATATGAGCTGCTGACAATTTAGGTAAGCACAAATCCCTATAAAAATGACTCAATTCAGTTAACACATTCCATACATTGATGGAAAGAAATTCTCTTTGAGCTATTAGAAGTAACTGTTCCATGAATACATGGCAATCATGATTTTTCATCCAAGACATCTTCAATTCTTTCAAATCAACACATCTTGATAAGTTTGAAGTATATCCATCTGGAAGTTGCAACTCCTTCACCTACTCAAGCAACACTTGCTTAGCCTCAGCAATCAAGCAATCAATGAATAACATGCTTTAGGTATAGACACCTTTCTTTTGCCTGCACTACTAACTCTTAGTTTAGGGATATGGTAATATGTCTCGACATCACATCGTGTCTTTAAATTATCTTTTATTTTTCCTTTCACATCCATAACGGTGTTGAAAACGTTGTCAAACATGTTTTTTTTTTCATTATACTTTATATTTATGTTATAAGGCACCAATAAAGTGCGCCAGTAAGGCAAGTTCCATAAAATGCTCCTTTTCACCCATTTATGATTCACACCTCTACCATCGCTCTTCCCCAATTCACATCCTGAATCTAATATTTTTGAAAAATGGCACACTCTATCCCATACTTGGTCTCTTGTTAGACCGGCCACCGACGATGAAGTTTCTTGTACTCTATCCCTCCTGAATAATCATATGTCCTTCCTAAATGGATGATCCAGTGGTAAGAAATGGCTATGACAATCGAATCAAGAAGTTTTGCCCCCAAACTGTTGATGGAAAGACTTTGTATGCTCAATACAATATGGACCCGCTAATCTACTGTAGTGCTCCACTCACTGAGCATTCCATAAGCTGGAAAATCATTAATTGTCTATAGAAGCGCTGCTTATAATAGAAAATTTTGCTTTTTTGATATCTCATATATGGGGATACTATCAGACCATAACTTATTCAATTCATCTATTAGTAGTTGTAGATAAATATCTACTTTGTGTTTAGGATTCTTTCGGCCCGGAATAATGACATTCAAGAACACTACTACATCCTTCAAGCATATCTATGGGGGGAGATTATATGTAGTGAGTATAACTAGCCAACATGAATACTATTTTTCAGACATTTCAAATTGAGCAAATCCATCTATACACATTCTAAGTGTTATATTCCACACCTCCTTTGAAAATTTAGGATAACTCTGATTGAAATATTTCCAAGCATCGCTATCACAAGGATGACTCATGTATCCATCATCTATTGTGCTCTCCGCATGCTATCTCATATGTGATGCAGTTGTTTTAGATGCATATAATCACTGCAATCGAGGGGTTATTGAAAAATAAAACATCTTCTTAATGGGTATTTCCTTCTGCCTATTACTCTCCCAACCCCTCTTTTGTATGTACCAAGGATGATTACAAAACTTACAATCTCTACGGGTAATATCATCTTTCTAGTAAAGTATACACCTATTCATGCATACATCTAATTTTTGAACAGGCAAACCGAGACCAGATACTAATTTCTTAGACTCATAGAAGTCATCAAGAATTTTATTATCGCCCAGGACGACCTCCTTCGTGATTTGCACCACTTGGTTGAAATATTTCTTAGACATTATTTTTGGACTTGATATTTAATAGCCGAGATACAAGTGAAAGCTGTGAGTGGCTTGCACACCCTTCCCATATCGGCGTATTAGCAGCTCACAACATATCATAAAACTTTTGAACTTTTGTATTTGGAGGTTCATCAATAGAATCTATAGAATCCCAACCCATATTCTCCAACTCTAGCCCCGCAGCATCTGGAACCATATCTCGAATCAGGTTGCTTGAACAAGTTTCAGCAACTGCATTGCTTGACGTCGAGGTGGGATCTCTCGATGCTATATGATAAGGTTCGTCATAACAAGTCCACCGATGACAATTACCAACAAATTCATATGTGTATAAATAAATTTTGACTTCGGATGGAGCTACTTCTTATTTTGACACTTTGAGAAAGATTTTAGGAGCTACTTCGAATGAAGCTACTTCTAGATTGTATGATTAGAAATTGTAGAAAGATTTTAGAAGGAATAGTCACAATGAAATATGGATGCCAAATGCCAAATGTTTACTAAATAGGATCTATTAAAAACTAATCAGTATTTAGGATTTACAAATTATTTGAAGAGGTTTACGAAAAAATTTTGACAGTATTTTTCCTTAAAAATGGACTTTTTCTAGGCACTAAGGCCACTCCAACTTCAATCACAACAATTATCCACATATAATTCAACCCAACAACACTTGAAACAAATACAATACAACAACTCAAATCAAACAGTTTATGAAAATATGAATACAAATTTTAACTATATTAGTAAAAGAATAACTTACAAAATTCCAACCCCACATAAGTTATTTATCTCACTTAATGGTGCAGCCCCTATTAACACTGATTCTTTAAGCAAACTAGGAAAAGTAACATTTGCTTTTTTGCTTCATGAACTAGATTGCATGGGGTGCCGAGATCTTTGGACTTAAAAATAGTATCATATACTTGGTCCAACACAGATAATTCATTGAGATAAATGATATCGAATAAGTAAAATTTAAATTTGTTTACACCAAATTTGACTAGGCAAGACATTAAATATTCTACCATAAAAGGTATTCAAGGAATGTATGGTACATGAAATTTTAATGAACTTGAACGATAAATTCAAGGTATTCAAGGAAAGAATTCTACCATAAATTCCTAAACCCTAAACTTTGTTTACTTTTCTATGTAGGATAAATAATTGAACCATCTCTTAAAGGATCACCTAACATGTGCAAAAAAATAATCTATTTAAATAAATATTTATTTATCCCGAATTATAAAAAGTGAAAAAAAGGGAAAGCAAGTAAAGACCATGCTAGAGTTATAAATTATATGATGTAATTTAAATAGCTTATGATTTCTAAATTTTTGAAAAAATTTTGACAAAGTTTCTCTTAAAAATTGGGCATTTTCCAAGCACTAAGCCACATCATTCAACCAATATTCAATAAAAAAAACACAAAAAAAAAAATAAAATCTTATAGTAATTATTTAATAAAAGTAACTTAAGGATAATCACCCATTACTCATGAGGAATGATCACCCATCACTCACGGGAAAACCAGGCATACAAATTAAACATACAATATTCTAAGTTGAAATGTAGAAACTCAATAATAAAGTACCTTTTGTAGACGAGAAAGATTAAAAAAAGTACTTTCTTATAATGTGAAGCATTGTATTTTTAAACAATAATAATGGTTAAAAGTAAAGAAGATGCTTGATTTTTAAAAGAGGATGCTATTGTTTATCATTTGAGTTCTATCATAAAGATAAAAAACTAGAAAGATGGTTAATTTTATTTAAATATTTGTATTTTGTCTTTTAATTAAAGATAATTAAAAGTTGCCTTTGAATTACTAAAAACAATAATTTTTCCTTTCCGCTAAATTTAAGTATAAAAAATACTAGAATTCTAGAATTCATACTTTATCACCTTGGCCCCCATCGCAAGCACCAAAGTACACAAAAAAATAATTTTTGCTTATCCATCTCCTTTGATACAATGAGTCACTCCAAAGCCTAAGGGTGGGTTGGGGTGCCACACAATAAATAGGCTATCACTCTAATGATTGTCTTCATTGATCTAAATTAAAATTTAACATTGTATTAATTAAAAACTTATACATTTTTTATATATATAATTTATGAAATTTTGATTTATATAAATATTTTTTTATTCATATGACATTGAAAATATTATTTGATTTGAACCTATATTATTCTATTGCACACATTTTATCCCCATCGTCCAATTTTAGAAGGGTAACTCCTTTTAGTTTTTAGGCTTTATGGTTTAATGTGCTTTTACAGTAAAATTATTCGTCTATTCCCCAAAAAAACTATCTAATAAAAAAAAATAGATTGAAAGCTTTATTGTTTAAAGTGCTTTTACACTATCATATTCTTATTTTCACTTAGGAAAGCCATAAAATTCATGTTCTTCTTTGCAGTATCAGGAAATAGGAATATGAATCAACCTTACAGTTTATAAATATTTCCAACTAACTAAATCATCATATTATCCCTTAAATGCTAATTTCTATGGGAGGTTTGATGGTACTACCTCTTGTCTGGTCAGTGACAGATTTTAAGAGCTTTAGGATAGGGTAAAATGCATTTTGCTGCCGCCGCCCCCCCCCCTTCTCCCTCCCCCAGCATTTTGAATATTTAATTTTTTCAACAACTAACCACGGATTATGCTAATATGCCAATTAAGCAATTTGAATATTGACAAATTTCAATAGAGAATAAAGAATGCTCATAAAAAAAATAATATAAGGTGTAAAAGGGCAGCTCAAACTAAACCTGAAATCTAAAAGATTCAATAAACGTCCGCAACAAAAAAAAAAAAAGGCACACTATCATTAGCTCAAAACAATATAACAAAATGCGTCATTCAAGAAAAGAATGCATCAAATTAAGAATTTCCACCAGCACAAACTCAATAATTTAATTAAGGAGTAAACAGGGGATGTCATATGATGAAAAAAAAAACATATTGAATAAAATGTAGCGAAAGCACAAAACAGTTGGCGAAGAACTAATTCATATTCACACAAAAAAGCTGAAACCCAAACAACAAAATCGAGGAAAATTTAGCAGAGTCCAAGACAGCAAAGACCCAACACTATATTGGAAAATAATCAATCCAATATAGCATTTGTGTTTCTGGAGCTGTAAAGCACAAATTTTTGAAGCACAGATGATTAAAATTTCTTACCAACACAGTGTAGGAGCAAATATGGTAGCGCAGTCTGGAGAGTGCAGATTTGCCTCAAATTCACGGCAATGGGGCCGGTGGCGGCAAAGGGACCGGTGGCAGTAGAGGGAGGGACAGCGGGAGTGGGAGCAACGGCGGCAGAAGAAGGGACGCGATAGGGGGCGACGGAAAGCAATATCAGGAAACGGAGAAGGGTAAACCGGAGAAGTGTTGGATTTGTATAATAATTTTGTTACCGCATGTATACAGTCGCTAAAGCCTTGCTATCAGTTTAGTGATGGAACATTTATTACATATATTTTTTTAAAAAAATTAAAAATATCTATAGAATATGTGTATTATTATATGTATATTATTATATATTTTTAAATTTTTAAAAATATTTAGATACGAAAAAAGTCATATACACATATATATATATATATATTAACTATATATGTTATACATTAATATTAAATATTAATTTATATTATATATATTAACTATATAATTATTTGATATACTAATTTATATAAATATTAATGTATAACATATATAGTTAATATATATGTATGTATATACAATAATTACTATTAACGTTTCAGTATATTTATAATGTATAACAACAATTGATGCATACATATTTATATAAACACTAATAATATACATTGCTAATATCTATATATACATATACAATTATGACTATTAATTTATCAGTGTAATATATAACTACACTAAATATGTGTGTGCATGTATATATATATATATATATATATATATATATATATATATATACACACTTGGCGCATATATAATTATATAATCACTAATATATAACATGACATAGTTATAATATCCATATATACACATATAATTATAACTATTAACATATCAATATAGTATATAACTACATTAAATATTAATATATATTAATTATCTAACATTTCAAGTATATTGACATATATATCATTATTGTATAATGACGTCTACATTTTAAAACATATCAATATGTCTAACTAAAAATAACTATGGCGATCAAATAAATTTAAATTTTAAATAAAATGGCAAATGTTATATAGCCGTGGTTGAACTCTATCAAATAGCGAGGGTTTAGTTACGGAAATACAGCATTTATTTCTCTCCAATTTTTTTTTTCAAAAATTTAAATTGTCGTAGCTAAACCCCAACAAATAATGAGGGTTTAACTATGGTTGCCTCACATTAATTTCCCTCTATATATTTTTCCAAAAAATTAAATACTATTGCTAAACTCTAGCAAATAGCGAGGGTTTAGCTATGGTCACTTATAATAATTTTTCCAAATATTTATTTCAAAAAAATGACATGGTGCTGTAGGAAAACCCTAACAAATTGGTGAGTGTTGTTACTTCTCTTGCAAAGCCATCGCTAACTGCGAGAGTTCAGTTACAGCTAGTCAACTCCTTGCTAAGTTGTCCCTCCCTTTCTCGTTGTTGCAAAACTCTCGCAATTTAGCAACAGTATTTAAGCCGTCATGAGTACCGTCGCAAAATCCATGTTTTCTTGTAGTGGGAGTGATGGGTGCTTAAAAGATGCTTATTTTCATGTCTTTTGCGCTATGATTGTTTAGAATTGTTGACTAGAAGACTACTCACTTCCCCCATTTTTTTCTTGCTTTGTGTAGATTTCTTAGGAGGAGATATATTGAAGAACAAGGTGAAAAAAGCAAGAAAAAGGAGTTGAAGAAGAACAAACTGGTGCTTGATAGTAGCTTGAACAGGCGTTGGTTCGTTTTAGAGATCCAAAGAATTTGAATTATTGGAAGTAATTGGTGCCTATATAAACCAGTGAACTGGCACCAGTACATAGTCGGGTTTTGAAAAATGTAAGCAACTAGTGCCTGGTAGTGCATATGAATAAGCACTAGATAATGTCACAAAGGGCACTATTCTGAGCAATTTTAGAACTTTTCAAAGGGGCACTACAAATACCCCTAAAACCCACAAAATTAGAGAGAATTGGAGAGGGAAAGAACCACAAAAAACACTAGATCATTAATAGAGATTCCAAGGAGACGATCCAAGCTACCATTGAAAAGGATAAGGGCATTTTCAAGAAGGATTCACAAGGAGAAGAATGGGCCAACTTGTCTAAGAGTTTGCTCTCTCCATTCTTGTATTTCTTGTTTTGATTTTGATTGGGTAGTCAAGGATTTATAATGTAATTGAAAGGTTGAACCCTTATTTTGTTGAATTTTGATTCCTATTTTAGTTTATTGCAATCTATTTTGGTATTCAATCACTAGATTTGAATTGTGTATATTTGTTGATTGAATTTTCTTTATCCTAATGAATTCGAGAGATGGGGTTATAATTAGAAAGCTTGATTGGTTGATTTACTTCTTGGATTTTCCTTTGATTAGCTTAAGAGAGGGATTGAATGATAAGAACTAGGTGATTGAAGGGTTATTCGAGGTTGCTTAGAGATAGAGACACCATTTCCCCCAAATTAGACAAATAACTAATGTTAGTGCCCTTTGGATTTGATTAGTGAGAAAGAGATAACTATTAATTGGGGAACAGCAGGGGACTCATAATTCGAGAGAGAGTAGGTCTTGTATAAGATTACCCACACTATAAGAAAATTGTGAATTTTTTACAAAAAATTTTCTGTGACAATCAACGATGGATTTGCCATGAAAATACAAAAGACAAAGCAAATTCAAGGGACAGAATACCATAGCAAACCCGTAGCTATTTGCCACGGAATTGCGATGGAAACAATAGCAACTAGCGATGAAAATATATTCCGTCGCAAATCGATAGCAAAAAAAAAACGCCAAAAAATTGTGTCAAAAATTAGCCACCGATTTGCGATGGAAAAATTTTCGTGGCAAAATTATAACATTTTCCAATAAATGAAAAATGAGAGAAATATAGAATATTTCATTGTAAATTCGTAGCAAATTGCAATAGTTGTATTAAAAAATTATACCACAGATTTACCATGAAATAATTTTTTAATAAAATTAAATATTTCCATAGCAAATCCCTAGCAAACTGTTAGGGATTTGCCACGGCTTGTAGTCTGTGGCCAATCCCAAGCAAACAACTAAGGCTTTGCCATGAATTTATTTTTTTCTTCTTCTTTGTTCTGATTCTTTTATTATATTAATTTGTACTAATTGTAATTCAACACCCTTTGAAGAGTAAAGATCAAATGTTTTATAAACTTTTTAATTTGTTTATCTATAAATTATTTAGTCTTAAAATGAAAATTGAGAATTAATAATTGAATGTGTTTTAAATTTTTATTTACTGGTTCCCTCGCAAATTCGTGGCAATTTACCACGGAATTAGCATGAAATTGGTCAATTGAGTTGATTCCGTGACAAATCCGTAGCAATTTGCCACAGATTTGCCACGAAAGAATAAATTTCTCAATTATTCCGTGGCTAATTCGTGGCAGTCTGCGAGGGATCTTCCACATATTTAATTTTTTACATTTTTTGCCAGTTCTTGTATTATATTAATTCATATTAGTTCTAATTTAATAACTATTGAGAACAAATATGAATTTTTTTATTCCTTTATCTCCTTTTCGAAACACTACTTTATTGTTTATAAATTTTGATAATATTCATATGTTACTTGTGTTCATAAAGTAAATTATGCGTGTAACAACAAGTAGTAAAATAGGCATGTCACTTATTTTGAAATATTTCTATGAGACTTTTGAGTTTAATTTAATGTATAATGATTGAGAATATATCAAAAAATGTGTTAGGCAAAATAGAGGTAAAAAGAATATCAATTTTATTTTTATTTACTAGTTCCCTCGCAAATCCGTGACAATTTGTCACAAATTGGTCAATTGAGTTGATTCTGTAGCAAATTCATAGCAATCTGTCACGGAAGAATAAATTTCTCAATTATTTCATGGCTAATCCGTGGAAGTCTGCGAGGGATCTGTCATGGATTTGATTTTTTATATTTTTTGTCAATTCTTTTGTTATATTAATTCTAATTCAATAACTATTGAGAACAAATATAAATTTTTATATTTCTTTATCTTCTTTTTGAAATACTACATTATTGTTTATAGATTTCAATAATATTAATATGTTACTTGTGTTTATAAAGTAAATTATACGTGTAACAACAAGTAGTAAAATAAGCATGTCACTTATTCTGAAATATTTCTATGAGCCTGTTGAGTTTAATTTAATGTATAATGATTGAGAATATATATAAAAAAAATGTGTTAGGCAAAATAAAGATAAAAAGAATATTAAATTTATTTTTATTTACGGGTTCCCTCGCAAATCCGTAACAATTTGCAATAGAATTGCCATGGAGTTGGTCAATTGAGTTGATTACGTGACAAATCCGTGCAATCTGCCACGGATTTACCATGTAAGAATAAAATTTTCAATTATTCTGTGGCTAATCCGTGACCGTCTACTAGAGATCTGCCACATATTTGATTTTTTACATTTTTGCAAATTTTTTTGTTATATTAATTCATATTAATTCTAATTCAATACCTATTGAGAACAAATATGAATTTTTGTATTCCTTTATCTCCTTTTTTAAAATACTACCTTATTGTTTATAGATTTCTATAATATTCATATGTTAATTATTTGTAGAATGAAAATCATTTTTCTTTTTTTTTTTTTGATATAAGAGCAGATAATTTTACATAAATTTTATATTATTACACAAGACCTTTTGAATGTAGAAAAAATCATTTGTTTAAAATCTATAAAATTAAGAGTAAAATGTAAGGTAATTTTAAAATATGATTTCTTCAAACTTCCTTTTTTTGAAAATGCCAAGAAGAAGGCTGATTTGAAAACATACAAGGATGCGTGTACGTGCAAACCAATTTCAATGTGAATTTATCTTATGCCAATTATTGCCATCCATTTTTCTTTAAATAAAAGAATATGACTTTTTGAGCATCTCTTCAAAGGTGGTGTCAAATATGTCCACTTGGATTTAGGAGGGAGTCTCGAATGCGAATCTCTCACACCCGAACGTCGAGGCCTTACGACCACGTGAGATGTAAATCAGGATGTGCACCAGCGGTAGGTACCTAAGGGAGAGAACCTGCGAGTAATCTTCGGGTAAAAATCGAACCTGTAACTTTAGCCAACCCATTACAAGTATATCACCTCAAGCCTTACCAACTGGCCTATGCCGGAGCCAAATATGTCCACTTGTGTTTGGTAAAAAATGAGTACCGTGGCATTTCATTTCTGCCAGTGGCCATGCGAATTGTGGACCCGACTTGGTGGCCTACAGCATCTGACAGCATTTAGATGGGACCCATGTGTGTTCTGCAGACTAGAGGGGATATTCGTGAAACAAAAGATCATGAGTTTTTTTTCTCTTTTCTTCTCCTTTGCATGCAAAGATTGAAATGCTTAATAATTTTCTCTTTTCTTAATTATTAAAATATTATTTTAACAAATACATTTTTTATTACAATAATAATTTTCTTTTTCTCTCTCCTTTTCTTAAAACGTATGTGATTTTTGACAATGATTAAATATTCTATGTGAAAATTTTGAAGTTGAGATATTAATATAAAAAATTAATTAAAAAAATATAAAAAACACTATAGGTAATAAAATTAATGAATTTTAACTTTTCATAGCAATATAATTTAGCTTTTATCAAATTGTATAAGCTCAATTAGAATTTAAAACTTATAATTATATTTAAATTTTAATTGAATATTCAAGAATTTAATTTTAAAATCTCAAGAATATTTTAAATTATAAATATTTATATTTTTATATTATTCTTTTGATTCGATATAAAATATACTATTTTGATTCGGTATAAAATATACTAAAAGTAGAAGAAGAAGAAAAAAAGATATTATATTAGACCATATATATATATATATATTAAAATATCTTAATATGGACCCGGTCTATTTAGATCATATATATTAAAATATTATATTTTATATAATAAAAATTATACGTTCTCAATATATATAATTCACATATTTATGATTTATAAAAGAATTTTTTATATTATTTTAAAATTGCCTTAGCACTAGTATTTACTGTGAAATTATCAATGGCAATCTGCACCCTTTTTTCAGATCACAATCAAAGCAAAGTCACAGCTAAAGTGTGCTCCTCTTCCTACTCGTCCTTTTTCTAGGTCGAGTAATGCACAATTATAGAGTGCTAAAGTTCAACGCATTTCTCTGTACTGCCCACTTATACCAAATGCTCCAAACTCCCTAAACTACTAATCCAACAACTTATATATTCCTATTAATTTTCTCAACGTATATTAGGCATGTCTTGATATTATTTTGAATAATATATACATTTTTTAACTACGATTATAAAGTTTACTTTTCTCTTAATTTTGAATCATGTTAAATTTGCTATTACTTCCGTTTTGCTCTGTAAGATCATAACATAATTTCATTCAAATCCTTCCACTACATTATAGTTTACCTTCCTTTTCTATTTTGATAGCACCGTCACTGGTACCAACTTTCTTTTTTGACGCCATTTCAAGGCCAAGATTGAGCTTCGAAGTTTTCTCGCGTTTGTTGGGAAAATGGGGTTAATGCCTTGAGCCAGGGGACCACAAAAGGCTGCCATTGCCAGTGGGGTTTCTACTAGATGGGTCTCCCTGCTCTGCGTTGCCAGCTTCTGCTTGAGGTTTTTGTTCATCAACAGGTACCCTTATCGTCCCGCTTCTTCACTATTTTCTATCTTTGCCAAATTGCTTTGAGATTTATTTACTTGTCTTTGACCGATCACCTTGTGTAATGCCACTTCAAAAATTTTATTTTGGAATCCACATTTCAAAGTATGTATTTTTATGCTCAATTTGCTAATCAAAGATTCCACTTTTTATTTGTTCTCCAACCGATTTTGCATTTGTTCTCCAACCGATTTTGCATCTTCATGCTTAGTTATATGCGGAAATATCTTCTTTTCCTTTTAAACTGTTCAATTCTGATTCAGGAATTTGGATCATATACAGATCCGCTTTCCATTCTGCAGATCCGTTGTCTTCTATTTCTTAGTATTCTTGCATTTCCTTTGGCATATATCTCGCACGCACTTTAATTTTTTCTTTGGGAAAATAAACTTGATGCTTGTGTAAGCTAATAAACTTTCTGCTCATGTAAACTGTTCTTTGCCTTTGGAATTTTTGTTGAGTTTTGATATTCTTTAGGTTTGGAGAATTGGGCTTTAGGGGTTTGTTTTGTTAACACATATTTGTGGAAATTCCAGAAAATGGGACTGTTTTTTCCCGAATTCCGATAGAGGGACAGCTCCAATCAGTATTCTAGAAATAGTGAGAAATGCGACCTCGTAAAATGTGTTCGTATTCTGTGAATGCGACGTCTACAAAGTTTTTTTTTTTTTTTAATATTATTGAACCTTAATGTCGCATTCCTAGAATGCGACCTTAATAGATCCCTTCCCTACACCGTCGTTCATGCGACACCATGGATAATGCGATACCATGGATCCTTTCAAGGAGGACGACCCATGGCAAACAGAAGTGGTGTCTGGAAGAAGCCCGTTGCAAGACGGAGATTGAGGCTTCATAAGTTCAAGAATGTTCAAATTCTTTAGAATGCACTGGTAGGGTTCAAGAACCTACTACCACTAGGTTTCAAGAAAAAACTTGTAGCGGAACTAGTTCATGGGACCTCGCAGTACAATCTGTTGCGGTAGCAGATGAGTTGCCAGAATTGGTTCATGTCAATGGGGAGGAAAACATGACTAATAGTGAAGAAGTGTTCAATGGAGTTCAGATGTACAGACAGAAAAAGGACTTGGGTGAGAGGATTGATTTCGATGATTGGGAAGTTGAAGATTTAGCTCAATATTTTGACGAGGAGCAGCTTTCAGCTGATTGTCAAGGAGTCCAAATTCAAAGTGATCCCATAGTTCTGGATTAAGCAATCCGAATTCTACCTTGGTCACCCAACAAGAAGACGTGGAATTGCCGAATTCGTTTGATGGTCAAAGAGAAATTCAATTAGCTGGTTCGGAAAGCAATCCAAATTTGCAAGATTATGAAGTTCTAGCGTATGGAGTTTTAGCTTTGCAAAGTTCTGGCTTTGAAGGTCGCATTCGAGGAATGCGACCTCAAGGTTGCTTAATTAAAAAAAAAAAAACATTAGCTAAGGTCGCATTTATGGAATGCGACCACATTTTTATAGGTCGCATTCTCACTACTTCAGGAATTCTAGCTGAGGCAACCCCTCTACCGAAATTCTGAATAAAAATAGCACTATTTTCTGGAATTTCCACACATATTTGCCTTGCTTTTCTGCAATAGTTGAGAGTAACTGAGTTTTGGGTTTGGTTTGTAATTTCCCTTCTGTGAATTCTGTTCATGATGGAAGACTATTTTTAGCAGGACAACAGAGACTGTTGTTGTATTGTCAATAGCTGTTCTACTAACGTTTTTGTTTGAAAAATAATTTGTTGATGTCTGTATAGAAGGCAAGTGGTTTAATAAAAAGGTTTCTGAAATTAGCAAATTGGGGGAAAAAGAAGTGCAGGTATGGAGATGTTCTAAAGCCCAGCCCATTGAACTTGAGTTACTTCTAGGTAAAAACTAATATTGAAATATATCATGGCTAATGTTGAGATTCCATCATCCCCATGAGTTTTCTCTTCTTATAGTTGACCTTGAAACATGCTTGTCTCAATCTTTTTGTTTGGTCCTCCAACTGCGTATCAGGGATTTCTTCCATCAACTTCTTCTCACGTTCATGTATCTCAATGGCTTCTTTCAACTTCTTTTCAGCCATATGTCCTCCTTCTTCTTCATTTCATATCTCTTGCAAATCCAAAGGCATGCTCTCCTGAACATTCTTAATTAGGGTCTCCAAACTTATCAACTTCCTGTGAGGCCATCGACATATTCCCAACTCCCTACATCTTTTCTTGAAAAGGGTTATGCCAATATTTAGTTCTTTAGCCACCCGAGAGATTGTATGTAAAAGTACTTCGAAATAGTTGCTCTTGATAATGTCTTGGAGCTACTGCACTTCTCCTCTCTCTGCCTCCTGATCATCTTCTTCTCTACAGGAACTTCATCTGAAGTGATATCTTGACAGCCGTCACACAGTAACAGTGGCTGGTTCACCTCGATATTAAATTCAACATGCATTTCATGATTCCTCACTCCGAATTCATTGCCAAGACCACTCTATATTTCTCCTAGAAAAAGAAATATAATCTCAGTAAAGGTAATGCCATTCAAAATCTATGTTCTAATGTATGATAACCTTAAACCATGTTCTGACTTTGTTCAAAATCCATTAAGGAGTAGAAAGGATCATGCACAAGCGTCTTCCATCAAAAGAACAACATCAAAAGTAGTCTCTTGAATGGGCAGATCAAATTGAAAATCTAAAGTAGCATGTCCAGAACTTCCACTGATTCACATCACAACAAACCAAAAGAAGTTCAGTTTCATTATCAAGCACATTTCCAGTTGAAAAAGATGGGTGAAAAGACAAAAAAAAAAAAAGAAGAAAAAACTCAAAAGTATCTCACCTAAAATCAAGAGGAAATGGTTGGCTTGGAAAGGAAAACTCATCAAAATCTTTTTCTTTGTAAACTAATTCAAAACTTGACCACCTCTCAGACGAATTACAACTCCCCATCTTTGAGAAAGAGAACCGAAGAAGAAATCCCAATCCCTTTGTGATTTTTTGAAGTCCACTAATGATTGATATATATCTGTGTGAGGAAAAAGAAATGCCATGAATAGAGATAGTTTAATGTGAATGCACGTATAGAAAATTAGTACATTGGAGTTCGGGCATCATCACATTAATTAAATTGGCCTTATCATGCATGAATGTTGTATCCTTTTAAAGAATGTATTTAATATTATTTCATTTCACAAGGAGGAAGATAAAGAGGGAGATGACAGGTGGAGGGAGGGAAGAGTGGAGGGAGGACTGAGGAGAGAGAGAGACAAGGAGGAATGAGAAAAGATGATACCGGGAAGAGTGAGAAAAGGTGAGATAGATTGGTTTGTTCAGTTTTGTCAAAGCTTAAAGTATACGTGGGATGTATAATAAGAAAGAGATGGTAAGGATGAGATTTGGTAAGATTGAGCAAAGGACTACTATAATCATTTGGTAAAAATTCTGTTATTTTCATGAATTGTTAAAATATGACAAATATAATTCATTTACCTACTTTAAATTTTGTCATAACTCAAGGCTTTTTGATTTCTATTATGTCATATGGCAGCATGATATTATGTCCAATGGCAGAATGAGTTTTTTTTTTTTACATAATTTTTTGGTATTATGTTGTTATATCTCTACGGATACGTTCAGCGTGGGAGGAAAGGTGTCGGACAAGAATGACTGATATTCTTTCAAAGATTAGGAATGTACACAAGAAAAGGCCTGCTTGGATGTCACATGACATATATCACCAATTGTGCAGACACTAGCAGTCCGAGGATTGGCAAAAAAAATCAAATGTGGCTAAAGAAAATAGAAGGGCTAGCTCTACCAAACACACCAGAGGTTCTATTAGTTTTGCGAAGCATGAGTCGAGAGCTATATTTTCTCTTATATGATCTATAGTTAAATATTCACTTTAATAATTGCTATTAAATTTGTACATATCGAATCAAAATTTGAACTTAATTATCATTTTAATACTTCTTGTAGCGTGCGAAGCAAGGGGATGACTTTGACTCTCTTACATTATTTGAAAAATTACACTAGTTTCAAGATAGGGCCAATAAGGACGAATTTGTAAATGAGAGATCCCGCAAGATCAGTGTTTGTTACATATTAATTTCATTTTTATAAAATTGCATAATACTTTAATTTTTGTTTATATTTTCACCTTCGAATTATTCAGGAAGATGTCCAAACGATGAAGTCGCAGATGGAGTCTACTAATTCAGCATCCACTTCAAGTTCTATGCTAGATGTGAAAGAGAGGAAAAGGGTGAAGAGGATTTTGGAAGAAGATGTCTGCATTGATTGAGATGAATCGTAGGGTGATGCAGCATCTTAACTTACAAGTGCCCTCCATTGCCTCTTCGGATTTTGATGATTCTGACGAGGATAACTCTGACCTTTCAGCAACAGATGATAGTTAGATTGGTTTTATTTTTATGTGGATGTTAAGTTTGGATCGCTTGGATTATGGATTTAGTATTATTATGAATTTATATTTGCTATTTTTAGATATTTTGATGATATATGATTATTTTTATATTTGGACTCTAAACAAATTATAAAATTTTATGGTTTGCTAAAACAATTTTGGCGAATGTGTTTTGCAGTTGTGCATTGTGTGGTGGGAATATGATTTGAGACATTGTAGGCGGTGTATTGTGCATGTGTGCAGGGAGTATGATACTCAAGAACGTTGTAAGTTGTGTATAGTGCATATGTGTGTATAGATAATGGATTGTAAATATTATAGGTTGTTTATTGTGTATATGTTTGGGGAATGTGATTTAAAGCTTTGTAGGCAGGGAGTGTGACGGGAGTTGTGCATGTGTGTTGGGCATACTGGTTGCTATGGAATTGTGAATAGAAAAATGTAATAGGTTTGGAAAGATGAAATTGAAGACAGTATGTTGCCACAGATTTTGATTCCGTTGCAATCTACCACGGATTTGTCATGGATGATAGTAGTAATGGATGTCATACGTGGCAAATCTGTGGCAATCTGCCACGGATAATATAATGCATATTGATTCTGTGGCACGGAACATAGTACCAATGGATGCCATTCATGGTAAATCCATGGCTATCTACAACGAATTTGTCACGGAAGATAGAACCAATTGATATAATCCGTGGCAAATCTGTGGCAATCTGTCACAGATTTGCCACAGAAGATAGTAACAATTGATGTAATATGAGATTGCCATGGATTTGCCATGGACAATTATTCTTCATATTTATTCCGTGACAAATCCATGGCAGATTACCATGGATTTACTACAAATGGGACTTGTTTGAGTACCAGTCCATGACAACTCGGTGACAATTGGCCACGGATAATTATTTGGATATTGATTCCGTGAAAAATCCGTGGCAATTTACCATGGATTTGTCATGGAAGATAGTACTAATGGATTAATCCGTGGCAAATCCGTGACAATTTGCCACGAACAATTATTTTCCATATTGATTTCGTGGCAAATTGCTACGGATTTGCCACAAATGGGACTTGTTTGAGTATTGTCCGTGGCAATTTGCCACAAAATTGCCATGGACAGCTTATTTGCATATTGTTTCCGTGTGAGATTAAGACGGATTTGCCACGGTTCCCTCGCAATATTTCACCTTGAAAGGTACTACCAACTTGAACAATCCGTCGCAAATCCGTAGCAAATGACCACGGAAAAAGAGTTCCCTTGCAAAAAAATGCTTAGCGAAGAATGTATTTTCCACAGACAAATTCCGTCGCAAATCTGTGGCAAATTTCAGTTTAGCCACGAATTTGTCCGTGGTAAATTAGCAGATTTCTTGTAATGCCATTGGGACTAAATTTGGGTTGTTAATTAGTGAATTCGGTTAATTGAGGTTTGACTTGATATTGGAGAATTTCATTTATTTACATTAATTATCTCTTTTCTCATTCTTTGGGATTGATGACCTTAAATGATTTATGTGTGATAAAGTTGGTTAATTCTCTTGACAATTCGTCCATTTTGCATATGCATTTTGTTTGGCCAAACAATGAAACAAGAGTGAATCAGGGGTGCTTGCCTCTTATCTTCACTACAAGTAAAAAATAATTTAGCAACGGTCAAATCTGTCGCTAATTGAGTTTAGCGATGGATTTTGGCCGTTGCTAAAACTGGCATCGCTAACAGCGACGGATTTGCAACAGAATATGATTAGAGATGGCTTTTAATGATCGCTATTTAATTAATTATATTTATAATTAAATTTGCAATTAAGGCAATTGCTAATCCCTCGCTAAATTAAGTGACGAATTAGCGATGACTAACAAATTTTATTATTTTTTAAAAAATAATTAGCTGCAATCCGGTCTAATCAGTTCGGTACGACAATAGACCCGGCCCGACCCGATAGATAATTTTATGAGATTATGTCGGATGCAGGGCTCGAACCCGTGTCTTTATTGTGGGAGAGCACATGCTCCACCACTAAGCTATTAATATTTTTGTAATTTTTTGTTCTTTATATTAATTATATAATATATTTTTTTTACAGATTAGTGATGGATTTACAAAGGATTTACGACAGATTAGTGACGACCCAATTTGCCGTGGCTAATTAGCGATGGGTTAGCGACGATTGATAATCCGTCGCTAATTACCGACGGTATTCTAATAATTATTTAGTATTAATCAATAATCACAAATGTTGTAACTAATCTCCAACTAATTAGCGAATGATTAGTTATGACATTTGAACAATTAATTTAGTATTAGTGTTAATCACATACGTTGTACTAGTCCCTGGAGTCGCTAATTAGTGAGAGATTAGCTACGGCTATTTGACAACTTTTTAAAAAATAAATTTAAATTGAAAATTTTATTTGCTATCGTTATTCCGTTGCAAATTAACGATGGCAGCAAAACCGTCGCTAATTTCCATCGCTAAAGTGCATTTTTCTTGTTGTGCTTGGGATATTCAATACTTACCAACTAAGTCAATGCTACACAATGTGTATACTTGCCCATATATGTGTTGTGTGAATGAAATTGGTATTTTAAATTTTAAATTTAATTAATTTATGATGAGTTGAAAAAATACTTCTTAGTTGAAGCACATATGCACACCGCAAAGCACTCATCAATATGCTACTTAAGTTTTACTATTTTTTTATATAAAAAAATCTCTTATTAAAAAACCTGGGAGACTGACACAATCTCGTATTACAAATATATCTGAGAAGGACAATCAGCTATGTGCATAAGGTAACCGATTTAAACTTTCGGTTTATAAATACAGGACCATACGAAAATATTTGTTTATTATATTATATAATACACACATGATACCTTGGTATTTTAATCCTATATGGGATAGGAATATATAATAAGCACATGATACCTTTATATTTGTAATTTTTGTTTCGTATTATTTTGTTATCAATACATATTAATTTTAACATTCTATATAAAATAACTTTTTTTATGACATTGTTGTGTAGCCTTTTGGGAGTTTGATTGCTTGTCTGATTTTCACTATTTTATGAGTTTTTTTCCCTTTTTCCCGAGTATCTTATGAATCTTCATTTTTCTATATTTTCTATTTTAGTTAGTTTGTAAAATTTTATTTTTACTGAAATTAAGTCATTTTGACCAAAATGAATTCATTTACTGTCTTTTATGTATTTTATATTTTATATTTTTTAGAAAGGGAGGAAGGAAAGATAAAGAACGGAAAAGGAGATAAAAAAGATAATCTTTGTTCGATGTCAAATTTAAGACTTATATCTCAAACAACAAGCTTCTACATTAAAAATATTATTGATTATTAACTAAATAATTTGTTAATTATTAAAATTTGAGACCTACCAACAAGTGGTATTAAAATATACATCCCTCTTACGGAAAAATGCGACTACAAAAACCTATTATAAACGTGAAATGGCTGCCCATTGGTGGTCGAACTCTAAAGCATCAACAAAGACCACTTCACCTACTACACTCTACTCCTCTGTTATTCAGTCTTTATCTCTGTACTGTGTTTGGTTTGTAGCGTGTCTGAAATGGCAGCAGAAGCAGTGAAAGTGCCAAGAATCAACCTGGGCTCGCAGGGCCTCGAGATTTCAGCTCAAGTATTGGGTTGCATGGACATGTCAGCCTTCTACGGCCCCCCGAAGCCGGATCACCATATGATTGAGCTCATCCACTATGCCGTCAACAAGGGAATCACCCATATTGATACCTCCGACAGCTATGGCCCTCACACCAATGAAGTCCTCCTTGGCAAGGTAGTTCTGACTATATCTTGGTTGGAGGATTTGGGGGTAGGGAAACGAATGAGTTGAAACCATACTTATTCTTTGGGATTGATTAGAGTCTTAGTTTTAAAATAAGGGGACTGAAAGATTCAATATTTGAGAATTTTATTTTGCTTTTCAAATAATTCTTTAAAAAATGATTCTTATTATATTGATAAACCAAATATGGGTAACAAATTTGTTGAAATCCTCTATTCTCATTCTATCATTTCCAAACGTAAATACAAATCAAACAACTGGTATGATCTTTAATTTAAAATGTATATCTTGGATGGTTGATATTATGAGGGAATGGATGCAGGCTTTGAAGGGTGGAGCGAGAGAGAATGTTCAGCTGGCATCAAAATTTGGGATTAGACTTCTGGATGGGCAGTGGGATATATGTGGAGATCCAGCCAATTTGCGGGCTGCATGTGAGGCCAGCTTGAAGCGACTTGATGTTGACTGCATTGATCTCAACTATCAGCACCGCAGTGATGCACATTTCCCCATTGAAGTCACGGTTTGTTCCAATTTCTGTTTTATGTGGTTCCAAGTCTTCAATTTTTATGTTTAATGTTCAGTTATTTCATATTGAGTTGTTAGAAGTTAAAGTGTCTTATATTGTACAATTTCTCCCTATAACTAGTCTTTCGGCGTTGGAAATTAGGTTACGTATTTTTAACACAGTTTCAATGTCACCCATTTTGATATTAGTCCACATACAAATGTCTGGTCTTATAAATTACATACTCTAGATGTATAACTCTGAGCGTTTGGGGGGGGGGGGTATGTTAAGTCATCAAAAAGTTCTTGTTGGCAGCATCGGCCTAAATATTTTCATTTCTAGCTCTGACTTTATCTCTTTCCATGTGATATGTTGATTTTCTGCGTGTTATAAGACATTCCAAATCAATCCATCATATTTAAGCTTGTTCGATAAATTTCATTATAGTATATTTAACTTTCCTCTCATTAGATTTGTCATACCAATCAAAGGACCCTTTAAAAATAACAATCCCATTACTTGTGGATCAATCCTACTATCAAAATCTGGAAAATCAATATGACCTTTTTTGGTCATATCTCCTTGTGTATCACAAAATTCAAGTTTACCATGACTTCTAGCCTGAAGTATGTCATGAGCCAAATCAAGAAGAGTAATTTGTGGCCTAGCCATGGCCTAAAATGTTGTGTTTTCCGCAATCATAGGCTGCACAGGGCTTGAGAATCTACCACATATCCACGATATCTTTTCCACTACTCTTAGGTCCACCACTGGTTGTCCCGAACGTTGTGGCTGTATTGCATTTAATTCTAACATGAGAAGCCATTGGTGGTTTGATTTTAACTACCAAGGCATCAACATTCCCCGTAGTTTGGTAGAGCAACTCAGCACTTTCCCTATCTGTGTACTTTGGAGAAAATGCAAATTGAATCCTTAGGCATTGCCTTGGAAATATAAAACAAAACTTCTTCTGCTATGAAAGGAAGAACAGGTTAACTAGAATTAATACTAAACTGATGTAGAACACTCACCAAAGATACCCACAGGTGTACAATAAACTGGGCTGAAAATAACAATTAGCATGCAGGGAACCTATCTAATAGGGCAAACAAATAATCCAACACAACAATGCTTTAATGTAGAAGCTAATTTGTAAGTATAGTCAAATAACAGCAAAGTAAAAATAAGATAATAAGAGAGAACTTTAGCTTCACGTTAAGGGGATGGGATAAACCTAGGCGTTACACCTAATTAGGATCTTAAGACGTTGCATCTTAGGCTTGATTGCCTACACAATAATGATTAGAGAGAACATTCTTTAGACTTTTTACTGTTGAACTACTGCTATGAACTACTAAAGAGCGAGCTTCTCTATTCATAGATTCGAAAACCAGTTCCGAAACCAATTCCTCTATTTTTCACCTCAGTAACAAAGACTTGTGGAAGACCTCTAATCCTATCTGCTTCATCAGTTGCACGTTCAAAACAACAACTGGCAGAAGAACTCTTAACTCCATCCCATTTGCCCTTGTACATGAGCTTCATTAGTTGAATATCAAATTGCAAAAACATAGCTCATCCCAGAAGTCATCCTAAAAACATCACGTTTTCTTGCTCTCTTTGGGTAATTTATGTATTTAACCAATTGATCATTTAAGCAATTGTCTGGTGCCTTTAATCCAAAAAGTGAAATTACGATCCTAAAAGATAGTTCCCCTAGCTTCTTGGAAGTTGCCACTCAGCATAGCTGTGTCATTCTATGTTTTTGGGACTGTAGAATATCAATGAGATCCCTATTTTAGTGGTTAAACAGGCACTATTTACAGGTAGACTAAACATTAGTCTCTTGTAAAACAACTGAAGGGAGCAACCAGCTTGCTGGTTGCAAATTTTCTTTTCTGTTGGGGGCACAAATGTCATTTTACTTGCAGTACGATGCCTAGGTTTGTAAAGATATAATGAGTTTGTACTCTAAACTTCAAAGACTAATGACAAAAATGCTTTTTATCAGTTTTTTTCTTTTTCTTTTTTTCTTTGAGGATTGTTGTTATCTCATAGTTGTCCGACTCTGAAGAACATGTATTTTGTAGTTTTTTTACTTTTTTTTGTCGTAAATATTTCTTAATGGACATGGTAAATTTGCATTTTCTTCTTATCATGAAATTCTCAAATTACCAGATGGGAGAACTCAAGAAACTGGTAGAAGAGGGAAAGATAAAGTATATAGGTTTATCGGAGGCCTCAGCTTCCTCAATTTGAAGAGCACATGCCGTCCATTCGATAACATCTGTTCAGTTAGAGTGGTCTTTGTGGTCCTGTTGGGATGGGTAATGGAAGCAACGCACAAATATATAGAAAAGAGGAAAGAAAATAAATAAATAAAACACAACACGAAAATTTAACGTGGTTCGGTATCTCAATTAGACCTACATCCACGACCCCGAAAGGAAACACTCTACTATGTAATTTTTGGACGGATAAAATTATAAACTCTCACAAAATAACTCAAGGCCCAAAAATCTCCCAATTTATTAGGTTCAATGAGTTGGTGTAGTCTCCCTAATATAACACTAACCTATTTATAGGGAAAGCCTTCCTTACTCTTCTTTAAATTATCTCATGTGGGATTGAGAAAAACTCAACAAATCCTCCATTTTCTCAATTTCCCAAATTGCAACAGAATCTGAAAACCTAACTCTATTTCTACTCTTTGCAGTCTTCTTCTCTGTTACTTCTTCCGTTTTACTTCCTTCAAGTTGCTTCTTTAAGGAATGACCATCAAGACGGTAGATATTTTTGCTCTTCTTCCTTCCTTGCATAACCAGACAGTTCCCTTTGTATATTTTGCAAGACTTCCCAACTCCAACATATTTGTATCCTTTTGATACCATCACACCTAATGAAATAATATTGATACTAGAATCAGGAACATACCTTACATCATGAAGTATTTTGACTTCATCATTGTGGAGCTTAAGGCAGACTCGTCCAATGCCTGCAACCTTCATCTTCAAGTTGTTTCCCACGTTGATGTGGCCAAAATTCCCCAATTGCAAATTATCGAACATGTTTTGGTCCTTGCAGATATGCAAGTCTAATGCAGAATCCATTATCCAATTTGAATGCTTCTCATCAACAGTATTTCCGAACATCTCATCAATAATAGATTATCGCCCATAACTATATTTGTAAAGGAATCACTTACTTTTACCTTGCCCCTTATTTGTTCTCTTGGAACTTTTAAATCCTCTTTCATTTTTGGGCAACGACTTTGGATGTGACCAATCTCCCCATAGTAATAGCACTCAAGGTCGCTATTATCACTTTGGTGGGATTTTCCTCTTCCTTGATCACCTCTTCTTTTACTTTGACTCCTTCCTCTTCTCCAACTCTCTGTAGTTAGTACTCGAGTATCTTCACAATAATTTTCTTTTATCATCTGATGATTTTCTTTTAATGACTTCGACATCTCATTCAATTGCAGTGTACTTTTTTCTACTAACAGTGACTGCACCAATGGCGTGTAAGATTTAGGTAGAGAAGCGAACAAGAACAATGCTTGTTCCTCATCTTTAATCTTCTCCCCTGAATTTTCAAGTCGAGATACTAACTCATTAAATTTATTTATGTGGTCAATAATGTTACCTCATTCTTCCATCTTAAGCGAATATAGATCCATCTTCATCATCAAGCGGTTAGTCAATGTCTTCGATGCATGATTTTTATCTAAAGTCTCTCACATCTTCTTAGGTGATGCCTCCTAACACTGTAACTTTAATATGTAGAGCTAATGCTGACCGAATAGTACTGACCGCCCTTTTCTTAATAATACTCCAATCTAAATCCTTCATCTCTTCCGGTTTCTCATCTTCTAATGCAGAATCAAGACCCTGTTGTACTAAATAGTCTTGAATTGTGTATTGCCACAAAGTGAAGTCAATCTTTCCATCAAACAATAGAAGTAAAATTCTATTCTTCATATATGTGATATTTAAAGAATCCATAATAAAATATCTTACCTTCACGAGATACAAAAAAAAATTACCACTTACTTAAAACTGTTGATGAAGCACCTTCTGCTCCTTTTCTCTCTTCCCTAAACCCGAACCTTCCTCTTCTCCCAAGTCGGAACCTTTGCTCTTCTCCCAAATCGAAGCTGGAACCAGGCTCTGATACCACTTGTTGGGATGGGCAACGGAAGCAACACATAAATATATAGAAAAGAGGAAAGAAAATAAACAATTAAAACACAACAAAAAAATTTAACGTGATTCGATCTCTCAATTAAACTTACATCCATGACCCCGAAGGGAAACACTCTACTATGTAATTTTTGAACGGACAAAATTACAAACCCTTACAAAATAACTCAAGGCTAAAAAATCTCCCAATTTATTAGGCTCAATGAGTTGGTGTACTCTCCCTAAAACAATACTAACCTATTTATAGAGAAAGCCTTCCTTACTCTTCTTTAAATTATCCTATGTGGGATTGAAAAAAACTCAATAGGTCCAGAGATGCAGAGAAGGAGATAATTCCCAATTGCAGGTCTGTGCTTATGCTTGCTTTATAATAATCTCAATTAAATAGTTGTTGCTGTCAAAATAGGGAGTCGATGCAAACGGGAATCGATATGATGGCGACGAGATTCCGAGGCTTCATGACGAAAAAAAATTTGCCAGCCGTTGAGGCGCGTCCGGACAAGGCCTTCTCTTCGTACGGCAACTTCATCAGTGCTCAACGAGGGGTGGAGGACACTCATTCAAACTAAGAACAGGCAGCCTTCTTATGGCTTTGGCTGTGTAAGTATGTCATTTGTTCCCATTTCGTCGGCATTAGCAACGAGTACCGATACTATGTATCGGCTCTCCTAAGGAGCAAGAGGCGCTGTGACCTTGCCTCTCTGGTCCTCGCTTTGGTCTACCGTACCATCAATCAACTGATGGCTGCCCTTGCCGCCGGGGAGGATCCGACCATCCTAGGGGGCCCGCTTTGGATTGTCCAACTCTGGTTGTATCAATACTTGTCCAACTTTGGCGTTAGCCGACTTGCAGGCACCCAAGCAGACTCTTCTGAACCGGCGATCGGCTATTGGCTCCTCCGGGTCCCCATAAATTCTGCTTCTTCCGAAACCATCGTCTCGTACCTCTACCGATGTCAAGGCTTCCATGGCGCCATTTTCTTCCCATATGCTGCTCGCCAAGAGGGCCCCCATAGGTTGAAAAGCCTATCGGAAAGCCCCGAGGTCACACAAGAAACTCTATGGGCCCGAATTCTGTGCCCTCGGGAAATTCTTCTGGGGGCCAAGCTTGGAGCTTGGAGCGCTAAGACCCCCTGTGAGCGGTACAACCCTCATTGCTTCTCCCGTCAATTCGAGCTGATACAGGACATTCTCGCAGATCCAGGGCATGTCTCTTCTTTCTTTGTAAGACTGGTGTTATCGGCTGAAGACGTACATACTTTAGCCGAACGTACTCAGGCCATTCTAAGGTCCTTTGAGTTTAAACCCTTCCAGGTGGTGCTGGAAACTTCTCCAAGTTTTGATTTATGGTGGAGGCTACTGAGTGGGGCCCTGTTTTCTGCCCCCATAGGCGTCTAGCTTCTATGAATTTCTGGGCCGGCCACCTCTCTGCCTGAACCACCTTCATCGACTAAGAAAGGAAAACAGGTAAAACACCCTGTCAGTCTTGTAAGAATGTCGACCTTACACACTCCATTGGTGCAGAAAACCACTGCTGCTGCTCATGTTGTCCCGGAGAAGGAGGATGAAGAGATCGAGGTTCCGCCCCTGCTCCATCGATCTAAAAGGAGACATGATACACTG
The DNA here is from genome assembly GCA_026120185.1 of Voacanga thouarsii. NCBI lineage: Eukaryota > Viridiplantae > Streptophyta > Magnoliopsida > Gentianales > Apocynaceae > Voacanga > Voacanga thouarsii. The sequence continues at coordinate 108,733 of JANUWF010001450.1, forward strand.
ACTCCTCCCGTTTCCAAGGTTTATATTTGTCGATTCCTCTTTTCCTCCCTTTTGGCTTCCCTAATGTTCAGAAATTATTTGCATAACTATTAGCACAATCCTTTTCTGTAGAGGCGCAAACAAAGGGTAGGTCATCCTGTAATCATCGACACTTCTTCTGGCTCGGAAGAAGACATTTCACTCCACTCTTTAGCCGAAAAGGCAGCTAAAAAAGCTATCCCTCCGATGGCAGATACCCCCATGGTGGAGGCTACAGCCCCTCTTCCAACGGCTAGCGCGTTGACTCCCCTATTAGTGACAGACCTTTCATCGGCTGAGTTACCGACTCCAAAAAGTCCACCTCATATTCCGCCAAGGCCTGACAAGCAATCAGTGGCCGATGTCGCTGAAACAATGCCACCCCTTCCCAGCTAGGAAACTGGAAAAGCTAATAGTCCCCTGCTAATTCTAACGCTGGCCTCGGCGTTGGACTTTCTTGACGGCCTCCTAGGGGCTTTCTTGCCTGCTGAGAGATCTACCCTTGAAAACGTGAGTCACGCTCTTCTGCGAATTGTGCAATCAACCGATCCAGATATGCCCCCATGCTTCGGGACTTGGCAACTGGGTGCCTGGGGCAGATACGCTTCACCGTTCGCTTCTTCTTTGACACGCAGCGCCGTCGAAATGAAGCTCATAACCAGTTAGAGCTTTTAAAATTGCATCGAGAGAATGCAGCATTTGCCGAGAGCGATCGCCGGGAATCCTTAGATCATTTTTCGCAACTGCGAGCCGACATTGCTGAGGGGATTGGAAGAATTGAGCGGCTCGAACATCAAATATTAGAAATCCAGAAAGAACTTGCCTTTGAAAAAAGAGCCCTGGAGCAGCGACTTGCATCAGAAAAAGGATTCCAGGAAACGGTCAAAGCCATCGAAGATTCCCTTCTTAAGCATCATGACGAATGGCTAATGCTGGAAGCGGAAGAGGAACTGCTTAACCCTGAACTATCGAACTCAACTGCCTTGCTGGATGAGATGAAGTTCGGGTGGGACCGTTTCATAGCCGAGCTGAACAAGGCTCTACACCCTTCGGCTACTGACGAAGCCGGTCCTTCCGGTACCCAAACTGAAGAGGTTGTCCTTTCGCCGGCCAAACCAGGGACTCAGAAGACCGATGCTGACGAGATGGCCCTGCCCCCCGAGGGAGGTATCGATACTGAGGCTGAGGTGACTGGAACAAAGCTCCCCGTTCCGGATCCGCAATCAATGGAAACGGCCACAGCCAGCCCAGTACCCGCCGAATCGGAAGACCCTAATCGGCTAGCAATTGTTTCTTATCGGGCAATGCCTCTGCCCAACGTCCATTCTGACGATAGCTGATTTTTGTACTGACATATATGACTATCTGGTCAGTCTTTTATGATCAGCTCAATATATGAAAACCAAATTTTCTGCTCAAGAAGATGCTTTCTTTCTCTCTCTCTCTCTCTCTCTCTCTTTTATTCGCTAGTCCCTTCCCAGAACGCTGAATAGTAGCGTTTCAAGAATTTACCGTTAATTGCCTTACCAGCTTCCTTTCCATTGGGTGTCGCTAGGCGGTAAGCTCCTCCATCAAAGACTTGTGTTACTAGGAATGGACCTTCCCAGGACGCGGACCATTTGCCATACTTCGGATCTTTTGGTGCAATGGGGAGAAGAGTCTTCCATACCAAATCCCCTTCTTGAAAGCTTCTTTCACAGACTTTCCGATTATAAGCCCTTGCTACCTTCTCCTTGTGTTGCTTTATATTCTCCAGTGCAATCCACTGGTCCATCTCAACTTGGTCCAGACTTAGAGCCAAAGCTGTCTGGTAATCTTCAGGCATTAGACCATCTGGTAGGCTGTCCGTGCTGACTGCAATGATATCTCAACAGGCAACACAGCGTCCTGCCCATAAGTTAGTCTAAACAGAGTAAAGCCAGTTGCGATTTTAGCAGTATTCCGATGGGCCCATAAGACTTCTTGCAACGTCTCATGCCATTTTCTTGGATTGTCTTCTACTGCCTTACGAATTATGCCGATTAGGGTTTTGTTTGTTGCCTCTGCTTGTCCGTTGGCCTGTGCATAATAAGGAGAAGAGTGAAGCAGCTTAACTCTAAACTGTGTTAGGAAATTACGTACCTGGTTCCCCGTAAACACCATTCCTTGATCCGTTGTTATTGTTTCTGGGATTCCAAAACAGAATAGAATGTTTTGTTGGAGAAAGTTGACGACTGCTGTTTGTGTCACGTTGGTCAGTGGTTGAGCCTCCACCCACTTGGTGAAGTAATCTGTTGCCACTAATATGAATGAATGCCTTTTTGCTGAAGGTGGATAGATTTTTCTGATGATGTCCAAGGCCCATCCACGGAAAGGCCATGGTTTAATGATCGGGTGTAATTCCGTGGAAGGCGTGTGCACTAAAGGGCCATGCTTTTGGCAAGCCTTACAGCCGATCGCATAAGCATTACAATCTGTAGTCATTGACAGCCAAAGGAAACCATGACGTTGAAGTGTCCATTTTAGTTTTGGGCCTGCTTGATGTGCTCCACATAAGCCTTCGTGTATCTCCACCATTGCCCGTAAGGCTTCTTCCTTGGAAAGACACTTTAACAGAATTCCAGAGTAACTCCGTCAGAACAAATCATTGCCTATTATTGTAAAGCTGAGGGCCTTTCATTTCACCTCTCGAGATGCTTGCCCAATCAGGTTTCTTAAATAGTCAACGATCTCCTGTCGCCAATCTTCTTGATGCTCTGACTCCGCTATCTGTTGACACATCATTGCTTTCCTGCAACCCGAAGCTAGTTGAGCTAGATCGTTAACACTTCGGTTTTCTATCCTGGGGACATGGGCTAGAATGACCTCCTGGAACTGTTGCAGCAGTCCTTTTACCTCCTGCAACTTACCCAATAGTAATGGGTTAGTGCATTTATAATCTCCTACTACTTATCGGATAACCACTTGAGAATCTCCTACAACTCTGACTACTCGAGCCTCCAGCCCTTTCAGAATCCGTAATCCTAACAAAAGGGCGTCATACTCTGCCTGGTTATTAGTTGTCCCCTTCTTTAACTTAAAGTGAACCTTGCCCTGCTGTCCATTCGGAGACTCAAGAACCAGACCAATACCAGCCTTTCGTTGGGTACTCGAGCCATCAAATTGTAAAACCCATGGTTTCAAGGAAACGTACCTCTGTGGCTTATTCTCATCTGTTGGCGGTATCTCCAATGAAGGATGCTCAGCTAAAAAGTCTGCAACAGCTTGTCCTTTTACTGCCCTCAGTGGCACATACGTTAGAGAAAAATCATGTAATTTGACTGCCCATTTCATCAGTCGCCCATTTAGTAAAAGGCGGTTTAACAAAAGTTTGATTAAATCTACCTTGCATAGGATATGTACCTCCCTAAATAACAAGTAATGCTGCTGCTTGGTGCATGTATAGTGAAGAGATGAGCATAACTTTTCAATAGGGGTATACCTGGTCTCTGCATCCGATAGATTACGGCTAAGATAGTATACTGCTCTATCTATTCCTTTCGGGTCATCCTCAGCCAGTAAACTGCCGATGGACTCTTCTGTAGCTGAGATATATAACTTCATGGGCGACCGGTTATGTGGAGGTGCTAACACCAGTGGATGTGATAAAGCCACCTTTATTTGATCCAACGCTACCTGATGCTCCGGCTGCCAGATAAATTCCTGAGACGACTTTAATCGTAACAACGGAGCAAATACCTTTTGTTTTCCTGCAGCGTTTGTCAAAAATCGACGTAAAAAATTTATCTTCCCCAGGAAACTTTGTAGCTCTTTCTTTGTCTGAGGCGGCCTCGTTTGTAGAATATCCCGGGCCTTATTCTGATCGATCTCGATCCCCCTCTGGTGCACTAAAAACCCAAGAAAATTTCCGGCTGTAACTCCAAAAGCACATTTAGCCAGATTGATCTTCAAATGGTGCCGACGCATCCGGAGGAAGGCTTGCTCCAAGTCAACCAAATGTTGTAGGAACATGGGGGATTTCACGACCAAGTCGTCTATGTAGACCTCCATGATGCTGCCGATAAGGTCATGGAAGATGAGGTTCATGGCCCGTTGAAAAGTGGCCCCGGCGTTCTTCAAACCGAATGGCTTGACCACCCATTCAAACAGGCTGATAGACCCTGGGCAGTGAAACGCCGTTTTGTGTGTATCCTTTTCGGCTATGAATATCTGGTTATACCCTGAATAACCATCCATAAAACTTAGAAACTGGTTACCCGCAGTAGAATCTACTAACATGTCGGCCATCGGTATGACATATTCATCCTTCGAAGTGGCCAAGTTCACATTTCTGAAATCTATGCAAACACGCAGCTAACCGTTCTTCTTAATGACCGGCATGATGTTAGATATCCATTCTGCATATCGGCAAGTACGGATGAATCTGCACCGTAGTAACCTTTCCACCTCCTCCTTGATCTTGGGTAGCAATGCAGGGTTAAAACGTCTTGCTGGTTGTTTATGGGGTTTAAAGCCTTCTTTCACAGGTAAGCGATGCTCCACAATGCTTCGGTCCAATCTTGGCATCTCATGATAGTCCCATGCAAAGCAGTCTTTGTACATGCGGATTAGGCACGTTATCTTATCCCTTTGCTCAATAGTTAAGTGCAAACTCACCTTGACTGTTCTATTCTCCCCCGCTTCTTCTACATCTACTTCTATTAACGAATCTTGAGCAATGAGGCCAGGAGCTTGTCGGACTTCTGGATCTTCCGGTCGTAAGCCGCCTGGTTCCTCAGTAGTGATCAAGTTATGGGCCATCGTCAGCTTGGCGTATTGGCTTGGGTCAAATGTTGGATGATAAAATAACGCCTCGTTCATGTGGATTTCGGCTGAAAACGGATTAAGATCGGTTGGGATTTTCTCCACCTGCTCTCCATCCCAGATCAACATAATCTGGTGTACAGTAGACGGTATGCAACGGTTTGCATGAATCCAATCCCTGCCCAATAAAACGGAATAAGCGGGCTTTGCCTCAATTATAAAAAAGACCGTCTTACTAGTTTTGGACCCGACTGTGACTTCACAAGTGATCATGCCTTCTGCCGTAGCTGCTTCTCCAGTGAAATTAACCATCTGTACATCGGTAGGGGACAAATCCAACCTATCCTTTCCTAGCCGTTTCAAGGTAGAGAAAGGCATTATATTTAACACAGCTCCACCATCAACAAAAACCCGAGTAAGCGGTTTGCCTTCAACATGTGCTTTGATGTATAAGGGCCTGAGATGGTTAGCATTTTGGACTGTTGGAATGGGAAAAAGCATCCCTTTTGGGAGAATCTGAACATCTACCAGCTCCACTGAGGCTCTTTCTTCAGTATGAAAATTCTCTTCCATGGACTTTTGACGCGAAGTAGCTCGGAAGCTTGATGGTAAGATGCTGAGCATATTTTGGCCATTTTCTGGGCCTAGTTGTTCCTTAACCCAAGCATCCACCAGCTGCCTTTTTTGTGCCCGCTTCCGCTGCTCTTTCCTCTTTTGGGTCTTTGTTGGTCGGGAATAGAAGCCAGGCAAAAATGTTTCCTTTTGGGGTACCTGCACTGTTAGCTTCCCTTCCTTGCCATGGAAATGTGTTGCAAAAGAGGGAGGAGATAAATGGGTAAAAACTGACGGTTTACTATCCAGTTTTTGGAACGCTTCCCCTGTTTCCCCATGCTTGTTGTTCCCTTGTATGTTCTTCCTATTTCCCATACACTGTTTGCAGCATGTGTGCATCGGCTAACGGAAAGGGATTTGTGTCTACCAAAGTCTCCTCCTTTTTGTCTGCAAACTTCAGTCTTCCATCCTGGATAGCCTTCTGAATAATGTTCCTGAAGACAATGCAACCATTAGTGCTATGAGAGAAAGAGTTATGCCACTTACAGTACCTTTTCCTTTCAATTCTTCCGGATTGGGAATTTTATGCCCATAAGCCAAACGAATCTGCTTATCTGCCACCAGTTGATCGAAGATTTGTTCAGCTTTTGAAGCATCAAAAGAATAAGTGGTTCCTGGTGTGGCCACTTCCTCCTTTCCCTTGCCAGGTTTCAAGTGAGGACATGTATAAGATGCGCCTTTTACCAATTCTGCCGCCATCACCTCTACAACCTGCTCTTCGTCTTCCACAGCAGTATCCTCTATGACGAATATCATTATCTGGCCTTGAGAGAACTTGACGAAACATCGCTTCTCTTTCTCCTTGATCATTTCTTCTATCCTGACAGCATGGGACAACTGCCTGGATAATCCGAAAAGTCTTGGAGAATGAGTCGTTCTTTGAGCTGCGGATGCATCCTACTAATAGCAATTCGTGCACATTCTATTTTAGGCAACTGGGTTGTACATTTGGACTTAGTTTGCTGGAAACGCTCAATAAAATCCACCACATCTTTTGATCCCTTTTGCTTTATGGCCAAAAGGTCTGCAATGGAGACCTCCGGTACCGGTTTAAAGAAACGTTGGTGAAACATTCTTTTCATGTCAGCCCATGAGTACACGGAGTTAGGTACTAGATTGGCATACCATGTGAATGCTGCCCCTATCAATGATAATGAGAACAGTTGTAACTTAAGCCGATCGTTGTTTCCCAATTCACCACATTATGCTGTAAATCTTCTGATATGCTCTATGGTGGACTTATTATCTTCACTGGAAAATGTTGAAAACTTTGGCAGCTTGTAACCTCGAGGGAGCATTGCCATGGAATCCACTCACTCAGGGTAAGGCTTTTGGTATAAGAGCCAATCCCGTGTCTGCCGTTGTAATGTTGCCATTACCATATCCACCGGTTGAGATGGCTGTTGAAACTGAGGTGAGGGGCTTTGCATGATAGGTCGGGAACCCTGCCTTATGGAGGGCTTAGTGCTTTCGATCCCTTGCCCTGGGTTAGCCGCTATGACTGACGGGTATAGAGGAGGGCATGGAGCAGAATAATGCGGTTGCCCCCCGAAAGGTGGCATGTTCCCCCTAACATAGGTGGGAGCCGCTTCATAAGTCGCTGGTAACCCTGCTGTTGGGCCTGGGCTCCTGCCTGGAAACACTTCTGCTGGGAACGTGTTTTGAGCCACCATTCCTGGAGCTTGATGCCCCCCAGTAACCGGGAAGGATGTTTCACATCGCAAGAGATGTACCGAGCCATAAGAAGGTGCAACATCAGCCGATGGTATGGTATATGCAGGTGCCATGCCCGTCCCTGGTACAGGGTACCTCGATGGCTGAGTGAAAGTTTGCATATTTTGCCTCTGCACAAATTGTTGAAGCTCATTTTGAAGCAGAGGTTAGAAAATAGTAGCAAATTGTGGAATAAGCCCCTGTAAGAGCTCACCAGTACACTGCTCCATAGTATGTCCAATGGCAGTTAGCGAGGTGGACGTTGACTGAGACACTGGTAGTGGGGGCGAGGACTGATGCCCTAGCTCTATAGGAGTACCCTGAGTACCACTGGTAGTTGTAACCGAGGGGTCAAAGATTCCCCGGAGAGTACGGACTGGGGGTCGTTCGAATGTCTCCGGTGCCTGTGGCTGCTGAGAATTATTGGCCATTGTTCGCCCTGACCGCAATAGCATGCGACTACTAACCTCTGGTCCCACTGGGCGTGCCAATCTGTGTTGCTGTCAAAATAGGGAGCCAATGCAAACGGGAATCGGCTTCGTCTCCGACAAACACAAATGATCCGATATGGTGCAATAGAAAATGGTATCAGATCTTTTTGAATCAGAGATCGGGTTCCTTGAGTTTACTACAGAAAGGGCTCAAGGAGGTCAGCTGAGAACGCTAAATGGAAGGACTTTTCTTGTAGAATAGAATGATATTTGTATTAATCGACTTAACGGGAAGTACAGAACAAGTGCTGATAGAGAAAATACGAACAGAAACTGTAAGAAAAAAAATAAAACTGTAAACAATGCTAGTAAAGAGAAGCTAGAATAAAGCAGTAAGAAAGCTGTAAAGAATTAAAATTCTAGACTAGAAAGTTGGAAATGATGATGAGGAAAAAGAAAATGAAATTGAATTCTGCTGATTGATGAGTTGGTTTCTTGTGTTTGATTCCGGACGATACTCCTCATTTTATACTTGCTGCGAACGAGTCACTAACAGAACGTTGAGTTACTTTTGGCCAAAGAGTGCCCCCAACGATCGTGCAGAATCCTTGCACCGAAAGATTGGGAATCTATTTTTCCTTCTTATCGGCCCCGTAGTGCCGATGTTGACCATGGCTATCGGCTGTTCGAAAGGTTGACTTTATCGACTCGTCTCCATTTATCAAATCGACATCGACTTGAAGTAACCGTTGCGTCTGCTCGGCAGAGTTGACGTCAACAATAGTAAAAATATACAAGTACCTAAGAATAGTTAAATAATTTGTTAGAGAACTGGGCATTGGTATTGTAGCCTTCAGTCCACTTGGACGTGGATTCTTCACATCAGGTCCAAAGCTGATGGAGATTTTGTCGGAAGATGACTGCCGAAAGGTTCGTCTATATTGGCATTCATTATTAGATTCTTACAAATGAATAATGGACTTTTTATTAAGTGATTATACTAACTTAACCACGAGCTTTATTACTCCTTTTTTCTAAAATTCTTTTCCAGTTGTCGATGGATATTTAATATGGGCCAAAGAATTTTCATCTGTCACTGTCCGGTCAGCAACGGGTGATTTGGTGAGGGAATATTTTCAGTTGCAGAGCATTGATTCCCGTAGTGTATAGAATTGTCCTTCTAAAAGAGGGTAGTGTTTGCATAAGGAGGAACACATATGGTCCCTCTGTGCTTCACCAATTCAGAGGGATTACAAATTCATTCACCCACGTTTCTGTGCTTGCAAGTGGAGGAAACACAAATGATTATGGCCCTGTCTAACAGTTCTTACTTTAGACAATGGGAATCTTAAAAGAAGGAAATCTTAGGAGTTGTTTGATTGGAGAATTTTGGAGTGGAGAATGGGAATAAACTGGAATTATACTTATTTGTATTGGGCTGGGAAATATGGGTTTAAAAGTAATGGAATGAAACACCCCATGGTTGGAAGGGATTCTTAATCAATTTAACAACTATTTAAGAAATGATTTTCTCATTGCATTAATGAACCAAATATAAGTAAGAGATTGATTAAAATCTATTATCATGGTTAGTTTCATTATTTCCATTATCATTACCATTCTCATTTTCTATTCCTGACTACAAATCAAATGGATTGTTTAGAACATAACAAAGGTTAAATTCACGTTGTCTTAATGTTCTATTACATTTTTTGCCCCAGCATTGTATCTGTTGCTTAGACCAGTAAGCAAAGGGCAAGGGCTTAAATGGAGATAACAAATTCTGCAATATGGGCCTATTTGAATAATATTTGCTTCCCTAACATTATTTGGTACATTGTATGGGCCTATTCGGTGCATTGTGATTTGTATCACTTCGCAAGTGGCATATTTCAGTTGATTATAGGATTGGCAGGTTATTATAGGAAGGCGACAAGAATATTGATTCTCAACTCTTTCGATCAAACCTATTAAGAGGCACTAAAAGGCTATTTAAGAAACTATCCCAACCCTTTGTTTTTTTCTTTGGGATATCAGATGTGATAACCTGTGTTCCCTTGTTGTCGTCCATCTGAGTAGTTTTCTGAATCTTATAATCCTTATGCAATTTGCTGGCAAGAAACATAAATATTTCATTGTTCTTTCTAAAATACCTGGGCAATTGTAGATTTACATGTGGCATTGAGTTCGGTTGTTAAACTTTTCGTATACCACCTTGCAGTATTTTCCCAGATTCCAATCTGAGAATCTGAAAAACAACAAAACACTGTTTGATTGATCGCGTTAATGACATAGCTTCAAAGAAGGGCTGTACCCCGTCGCAACTAGCATTGGCCTGGGTCCATCACCTGGGAGATGATGTTTGCCCCATACCTGGCACTACCAAGATCGAAAACATCAAACAGAACATCAGAGCTCTGTCTGTGAAACTATCAGCAGAAGACATGGCTGAGCTTGAATCCGTTGCTTCAGCAGATGCAGTGAAGGGTGATAGATATGGGACTGGCATTGGCACTTGGCAAAATTCTGAAACTCCCCCTTTGTCGGCCTGGAAGGGTACATGAAGCCGCACCATTTCTTGTGGCATTGTTTCCTCCCATTTCTGTCAGCTTTCTGTGTTTGAACAGGGTATTGAGGGCTTGGTTGGCTATAGTATACCATAGGAGATTGTAGTACTAATAAAGATCAAGTCATTGTGAGATACGCTTGAAGGAATTGCCGATCAGTGATGGTTGGCCTTAGCATTATTGGGGAACTCATCCGCACTCGTATTTCCCTTTGCAATTTAATCAATGTGGATTTTCAATCATTTTCAGCTTACTGAAGTTAAATTTCTGCCATTGACTCTTGCACCAGCTAGTAATGTTAAATTTAGTTTAGGGTGATTTTTAATTTCTTCTTAAAAAATATGCAATTATCTCAATCAAATTATTTAAACATTATTTTACTCAATTTAATACTTATAAATATGGAACGTATATCAAAGTATCATCCTTTCCAAAATTTAACAATCGAAATTTAAAAAGTTAAATGAAATTGGATAATATAAAGAGTAATTTTCAAATTCATCCTAAAAAATATACAATTGTTTCAATCAAATTCCTTAAATATTACCTTACACAATTTAATCCTTAGAAATATAAAAAGTGTATCTAAGTAAATTTTTAAAAATAAAAAATATCAACTTTGATAATTGATTTACTCGCACTTTAAATATATTACTTTTTTCTTTATATACTTTAAATACATTACACTTATAGTGTTGTTTTTTGCTTTTCTTTAAATGTGCTTTAATTTAATGTTAGTTTCACTATGAGAGAACCTTGTTTTAGAGATGAAAACATGGAGACGGATTCCTTTTATCTCTAAATAGAAACAAATTTGAGACATAATGGAGACAAACTAAGTTTTAAAAAATTAAGATGGGATATTTGAGACAACTTCGAGACGAATATCTTTCATCTCTGAATATTTTGTTTCTATTTGGTCTTTAAATAGATGCAAAATAGAGACGATAGTAAAGTCGTCTTAAATTTATCTCCAAATAGAGTCAGAACAGCGGTTACTATAAATGTGTCTTGAATATAAGAGATGAAATAGAGCCAATAAAAATCCTTTACAAACTATTTTTAAGGTTAGAGATGACACAGAGATGAACAAATCATTAGTCTCTATTTTGTTTTAAATTAGAAATGCATTGGAGACGAATACGTTCGTCTCTACAAGATGTTGGAATCCATACAATACTTTGAATAAAGAAGAAGTATGATGAATGACAAATGGTAGAATTGATTGAGGTAGGAAGGGAAACTGCCTAAAGTTGACAGAAGAATTGTGCCGATCAACACATGGGAAGTTTGGAAGTTACAACAAGAATTTAAGTTTACTTGAAGTTATTGTAGAAACATCATTTAAGAAATAAAGTGTAGAGAAGGAAGTTAGCACTTTAAGAGATTAAACCATTCCGATTTTGGAAATAATTTGAAAAAGTAGAGTCTTGAACAAACTTCCATATGGAATTACAAAGTATCCATGATGCATTGTATATTTCAATTTCAAATATATGTGGTTGATCCCGAAGATATATTGAATGTTGAATTCAATGAGAAGATTTCAAATTTAAATTATTGGGGGAAAGTGATCAAGATTCTAGAGTCTGTCAAAAAAGAAATAGCTATAAAGGAATTGCATTTGTGAAGATACTTTGAACTCATTATTTTAACAAGTAGATGATATGAGAACACAAAAATAAGAACATGAAAGAGATATCCGGAGCCTTTTTCATAGATGAGTTCAATTTCGAGGATGAAATTCTTTAAAGGAAGGGAGATTGTAACGTCTCAGGTTTTTTGCTTCAACTAATGACTATTTTATACCGAGAGAGAATTTGTATGTACAATTAAAACAAGAAGTAATTACTTTAATAAGACGAAGGATTTGGTACAATAAAATTCTTCAGGAATGTTGTTGGATTTTTTATTGTGAATTACGGAAAATTGAGCGAGAATTTGAAAATTCTGAGATACACCGTTGTGTTCAGTTTAACGCGTAGATCGTGTCGGCCAAATAAAACTTTTTCCCGATTGGACCTGATTATGTGTTTCTGAAGAAATAAAAAATTTTCCTGAAGAATTAAAGCTATTTTGGTCAAAGGAAACAAGTGTCGCATTTTCATTGGTTGGGAAAAGCTAGGTGTCACTTGTTTATTATTGGATAAGCTAAGTGTTGGATTGTTATTGGTTGCAAGAATACCTAGTCAACATTCCATAAGCTTCTAAGGCACACCTAAGCATGCCAGCTAAGCTATATTTGGACCAATAGCATTCTACCTTGTTGTTTGAGTAATTAATGCGTCAAACGACTAGGATGGAAATTTCTTCTATTAATAGAAGATGAAGGATGGTGGCAAAGGGCTTGGACAGTCGGAAAAATAGAAAGAGAAAAGAAGAGAAAAAGAAGAGAAAGAAAAGAAGAGAAAATAGCAGAAAAATAGAAAAAGAGAGAGAAGGATTTTCCGTGAGAAAAGAAAGGAAAAAAGGAAGGAAAAGCTTGGGCAATTTTTGATTAAGAAATCACCAAATATAAGGTAAACCACTTAATTCATGAATTAAAGTGGTTAAGTGAGTTATGAGAATTGTTTTGGTATAAATATTCTTTGGTGTTGTGCATAAACTATGAAGAATAGTTAGTGAAATTTCTAGTATAAAGCTGATTTTGGATATATGCTATGTGGTGGATGAGTTTGCTTATTGTTGGCTGAATTTGTGTGATGATTAAATGAATTTTGAAGGTGTTTTAATGGATGGAGTATGGCTGAAAATGGTTGTGTAAGTGGAAGTAAGAAATGAAGTTGGAAATAGCTTATTTGTTGAGAATAAATATAACCTTATTGTGCTTGATTGAGGTTGCCGGTTTTATTGGTAAATATATGTGAAATTTCTTCTTTGTTCATGACTGAAAATCAGTTGATTAGAAGATGTTTAAAAGGGGATTGGATTGAATTAAATGATCTTCATATGGTATGATGAAGTAGGGATAAAAGAAAATAGAATTGTTGAAGAATGCACAAAATTCTGGTTCAAGCAGACTTCTAAAGGCCATGACTTTGTAATGATTTCAGTGTTTGGACAAATACTTATATGGTTTTGAAGCTGCAAGTATATGGAGTTTTTTGGCACAAAATTTGAGGTAATTTGGACTTGTAGATCAAAAGATATAGCTAGAATACTGAGACATTCCATGAAGGAGGAATTGCAGAATTTTAGCTAAAGAAAAGCTGGGCTGTTTTGCTTTCAATAATCTGTAACCTTTCTGCATTTGGGAAATGCAATTACGTGAGATTAAAGTTAAGGATTTTAGGAACATTTTGGTACCAATTTGGAGAGATTTGGATGAGTAGATTGAAAGTTATGCTCAAAACAAGGAAGCATGCCAAGGAAATAGAATTGAAGAATTGAAATAATTTATGAAGACTTTATTTGTACGTGAAGAAGAAGAAATATGAGATGGAATTATTTCAAGTTATGCATTTCATTTCTAGTATGAAATGGAATAGAAATGAGTTAAGAAATTTAATAAATTCCCTTGTAATATAGTTAGCTATATTATTTGAGTTGAGAATCCTAGGTGCTAAATGAAGCATGGATGATTATGAATGTAGGGCATTTACTTTAAGGGATCATTTATATAGTTGAGAGATAGACTACACTAGGTGAGTCCCTGTTAAAGTGTTTTTTGTGTGTAAATGCTAGTGAACTCTTTATTCCATTAAAGAATGAAATGAAAGTCAATCTGGTCTCTCTGAGGAAGATATGGTATTTCTGATACAGAAATGATTTTATTCCATACTAAGGTTTATGAGAAATGGATTTTCTTATTGCAAATGTTTAACCTTAGTGGTTAGATTTCCAAACATAGAAGAAAAGGTTGATGAACCTTAATGCTATTTCCGAATGAACTTTGGTTTTCCTAATCAATCTTGTGGTTTTCCCGAATGAGTGAAATCTTATTTCATGTTATGATTTAGCTGGAAAAATGAACTCTTAAGATTTTAAATATCAATTAAGAATAGTTATTTTCCCTAAAGCATGAAAAGGAGAATAGTGAACGTTTTGGGGTTTTCTAACCAAAGTTTGGGTTTTTCTGAATTGCAAAGCGATCGAATTTTAGAAAATAGAATATTTCCACCAAAAAAATCCTATTTTTATGCACAACAAATAAACATGGGAATGACTAAGTTTATGAGTTATATGCTGTTTATGAGCATTTTACTCACACAAGTATGTTCTACTCCATATTCCATGATAAAGCATATGAAATTATAATTTCTTACTTTATTGGAATTATGATTTATGATAAAGTTCTCAAACACAATGAATTCTAAAGTCCTTGAAGTTATTTTTGTTTTTGGATTTAGAATTCTGGACTAGGCAAAAGTATTTCTTTTGGAAATCGGATATTTCTATAATAATGAAAATACCCTTAGAAGTATATTTCATTGTACAAAAAGGGATTTTTATTCTTTTTCGCTATGATTTGGGAAAACAATCTCTCGGTATGAGATTAACATTTGGAAAACAATAATTTGGTCTCGGAAAAGATATTTTCTTAATATTTCCTTCGGGAACTTAACTTATCCCCCCGGGGATTAGTGTATCAGTGAAGACATTAAATTCTCAGTAAGAGCTTTGATAATTGTACTAGCTTACGTTAGAGATAGACGACCTAAGTTACTTCTTGAGTTTTGGGGATTGTCTTACTACAAATGGGGTGATAGGACATTGAGATTAGTCGTTCTGACTAGCTGTTTAGCGCATGATAATTACCTCATGCCTATGGGCATACACTTCTGAGTTGTTCATAGATGTTGGGCAGGGACACCTGGCGTGTTCAACTCATTACCGCCTCAATGGTGATTGACGTCAAGAGTGGGACCCTTGGGCTTACGGTGACAAGTAAAAGATTCTATTTTTGAGACATTATGCAGATATGCACTTGCCGCTTTAACAATGCATAGTTGAGTACGGAAAGGCATGTTCCTTAGTATAATAAGACTATGATGTTGAAGGCGAAACTTTGCAAGTTTTGCACACAGGCCGACCTTCTATTGACAGAAGTGCCTGTATTTCTGAAAAAGGGGCAAGACTGTTATTTGAAACTTGGTTTTCCAATTGTGCCTAGGCTGCCGGCAGTATTTTCATTAAACATTGACTTTTCCACATGTGCCTAAAAATTTTGAAATAACTTTTAAGCAAATCTATTTATTAAGTGGTAGAGTTGTTTTCAGTGGAAAAATATGATTTACTCCTGTGATCTATTTTTATCAAGAAAATGTTTGAGAAAACTCATTTTAATACTTTTTTGAGAAATCACTGGCATACACAGGACTCATTGAGTGATTTCTACTCACATGTGTCTTTTCCCTAATTTCCCTAGGATCAAAATCTGGTGTCCTATAGTGCTGGGGGATGGTCTAATACTTGGAATTTGAGCAATTTGCCGGGTGTAAATTCACTCTGTACACCATTTTGAGTTGTGAGGTGAGGTGAACTTTTAACTGGCTTCTATTTTTGATTTATTGCCATTTATATAATCTCTTTTGGTTTTGATCGTTTTAAAGATCTCTTGTTGGGGACATCAAACGGGGCGACCCCCAATATTATTTCACACTTCCGAAATGTCATCTAATAGGGGTGTCATATTATTTACATTAGTAAAGCTCTCCTAGATAGTCAGAGTATATACTCTAACCTCTGCAACATAGGAAAACGACACATTAAGGATTAAAAATTCGCTTAGAAAGTAATAAAAATATATTTTCTGTGCATTTTAATAAGGCAAGAACATGCTCCTATTATTTTCCATGCCTATTTTCTTTTTATTTTTTTGACAAGGAAATGGCCATTCATGTTCAATATTCATGCTAATTTATATAAGCTATTTTTCTAAAGGTTAGAGACTAAGGTGTTGGAATCAAGTAGATAATCATGATAAAAATGATCCCAGCTAGTAGGGCATTATTTCGCATAACCCGCGTAAAAACATTTACAGTAAAATAATATAATTGGTCCAATTACCTAACCTAGCTAAAAGTTACCCTTTAATTTCACAAAGCAAAACTATATATATATATATATATATATATATATATATATATATCTTACAAGAAAATTATATGTACTAACTTTTGAAATGCCCATTTCTTTCAACATCAAAAGTCACACATATGAAAATCTATTACATTCCATTTCTTTCAACAAGGAGTAATCCATGTCTTTTTTATTTTGTTTTCACAAGGGAGGAAATAATTTGAGTACATTTTCAAGAAAATTATGAAGGAAAACACTACATATGTTCTTGGCAGCTGGTTTTGATTACTCTTCTTGGAGTTTAAATAATTTATTTTGGGGGGCCTTATGATGTATATTATCATTTGGACTACCCTATCCTGGCTCATTGGCCTTAACAACAGAACTTTTCCTAGTGTCTCTTTGCTATTTTTTCATCATTTCAAAGTTATATGGCTTGTATCCTTAAAATCTACATGTTACCATTTGGGCCACTTGATTTGTTGTAGATATTGGACAAAACAACTTGTGGTTTTTCTTTCCAAACTTAGAAGAGATAAATTAGAAAGTAATTATAATCTTAATTTACTCTAAGCTTAGGGGGAACCTAAAACATTCATATATGGTAACTGCCACCAATATAGATTTTATTTTATTGTTGTTTATCAGTCACTCCACAAGTTGAAATGATGGGAAATCCCTCAGTCTACTTCTAGACACAGGTTACAGGAAAACTTAACCCTCTTTTCCCCTCATTTTTTTTTCTTCAAGTTCTTCTTAATCAGAAATAGATCAACGGAGATGAAATTGACTTTATCCTGGATAGTTATCCTCAACATACATCCACAAGCCTCATATTGGAGGAGAGATTTATGTTGTGTTCGGCAATTGATAGTAGGGAAAAACCCTTCACAAATAATGAATAAATACATAATAAAGACTACATTTTTAACAAGAAAAGGTGACTAAAATCTATCATAAATAATTGGCAATTCTCCCAACACCTTTGCCATAAACTACAAAATTATCCTTTATACTAAGCCAGCAAATGATCATAGCTAGCTAGATGCAGATAACCAAGGCAAGATTAAGATATCATGCTAGGACAATTTTGTAACCACATTGCAACTATAACTTAACCACATTGCATAATTTTATGTAATAGAAAAAGCAAACACAAGTAAATTCGAAAACTTTTGAGCTAAATGAATAAAACAGAAGGATTTTCTAATAAAGATTAACTTTTGAACATTACTCGAATTAAATCAGTAGCAGAAACTAGGAGGAAAGCTCGAGAAGTGGTGTAGATTAACTTCTGAACATTCTCCAGATTAAATTGAGCTTCGACTTTTGCACATTACAGTAGTAGCCAGCTATTGAGGAAAGCTCAAGAAGCAGCAGCAATCGAGGAGGCAATAGAACTAGCAACAACAGAGGAAGGAACCAGGAAAAAAAGTTGGTGAGATGGGCGTTGAAGAAGAATAAAGGAATAGAAGGAAACAAGAGGCAGAAAAAGTAGATTTGTCGAAAAGGAGAAGGATTATCAAAAAGAGGAGGACTGTTATCGGAGGAGATCTGTGCAGATGTTTAGAAAGGGGCTGATTTATAATTCAATTACCACGGTTAACTGTCAGATCTAAATGTATATTCTAATTGTGAAGAGGGAAGCGAATTGTCTCTTCACATTATTTTAATAATTTTTTTTATTTTTTCATCTTAACTTTATTAATTTGATGATCAAGATTTAATAGTATTACTAAATACTCATAATAAACAGATCATATTTCATCAAGAAAATATTCTATGATTGAGATTCATTTGGTTGTCATAGATATTCTAGTCATTTCATATTATTTTTATTTTTTTCCCCAATTTCCTCAAGCCCTTCTGTGGTGGGAATGCAGATAGTCAGAGACCTTCTTCCTTCGTTGCCTTCTCTTCTCTTCCGTCTTAATTTCTACCTAGAAGTCAATTGAAATGATCCAAGAAAAGAGCATGGTTTCTTCTCTTCTCAGTATTGCCCATGACCGCTGCTATCACTTCACTACCACTCACACCTGATCATGGTCAACAAGAAGACCGACCTAAATTTCTGTTCGGAGGTGATCCATTAATTTCCTTACTCTTCGTTTCTATTTTGGAAAATTGCAGTTTTGCTTTGCAACTTAGACTTCATGTATTTATATTCACTGGAAATTGTAATATTTTGGATTCCATTGGTAGATGCATATAGGAGAAAAGTCTTCCTCAATTATGAGAAACACATACAAATGAGGAGTCCTCCTAAAAAGGTAATTCATAAAGGTGTTGCTACAATTATGGTGTTTACATTACAAACCCCTATCCCTTTCCCACAATTAACAAATAGAAGAGAAAGGAAATCATGTGCATTCATACATAACAAATACAAGAACTTGTTATTCTGTTCTGAATAGAGATGGGTTCCTATTTCAACCTTCCATCCATTTAGTGTTGTTTATCTATTTGTTCACATGCTAAGTATGTGCATTATTTACATGAGTTTAGGCCCAAAACAACTTGTTATTATCAAACAAGCAGAAATTGAGAACTATGGTTAACAAATTATCATATGTAAAGTGTTTTTTTTGGCATTTGTCAAGCCAATGCAGCTCAAAGTACAATCACTCAGTAGGACAGTTAGATTTTTTTTTTTCATCTGCCTCATTTTTGGGGCATCCTAGTAACAATAAGAAAATTTTGTCATCTTGTGAATATTTGTAATAATATGTGCATCAGGCTTCTCAAGTTACACATCTGCTCTTTGGCTACTTTGATTTTGTTAAATTGTTTCAAAACATTTGAGTGCTACCAAGACACTTAGATGAATTTGGTTAGAAATTGCTCTTATTTTACCACAAATGGGAGAAATCTCACAAAATGTTTCACATTCTTCAAATTGCATATGGATTTTTCATAGAACTTCTCTCTGCCTTCATTTTTGCAAATAGCTTTTAAAAAGTCAATGCTTATAACAAGGCTAACCACTGGCATACGTTGTTTTGATTCCTTTTAAGGCATTTGAATACTTCTCTTCTTTTATTGCTAAAGATGGAGAAATATTTATGACTCCAGCAGATTTGATGCGTGCAATTGTTCCTGTATTTTTGCCTTCTAAATCACACCTTGTACGGGATGGATATATTAAAAGGGAAAGAAGAACTCCCAGTGAATTTTGATGTGTGCCTTTAGAGTTCTTTATGCTTTTTGACACAAACAATGATGGTCTCATATCCTTTAAAGAATGGGTTTGCCTTCTTAAATAAATACGGAGCCTTTCTCAGTCTTCTTACTGTTTATGCCATTTTTGCTTCCCTCCAACTGCTTTACAGCTTCCTCTTTTATGTTATATCAATTTACACATGTTAAATTGCATCCTTGTAAAAGACTAAAAGCCTGCTACTATTTTATCATGTCACAAGTACATATTCATTGTCACAGTACTCAACATTCCAGAATCAAACTTTTCAATGGCATTTAAGATGTTTGACCATAACTGTAATGGGTATGTATTTTGTGCAATTTTTGTTTTCATCTTATTTCTTTAAAACTTAAACAAAATAAGTTTTGGAATGAATAGAAGAAAGTTAATAATTTATTTTGTCAACTATAGAATTACTTGATAAACTACTAAAGAAATCTGTCCTTGTGCTTTCTTTCAATAGAAATCTACTCTTCAAAGCAGAACCAACAACAGATTGCAGGTCAACTTTACAATTTTTACTTTTCATCAGATGAAGTTCACGGTATAACTGTAAACATTCTTTTCTTTATAGGTGGTATATTGGCCAAAGCGAACACAAAGCTCGTTACTTGCCCTATGTAAAGGCTATTTAAATTCTTATGCACAAATAAGAAGTGTTTAGGCTTGTTGGATACAAGGGGAAGGCTACGTACATTATGTGGTTCCCTCCCCCTATGCACCAGGGTTTGCCTTTTTATGAGGTAATATTTCTAGAACTTGGATGATGCATTAATGTATACATATTGTGCTTGCAGACACCTTGAAAATTACCTCATTAGAATGCAAAAGGAAAATCATGAAATGAATTATTTTTAATTAACTTCTGTGCATATTGTCTTTCAAAAAAGTTAGGGTTGATAGTTTTTATGTTTTGATCTGAGGAAGAAGAAGAAGAAGAATAGCGAGTAGAATGTCCAAGACTCAAACCACAAGCTCCGTTGGCTGAAATCAAGGCTGAGGTAACACTAAATATTTGTTTTTTTTAGGGGGGGGTTGGGGGGAGGGGATTTTATTAGGGGTTTAAGATTTGTAATTTTTTTCAAATTTAGTATATCAGAGACTTGATTTTATGGGTTGTAACTCTTGTGGGGTTTAGGTTGGGTATAGAATTGCTAAGGAACATTGTGAAGTGAGTAAAGAATTCTATATATATATATATATATATATATATATATATATATTTGGTTGGGTTGATTTTATGGGCTTTAAGGTTGTGAGGGATTTATGGTAAAAATTAGTTCTGTTGTGTTTGTAAATTCGAGCTATTTGTTTCATTTTTTATTTTAATTTGTTTTTCATCTGTTTGCTTTTATAGCCAAAGAAATGGGTAATTGTACTCACTTTGTTTGTAAACTTGCAGCTCCTTCAAGTTTTAAGATATTGTTCTACCAAAAAAATGGAATAGAGAGTAAGAATTGTATAGTTTTTAGGGGCTTATGTACTATATACTGGCCATATCTCATGATACACTACAAATGAGTTTGTTGAGGTGCTCAGATTTTAGATAATCTACCAGGAGACATATTAAGATTGCCATAGGGACGTGGAGTCCTATTAAATTTATTTTTTCTCCCTAAATTTGATAGTTGAAACTAACATAAGGGAGGCTTGACTGTTTCTACATCAGCTTATTTGAATAAGATACTGCAACTATTCTTGTATTTCTGATGTGTTCAGACTTGGGTGTAAAAATCATACAAAAACTAAGCACATTTCCAATCAAGTTTAAATTAAAATTTTCAACCCAAATCACACATATGAGCAAGCGTACTTATCATTAACCGAGCATAGGGTTCAAACAAGTGTCGATCCTCAAGGAACAAGTAGACATTAATCACCTTTCTTTCATTGTTTAACAAATTTGATAAAGTGAAAAATAAATAAAAAATAATAAAATAAAAGGAAATAAAAATAAAAATATATACATGTCAAGAATGAAGAATTATGTAACTTAAACCATTGTCTAGATAACCATAACCTTAACGTACCTAATCATTATCATAACTAATCATTCTCTTGGCATCATGAAGGATTAAAGTAGACTCTCTTCTTTTCCAATCCATGAACCCCTATCTTCTAGGTAACTTGGCATTACATACTCTGTCTCAACCAATCTTACCTAAAAGATGCATTAACTACAATCCTTAACTCAAGTCCCATTTTCAGTCAAACTTAAAACATGAAATTAACCAATGAATCCATACTCTGGCAAACATCAATTAACCTTTAATTACTCTGTCGTCAGCAATTAACCTCATTCTCAGGCAAGTTAAAAGACAACAAATATGAAATCAATAAATTGATACCATCAACCCTATTCTCAAACAAGTTAATGGAAAACAATCAATTAATCTCGCAATCAACCCAAGTAATTAAATACCACAAGTAACAATCAATTAATTAAAAGATCAAATACCTCTAAAATCATGAATATCTACAACAATGTTAAATTACAATAAAACAAGTAACATATCATTGTTCAAGAAAAAGAAAGCAAAGCAAAAGAAAGCACTCATAGACAAGCCTCTTTTTTCTTCCTTTGAAGACCTTCTTGTACAATCCTCCTTGAATTGAAGAATTCCTCCTTTGATTGAGTGATTTTCTATGATGATCAATGAATTCCTCCTTTTCCATTGTGTTTTTCATCTATTTATAGGCTTAGGAAGTGCCTAAACTCGTAGGTCCAATATTCTTGGCCGAGTAGAAGGTGGAAGATACTAAAACTCCACAGATGACCAAAAATCGCGTAGAAAAATCACAGCACCGCCTTAGCTTCAGGGCACAGCCGGCGCCGCCTTGGCTCTTAGAGCCGGCGCCAGTTGTATTCTACTTCTCTACTCGTTTGTCGCTTTTTCTCCGAATTTTGGACAATGAAGACCAAAATGCAGCCGATGTCGGTTCCCCTCTGTTTCATGCTGTTTTGACAATTTTTTGTCGCCTTGAAGTTCGTGTTAACAGTGCATGGCCGGCGCCAGTTCTAAAGCTCTAGCCGGCGCCGCCTCTCCTCTGTTTTGCTATGTTTTTGTTTCGTTTTACCCTAAAAATCTGAAATAATGAACAAAACACCTTTCCAAGGATAAAATCTCAAATATGGAGGAATATAGATAGTTATTGAACAAAATATATCACAAAAGAACCTCAAATAACTAGAAAAAACATGACTAATTTAGCCCCTATCATATTCCCCTACACTTAGCTCATTGCTTGTTCTCAAGCAAAGTATCAAGAACAAGTAGGAAAACACAAGGCTTAACAAATCACTCAATCAATTTCAAAATAATATCTTCAACGCTTTCTTCATTCAAGAACATAAAACACATGATACTACATCTTTTATAACTAATGCAAGACTTGTGTTAGTGATAAATGACTCAGTAGAACCATCTCAATACTTCACAATATTCTCAAACCATTGGAAAGAATTTAGTTCAAAAAGAATATACATTCCATATGCTTACTTTTTATACACTCTCTCCACTAATCCGAGACACATCATGATTCTACTTAGATCAAGTAAGACTTTTAAGCTTATAATATAAGGCTAAAGGTTTGTAATGTAGCTTATCAAATGAAGGATATAGGAGATTCAAAAATCAAAGAAAAATTGAGAGTTCTCAAGAAAAGGATAAACAAAATGAATCAATAGTTTCCAACTCTTCTTACTCTTCTATTCCAAGAATCAATCAAACCATAACCTTATTCAACAATTACAACTCCACTCAAGCAAATCCTGTATTTTTTCTCTTTTTCTTTCAAGTCTTTTTTATTCCTTTCACAAGATCACTCAAATTTCCAGCAATAGTGTCAAATACTTTAAATGAACATAACTTTTTACAGCTCAATCACCATCCCTTTTGTGATATTTTCTTTCTTCTTCTTTCAAAAAGTTTTCTCTTCTCTTTCTTTTTCTTTCGTTTCACTCTTACTGTTGTTCTTCTTTTCTTTTCTTATTTTTGCAATCTCTCTTTTCTTTTTCTTCTCTTTCTTCCTTCCCTTTCATCTTTCCAACTCAACTCATTATTGATCTATGACTGAAAGTAACAAATCATGATCTTTATCCCAACATTCCTCCTCAACATTTTCTTACACATACTTTCATCCATCAAGAGTATAAAGATTTGGAAAATTATTCAAACTCTCATAAACAAGCAATGGACAAAAAATATTGTGACAGGTTTTAATGAAGAAATCAACCATTTAGGCTCAAAATAAGCACTAGGGATAATATGACACTAGGTAGGTTTGAAAAGCTCAAACTATCCAAAGAAGGCCTATTACCGTCATCCCTAAGTTAAACCATGACTGTCTTTCTTATTTTGCCTCGAAAGATATTTAAGTAAGTTCTAGAATGTTCCATGAATTTTAGTAGAAAAACAGGTTTAAGGATAATACAAAGCATTAGATCAAGAACTACTTCGTCCAAGTGCATGCAAAAAAAGTCATGCATAAGTCATAAATGATCTAGAACATATACTTTATAATCCGTCATAAAGACATGCATTAAAAATATAGCTTGAAATCTCCAAAAAATCTGAAAAATTGTAAATTTTCGCTCAAAATTTTTCCAAGAAGGCTAAAGTATATGTATAGAAGACTTGTCAATCAAATCACTCTTCCACACTTAAACTGGACATTGTTCTTAATGGCCAAATAAATATAACAAAGAATTAACCATACCATGGGACAAAAAATATAACGGAGAAGAGACAAGAAAAAAAACTTCCGTTCATTGCGCATTGTGCTGTACAAGAGCTGAATGCTTGAAGAATGTGGCAGTGGTAAAGTACCTAAAAAGAAAAATACAAAAGAGCACACCAAAGCATAAAAATTAGAAAAGAAAATAAAGCAAAAAAAAAAAAAAAAGAAAAAAGAAAGAACATAGTACACAGGAAAACAACCTAACTAAAAAAAACATTAAAAGAGAAAGGAAAAACAGGAGTTATCGAGAGAATATAGACTAGCATCATCAGTCCTCATCATCATCATCATCATCATCATCATCCTTATCATCATCAGCTAGTGCAGAGGTGCCCACACCACCATGTGGCCCAGAAGAATGCTGCCTCAACTCTTCCAACTACTGCTCCATAGTAGCTTGTCGTCTCGCCATGTCATCTATCGTACCCTGCAAGCGTAGGAGCACCGCCATTTGCTGATCGAGTCATCCCAGCACGGTAGTCTCAAAGTCAATTCGGGAATAGGACTGAGAACTGCTAGCTCTAGCACATGCCGGTGGTGGTGGGTGCTCTTCCTCCACTGTGGGTGGCCTAACCTGCTCGGGATGTCTGACTTCGAAGGGAGTTAGCCACTTCTTCAACTCCTGGTTGTACTTGTACCCACAACTCATAAGAGTTTGTTCAGTGACCATATCGTGCTCAGTGGTAGCCTCTATGAGTTCTCCTTCAAGACTCACCCAAAAGTCTTTTAGAATTTTTATTATAACCAAGGGAAAAACGAAGGCTTTTGTAGAGAGTTGGTGATGAACAACCTCCCTAATAGATTGGATGATCAAGGGTGCAAGAGGGATAGGTAATGTGTTCATTATCCGATGCAAAATATAAATGTCAATAAGTCTAGTCTTATTGAAACCACTAGCACGGGGTATAACATTGAACCCAAACATGCAGACTAGAGTTCTAAAGTTGGCTGCCAGATCATTGTTAGAATAGAAACTATTAACTTGGAAGGCATTATGCTTATATAATCCTAAGGTGGCTCTAGTCCCGCTAGCATCCCAATTCGGGTCAGACAGAATCTTTTGATTATTCACATCAATCCCTTACCAAGTATCATCGTGAAAAACCTAGAGAAGATTAGCTAATTGGTTTTGAGTGATGACAATGGGAACTCCTTTCACTCTTGTTTCAATATGTGGAAGATGTTTATTGCCCTTATCCGTCATATTAGCATAGAATTCCTTAATAAGCACGAGACATTACTTCCCTTTCAATTGTACTATCGACCCTCATCCTAGCCTTCTAAACATCATTCCCAATTTGAGTGCACGGTCTAAGGTGGGTGAAAAAGTACGCTCGACAATAATTTTATTAGATGCTCTCCTAATGTACCATTCCTCACAAGATGCATCAATAAACTCAGTAGGTCTAAAGGACAAAGGATTAACAGATTATGGGGCTGAGGAAGAGGAAGTTCTCACCCTTTTAGAAGATTGACCCCTTGCTCTAGACATGGTCAAGTAAGGAATGGGGAAAATAGGAAGAGAGAACAATTAAGCTCCAAGTCTGAAAACAGGGCCACTACCCTTTCAAAGATATTTCCCAAATCTCAGGTAACCCTCAACCAGTCTCACAATCCACAACACCCAAACTCCTTCAAGATATCAACTTCAACAACCAATTCAATCAATTACCTCCAATCAATTCAACACACCTTGCACAATACATGTAAAGTTCACTGTAAAGTATAAACGTGTTGACTATCCTCAATGCATGCAAGTAGATATGATCATGTTAATGAAGGCAACATTATGGTATTATGTGATAACCAATGCACGTTCTATATATTCAAGTATCATAAATAGTCACAATTCAAGCCTTAGCTATATGAAGTCTCTAATGATCATACATATGAATGAAGTAGTGAAGGATCAATAACTCCTAATTTAATCCAATTCATGAAGCTTAAAGAGTAATGCATAAGTCAAGAAGGCATGCATAATCCTATGTTTCGGCCAAAACTATTCCCGAAATTAGAAAAAATTATCTACACCATTTTAACCGTAGAAATTGAATAAAAAACATACATTTGTGCTCTTGTATGCATGGGCAAGCAAAAGATGCAAGCTTTGTGTAGAAATCTAAGCTCCTTACTCGCGGATTGAATGTGATGTTGTTATGAAAACTTGAAGATTTTGAGGATTTTGATCCGTAGGATCATCAAAAGAGAAGTCAATAGATGTTATAGAAGTGTTTAGGAGTTGAAAAATTAAATTTTGGGAAGTGGGGGATGTGAAGCCGGCGCGGGCTTGAGAGAATTTGAGAGGGAGATTGGAGAATTTGAAGAAAAAGTGGCCAAAATGGCCCTTAAATTGTGCTTCACCCGACAGGAACCGGCGTCGGTCCGAGCTCTTAGAGTCAGCACCGGTCCGAGCTCTTGGAGCCGGTGCTGGCTTGGTTCTGTTCGGGGTTTCTCCATTTTTTTAAAATAAAAAATGCAAAACATACAATAATGCTGAATAATGCACTCTAATTAATCAATCAAACGACAAAAATAAAAATTGTCTCAATCACAAAAACTGAAAGTAAAGAAAAGTAAAACTGCTTCAATATTTCCCACGGTTGTGATCCCGTGGATTTTCCTCGATATTCCCTGGTAATGTCCTTGCTTGACGATCTCCCAAGAGTTTGGCTAGTTGACCAATTTGGTTCTCCAAATTGCGCATGGAAGCCTCTAAGTTTCTTGTTGTTGCATCTACTCCTTGGAACTTAGCCTCTGTGGTACTTACCAATTGGCCAATCAGCTCTTCCAATGGTGGTTTTGAAGATGCTGTATTATTGTTCATGGGGTTTTAGTTCCTTTGATTACTTCCAAAATTGAAAGACCCTTGTCTAGGTTGATTCCCATTGCTCCAAGAGAAATTAGGGTGATTTTGCCAACCAGGATTATAAGTAGAGCTATAAGGGTTGTTATCTAGCCAGACATTACCTGCGATGGCCGCTTGTTCCGACGTTTCTTGGAGTGTCCCCATATTTTGGCATTCATGGTTGGAGAGTCCTTCTCCACAGAAATCGCAACTCACGTTTAGTACTTGGCATTGAGGCATCACCATCTGTTCCATCTTTTGAGTTAAGGCATCCACCTTAGCCTCCAATGCTACCACAGCATCCACTTTGTGCACTTCTTGCACACGAGCTATTGACCTTATACTCCTCCAAGAATAGTTATTAGAAGCCAAATTTTCAATAAACTCAAATACCTGTTCCGGGGTTTTATGATTGATGGAACCCCCTGCAGAAGAGTCCACCACTTGCTGTATTGCGAACGTGAGGCCATTCAAGAAGATAAGCATTTGCATTCCTAGCTCAAATTCGTGGTGTGGGCATTTTCTTAACATCTCCTTAAATCTTTTCCAATTTTCATATAAGGGCTCAGAATCTAATTGTTGGAAGGCGAAGATTTCATTCCTAAGTTTGGTTGTCCTAGCTGGAGGAAAATATTTAGCCAAAAATTTTTCAGTTAGGGCATTCTAAGTAGTGATAGAACCTGTAGGTAAAGACTTTAACCAAGATTTAGCTCTATCTCTCAAGAAAAAAGGAAAAAGTCTTAATTTAATGGCATCCTCAGAAACACCATTCATCTTGAAAGTATCACAAATCTCAAGAAAACTAGCTAAGTGAGTATTGGGATCTTCTTCAGGTAACCCTTCAAATTGAACCATATTTTGAACCATTTGGATAATGTTGGGCTTTATTTCGAAGTTGTTTGCATCTATCATAGGTCTAGTGATACTCGAGCCT
The DNA here is from genome assembly GCA_026120185.1 of Voacanga thouarsii. Lineage (NCBI taxonomy): Eukaryota > Viridiplantae > Streptophyta > Magnoliopsida > Gentianales > Apocynaceae > Voacanga > Voacanga thouarsii. The sequence goes on from JANUWF010001450.1 coordinate 136,595, forward strand.
GTGCCTGAGATTGCAGGTTTCACAAAGTCATCCATAACCCTCTTATCATTCCTAACATTGTTGTTTTGAGCACCATCCATCTCGATGATTAAGTTCTTTTGAATTGTCCGGTGAATTTTTGATAATGTCATTTCGATTTCAAGGTCCAAATCAACTATCTTGCCTCCAGATTTTCGGGTCATGTACCAAGGATAACACCTAAGCAAACGAGAAGCAAGTTAGATAACAGAATTAATTATTAAAATAAAATTAAAAGGTTACAAAGTTAGTTAAAAGAGCTTAGTCAAAGTTAGTAAGTAAGGTTACAAGGTTGTACAAGAATACATGAAATACAAAAGATAGGATGGCACCTTTTTGCGAAAAGAACAATTATACATATCTTACATATTTACATATTTACATATTTAAATCAACAAAATCCAAGCTTTCATGCTATTGTTCTCCGGCAACGGCGCCAAAAACTTGATGTGTCCGGACTTGGGTGTAAAAATCATACAAAAACTAAATACATTCCTAATCAAGTTTAAATTAAATTGTTCAACCCAAATCACACATATGAGCAAGCGTACTTATCGTTAACTGAGCATAGGGTTCAAACGAGTGTCGATCCTCAAGGAACAAGTAGATATCAATCACCTTTCTTTCATTGTTTAATCAATTCGATAAAGTGAAAAACAAATAAAAAGAATAAAATAAAAGAAAATCAAAATAAAAATATATACATGTCAAGGATGGAGAATTATGTAACTTAAACTATTGTCTAGATAACTATAACCTTAACGTGCCTAATTATTATCATAATTAATTATTCTCTTAGCATCATGAAGGATTAAAGTAAACTCACTTCTTTCCCAATCCATGAACCCCTATCTTCTAGGTAACTTGGCATCACATATTCTGTCTCAACCAGTCTTACCCAAAAGTTGCATTAACCATAATCCTTAATTCAAGTCCCATTCTCAGGCAAACTTAAAACATGAAATTAACCAATGAATCCATACTCTGGCAGACATCAATTAACCTTTAATTACTCTGTCCTTAGCAATTAACCCCATTCTCAGGCAAGTTAAAAGACAATAAATATGAAATCAATAAATTGACACCATCAACCCTATTCTCAAACAAGTTAATGGAAAACAATCAATTAATCTCGCAATCAACCCAAGTAATTAAATACCAAAAGTAACAATCAATTAATCAAAAGATCAAATACCTCTAAAATCATGAATATCTACAACAATGTCAAATTACAATAAAACAAGTAACACATCATTTTTCAAGAAAAAGAAAACAAAGTAAAAGAAAGCACTCATAGGCAAGCCTCATTCTTCTTCATTTGAAGACCTTCTTGTACAATCCTTCTTGAATTGAAGAATTCCTCATTTGATTGGGTGATTTTCTATGATGATTAATGAATTCCCCCTTTTTCCTTGTGTGTTTTTTTTTTTTTTTTATCAATTTATAGGCTTAGGAAGTGCCTAAACTCGTAGGTCCAATATTCTTGGCCGAGTAAAAGGTGGAAGATACTAAAACTCCATAGATTACAAAAAATTGTATAGAAAAATCACAGCACTGCCTTAGCTTCAGGGCATAGCCGGCGTTGCCATGGCTCTCGGAGTCGGGCTGGTTGTATTCTACTTCTCTACTCGTTCCGCTTTTTCTCCGAATTTTGCACAATAAAAACCAAAATACAACCAGTGCCGCCTTGAATCTTGGAGTTGTTGCCGGTTCCCCTCTCTTCCGCTCTGTTTTGACAATTTTTTGTTGCCTTGAAATTCGTGTCAACAGTGCATGGCCGGCGCCGGTTCTAAAGCCCTAGACGGCGCCGCCTCTCCTTTGTTTTGTGACGTTTTTGTTTTGTTTTACTCTAAAAATATGAAATAATGAACAAAACACCTTTTCAAGGATAAAATCTCAAATATAAAGGAATATGACTAGTTATTGAACAAAATATATCACAAAAGAACTTCAAATAACTCGAAAAAACATGACTAATTTAGCCCTTATCAATTTTCATTTACGTTTTCAAATCATAGAGAGAGAGAGATCAATCAGTTAGCTAGCCCACTATTTCTTCCTAAAGGGTACTAGTTGGTTTAGAAGTTTAAGCTGCTCCCTTTTTAAGAATTTTTTAACATGAAGTACAATAAAATTCAGATTTCTTTAGCTTAAATAGTTTATTATATTGTTAAAAATCTTGACTCTATATTGTATTAGTTATTAGTAATCGTGAGTTATTTTACAACTTTTGGAAGAATTGAAGCAAAAATGTTGTATATTGGGCTCAAAGGTCAATTGACCATTATGAGAGAGGGTAACAAGTCTTGTCATGCCCTGCAAACTAAAATCACCTTGTTTTGCAGCAAAAAAAAAAAAAAAAAACTTTTATTGTTATTCTTTTCCTCTTTATTTCCAAAGAAAGAGTTTAATAGTTACATCTATGGAGAAATTTAACATAAGCCATTCCCTTTGATGGAAAGAGGTAAAGTTCCTATATAATACTGTTTTAGATCTAATTCAGGAGATGGTAAAGATCAATAGTGGAAAGTGAGTGCAGATAATGAACTATTATTCTAGCATCAACAAGCGAGAAAAAAAACCACTCAGATTACTGGTGGTGACCAATCATTCACTAGAAAAGGTATCTTAATCTATGTAGTAAATTATCAGGTTCTGACCTTTTCTTCCTCTCTTTGGTTTGACTCTAATTGAGAGATTGCCTCATAATTTTGACTTCCATCTAGAACAAGCGACACTAAGTAATGTTTGAAATAAGACACGCCTCTTTCATTTAAGTCATTCTTGTACTTTGAAAAACATCATATGGAAGCAACAAGAAAGATCAGGCTTCAACAATAAGATGTATTTGTGCCAACATCGTTGTTGAATTTCTCCTAAATGGCCATGCCCTGACTTGGCTCATCCTTTTTATTTGTAAACAAATAATCTTGAATACTATTATTGCTGATCAAGTGCTTCAAGCATTTGATATGCAAGAAGATGACTATCGGCGGTTTGAAGAATCCTTGAAGGAATATGATGATGACAGTAAGGAGAACAACAAGACCATAAAACATTCTACCATAAAGGATGGGAACAGTAAAGAGATACAAGTAGGAATAAAGGATTGGTATGTTAAAAAGATTTGAAAATGTTCTATTTTTATGTTTCTTTTCCTTCTACCCCTACCTCCCAAAAATAATAAGGCATTATTGATAAGCCTTCCATGGTCCTATATTGGAACATTCTAGAGGCTCATAGCTACCTCTAACATGATCTTGTGCATAGCTGTATTAACACATGCTAAATAGTTTATTGAGTTATAGTTGCTTCTTGATATGATACTTACACGTGTAGGTGGACAAAGAGCAAATATGCATATCTAAATCAACCTGCTATACGGTCGATGGATATACCTAAAAGAAGAGCTTCAACTTATACTTCTCCAGTTTTATTGTTACAAGTCCGCTCGTCTCCCAGCTACAACCACATTTGGAATTATTTAATGCAATGCAAGTTTCTATTATTTATTGAGTGCGATGCCTCACAGGTTCCATCATTGGATTGTGCTACCCATTTTAGAGACTGGTGAGAGAAATTGTGCAGGATTTCAAGATTGCACAATAAGTTATTAGTTTTGTGTTCAAAATTTGATGCTTAAAATAATGAGGGGGAAAATATGTGGTGTTTTGAGATTTGGCAAATTTCATGCAGGGCAATAAGAGGAATTATGCTTAATTTGCATGTTGTATGATGTTATAGGCTGATCTCAAATTGGAAGCTATCAGGCAAAGAAGAATGCCGGAACTAATGGCTCAATATGGCATCGTAAGTAATTGGGTTTTGGCTGTTAATTTCTCCTCGCGTAAAAGCTTGGTTAACTTTACTTATTTTAATTGTTGATAAATAAAGATACCATCAAAACTCAGAATAGGCAAAAGTATAGGAAGATGCAAAGAGGTTGGTATCATTATTTATCTGATTGTTCTCATGTTGTCCATTAGTTTGGTTTTACTTTTATGAAGTTTTAAAAAAAAAATCTTTAAGAATTTCTTGATTGGAATTGTCTTAGCTATTGATGTAGGGAGGCTGATAAGAGAAGGCAAATAATGTTTAGCTAGATTCTGACATCTAAAACATGAGAAAGATGTAAGTCTAATATGATATGGTTTTCCTTATGCATCTTCTACTTTGGCTTTCTCAAAGTTTATAAGTTGAGGTACATCATTTCCAAGCAAATGCATTGCTGTAGAATTTCGGGAATATAGGCTCATTTAGGTAGATTCAACTAATTTTTAATTTGAACAATATTAGTATCTTGTAATCTAGATGATCAAATAATAGGATAAAAGCTAGATATTTGAACTTTGGAGTGTCAATCATGGCATTGAGTGTTTCATTCAATATCTGACAATAATCCTACTAAAAGTCTTCTTTTACAAGGAGGCAATGATACGCCAATGATGGCACAAAATATAGAGTTGGTCAAGCACTTGAGTGTGTAGTTTTATTAAGTTCAGTGTTTTTGTATAGCTTTGATTTCAATGTTTTGTAGAGTTTTTTTTAAGCAGGAGGGTAAATTCAATTTTGAATGAAGTTTTGAAATAAGGAGTTGTTTCTTTGAATGAAGATTTGTATATTTTGCATAACTAAAAATACATTCTATTTTGATGGTGCTAAACTTGTTAAATATATCCCACAAATAGCTTTTATTCTTTGAAAACCATAACTTAGTTGTCTTGTTAATTTCTTTATTTATAGAAAGGTGTACATTTAGTCCTTGAATAATACCACATGATCTCTATTGCTCTTTGTTAATTTTCTGTAGCACAATTTTTCTTAGAGTGAATGAATCAGAGACTTGTGAATGAATTGGAGACTTCTATGGCTATTTGACTTGAATGGAATTTAACCCTTCAAGTAATTTCAAAAGAATGATATGTAATAAAAGCAAAAAAATTAGTAGGGAAACTTAATGGCTGTTGTATTCGTATCCATAAATGCTATCTCTTATAGTCAGTGGACTTTATCTTATAAAGGTTACTCCACCAGGAGCATTTTCAATTGGATTAAATTTATAAGTACTTTCAATGTATGGTGATTTTTAGAAGACCATGTTTATTGTACCATTATTTATACAGAGTCTTTTGAATCTCACTACATCTACATTTGAGTTTTGAAATTGCAATTGATATCAAATGAGATTATAATAATTGTATTTGAGTTTTGAAGTAGTAATTGATATCGAATGAGATTGAAAGATTGGATAGTATATATAATTTTTTAAAGAAAGAATATTGGATATATTAAATTTATTAATTTTATAACTGTTATAAAATTTGAGTAGTGTTAGAATAAAATCTACACACTACACACTAATAAAACTCTAACTATTCTTTGCACAAGAATTTCTTTCTTTCTTTTCTCTCACAATTTTCTCTAATCTTTCTTTCACAAAATAATGGTGTCTTACAAGCTTAGAGAATAGCTCTATTTATAGAGCTCTAATTAGTGGATTACATCATGGCATACATCATCTTCCACTAATCTTAATTAGTGGTGTCTCCACTAAATGGTGGACATCCATAAAAATCTTCTCTAATTATTCACATAAATCCATAATTAGTGGAGCCTCCACTAATTAATGGAGTTTCCAATAATTTTAAGATATTCATAACACTCTCCCTTGGATGTCCATCTATTACATAAAGAATATGCCTCGTTAAAACCTTACTAGATAAAAACCCAGTGGGAAAAAAATCTAGTGAAGGAAAAAGAGTACACTATTCTATATGTCTGTTTATTACTCCCCCTGATGAGATGATTCCTTTAAATCTTTAAATCGACGCATACCAATTTTATATCTCAACTTCTCAAATGTTGCAGTCGGTAAAGTCTTCGTGAAAATATCTACGAGGTTGTCACATGACCGAATTTGTAGCACATCAATTTCACATTTCTTCTGGAGTTTGGTGACCTATGTTGTGTCCGATCTCCTTTAATATATCCTCCTCGTAATTACGCTTATGCCAGCTGCATTATCTTTATAAAGAGGAGTTGGAATATCTCTGATATATGATAATCTACAACTTTCTCAGATATAATAAATCATGGATCTTAGCCATATACATTCTCGACTTGCTTCATGAATGGCTATACTTTCAACATGATTTGAAGAAGTAGCTGCTTGGAGATATCGAAGGACTTGTTTAATTCCATTCCAATGTCGTCATGTTGGTGAAGAACTAAATCTTGCTAATAAATTGATAGCAAAGGCAATATCAAGTCGTGTATTGTTAGTAAGATACATCAATGCACCAATTGCACTGAGATATGGTACTTCAGGACCAAGAAGTTCTTCAACATCTTCTTGAGGTCGGAAAGGACCGGACGATCATTGGAATACTCAATGGATGTGCTTTGTCCATGTCAAATCTTTTTAGAACTTTTGTTGTATATGTTGAATAAATGTTCTACTTGCCAAATGTTCAATTTTTAAACCAAGGCAAAGTGTAATTTTACGACCATCCTTGATGTCGAATAATCAATTGTTTCTTGCAGCTCTTCAAGAGTTCCAATAAGATTAAAATCATCAACATATATAGCTAATATCACAAATTTAGAACCAGATTTCTTAATAAAAACGCATGGACATACCTGATCATTTTAAATCTCGCTTTCAATCAATATTCACTAAGATGATTGAACCACATGCGCCCAGATGGCTTCAGGCCATATAATGATTTCTGCAATTTGATGGAGTAATTTTCACGAGGATAATGTGTATATGCTTCTAGCATATGAAATCCTTTGGGGATTTTTATGTAAACATTATTTTCTAAATTTTCATACAAGTAAGCAGTGACAACATCTAATAGGCGCATATCTATCTTTTCATATACTGCCAAACTGATAAGATATCGGAGTGTAATAGTATCAACAACATGAGAATAAGTTTCATCATAATCAATACCTGGTCTTTGTGAAAAACCTTGTGCTACTAATCGTACTTTATATCGTACGATTTCATTCTTTTCATTGCGCTTTCGTACAAATATCCATTTGTAGCCAATAGGTTTCACACCTTCTGGTGTTCGGACTGCAGGTCCGAAGACTTCACGTTGTGTCAGTGCATTTAACTCCGATTGAATCGCATCTTTCTATTGCAGCCAATCTTTTCTATGCCGACATTCATCAACTGATATTGGTTCAGGATCATCATTATCCTGTATAACATCAAGAGATATTATATGCAAACATATGATCAATAATTGTTTCTATCCGATTCCAACTTCTACCGGAAGTGGTATAATGGATAGAAATTTCAATGTTACTTTCATCTATGTCTGGTTCTTTGTCATAAGTTTTCTCTTGGTCTTTATCATTCTTTGCTTTAATATGATCATCTGCATCATTAATCCTCTCTTCTTTCGAGGATTTTATCTTTAGAACCAAGAGGTCGGCCATGCTTCTGGCATGCTTTTGGCTCAGCAACTATATGTAAAATCTTTTGTTCTGCTGGAACTTCAATTAGAATAGGAGCATTTATAGTTGGCATATGCGATTTTGTTACTCTTCTAGAGTCAACAAAAGCGTCTGGCATTTGATTTGCAATGCTTTACAAATGAATTATCTTTTGAACTTCAAGTTCACACGCGCTTGTATGCGGATCAAGATAATTTAATGATGTTGTCCAATCACGATCTTTCTTGTACTTGTTTCTGTTCCCCCCTAATTTAGGGAATAATGATTTCACAAGAGAATAAGAGAAAAGAAAAAGAAATATAAGAAAATGATAACAAGAGAATAATGATTACACAAGAGAATAAGAAAAGAAATATAAGAAAATGATGATAAGCAGGAAATGCGAAGAAAAATATCTCCTTTTTTTTTGTTTATTTTACTCTTCCCGGTACTGATTGTTCCTCTTCCTCTCTTGTCTTTTCTTCTCCTCCTACCATCTACCTCTTCTTCTTCCTCATACATATACACACACACATATATATATATATATGTGTGTGTGTGTGTATGTATCGATATATATTTCAGCCATCAGTCATTAGTAAACATAAAAAATAAAAACTACAAAGCAGATATGGAAGCTTGTAATTCATTTGAGACATGGTCAAATTTTGACTTGGTTTCTGCAGCAGATTTTGATGTATTTGCCTATCCAAGCCAACCGCTTCCTCTTAATTCTAATGCAGAAGATTTTGATATGTTTTCCTTTCCAAACCAACCAGTTCCTCCTAATTTCAGGTGAGATACCTTTGAGGGCTTCCATTTTTTTTTTGTGCTGGATAATGAAATTAAATTCTCTTTTGGTTTGTTTGTTTTTTTTTTATGTAAATCAGTGAACATACTGCTTTGGACCAATTTGATCCGCCCATGCAAGAGACTATTTTTGATGCTGTTCCTCTTGATGCTATTCCTTTGGATGAGGATATGCTTGTACATGATCCTTTCTACTCTCTAATGGATTTTGAACAAAGCCAGAATATGATTCCAGGTTATTATACATTTAAACATGGATTTTGAATGGTATTACCTTTACTGATATTATTTTATTTTTCTAGGAGAAATAATGAGTGGTCTTGGCAACGAAGTCGGAGTAAGTACTCATGAAATGCATAATATCGAAGTTCAAGATATTATTTCAGACGAAATTCCTATAGAGAATAAGAGGATTAAGAGGCAGAGAGAGAAGAAGGGCAATAACTCCCAAACACTATCAAGAGAAACCATTTCGCAGTACTTTTACCTGCCAATCAAGAGCACGGCCAAAGAACTGAATATTGGCATAACCCGTCTTAAGAAAAGATGTAGGGAGTTAGGAATTCGTTGATGGCCTCACAGGAAGTTGATAAGTTTGGAGACCCTAATCTAGAATGTTCAGGTTCTCTCTCATACACACACTTATACTTTGCAAGAATGAAACTATGAAAGATTTATAAGTAAATAACCAATGATATCACTTCGATTTACAAGATATACAAAATAAAGAAGAAGGAGGACATATGGCTAAGAAGAAGTTGAAAGAAGCCATTGAAATACTGGAATGTAAAAAGCAGTTGGTGGAAGAAAATCCTGATACGCAATTGGAGGACCAAACACAGAAATGGAGATAAGCATGCTTCAAGGCCAAATATAATGAGAAACTTAAGTATAATAAACTTAAGGGAATCATAAAATCCCAAGACTCATTTCACAGTAACTTCACGGCTAATTCTGCTGCTAGTCTAAATGTTGGTTCAAAAGGGAAAGAAAAGGAGGAGGATGCCGAAAAAGAGGAGCTGAAGTCCATAATTACTAATTGTTTGTCTTCCTCTAATGTAAATATTGAAAAAGAACAATTACAAACATTCATCTTAAATTTGTCAGCTCAATTACAAAAGAGCAACTATAAGCATGTATCCTCAAGTTCATATGAACACTAGTGATATGAATAAAAGATGTGATGCTTATTATTAATGGAAATATCTTTTTCCCTTATTATCCTTTTTGTTCCCCTTCAAGTGGCCAGTATTTCTCTGTGATAAGAGAAATATCGAGTGTGTCCATGACCATAACCATGGCCACTGCCACAACTACGACTATAAGGCTGGCTTCTACTAGAGCCAACAGCATTCACTTCTGGGAGTACTGTTGAGCCAGTTGGTTTGGCTTCATGATTTCTCAATAATAACTCATTATTTTTCTTTGCAAAGAGGAGGATAGTAATTAAATCTGTGTATACCCTTTTTCTCGATATTATTGCTGCAGGACAATATTCGAGGCATGAAAGGTGGAGAAGGTCTTCTCCAATATATCTTCATCAGTAACTTTTTCTCTACATAATTTTAACTGAGATGTAATTTTATACATCGCGGAGCTATATTCATTCACGATTTTTAAAATCTTGCAACTTCAGGTGCAATCATTTATACCGTGCAGTCGGTAGTACGACCATCTTCAGGTGGTCAAATCTTTCTTTTTATCCACATGACATATGGATCTCTTTTTTTTAGCATTTAGATGCATTTCTGTATGACATATAATTTTTTCCAGAAATATCAAGGGCTACAAATTCGAGTTTAGCGAGGTTAGACATAGAGATTAATAAATGCGTACCTGTCTTCTGGCTTTGATAACGGTAGAGACTCGTGCTGATAACGTGTTATAAAATTTGGGTACTGTTAGAATAAAATCTATACACTACACACTAATAAAACTCTAATTATTCTTTGCACAAGAATTTCTCTCTTTCTTTTTTCTCACAATTTTCTCTAATCTTTCTTTCACTAATCTTTCTTTCACAAAATAATGGTGTCTTACAAGCTTAGAGAATAGCTCTATTTATAGAGCTCTAATTAGTGGATTACATCATGGCATACATCATCTTCCACTAATCTTAATTAGTGGTGTCTCCACTAAATGGTGGACATCCATAAAAATCTTCTCTAATTATTCACATAAATCCATAATTAGTGGAGCCTCCACTAATTAATGGAGTTTCCAATAATTTTAAGATATTCAAAACAATAACATTAATATTAGTTTAATTATTAGATTAAATTTTCTTACTCACAAAATTATTAATTTTTAAAATAAATAATTAATAATCGGGCAAAATTTCCACACATAGCATGGATATGTCCACTAGTTTAAAAACTAATTACGACAGTACACAACCATCATATTATATAATTTTTTTTATAGATAAGTTTTTGCTTAGATTTATATACATATATATATATATATATATATATTACTAATATGACAAATAAAATTATATTGTCATATACATACATATATATATGCTTCACTTTTACAATAACAATAATTACACATATACAAATATATATGTATGAATTAATGTAAGATAGTATATTATATAGCAGTTGCATGAAACTGAAACACTCACATATATTGCTTCGAATGTCCTACACGTACATATAATTCAATAGTTGAAAGACACATCTTTTCTTTGTACTCAAGAAAAAAGGAAACTAAAGCAAAAAACTCTCCCAACTCTCTCATGTTTTTGGTCATAGAATCGGCACTACTTGGCCTCTTCTTTTCAAATACAACTGAAGCCTTCTTCTTAGCAAGTCTCCTCAAGGTAAACTGATCCTCCTACTTCAAGTTATTCATCTCTTTCTCTTTTCTTTTTCTTTTGGACCAAAACCAAGGAGGGGTTGATTTCTTCTCCATTCTCTTGCAATCACGTGGAAACCATAGAAGATCTAAGAGAGTTTTTCTCTTTTCTCAATGGAATCAACCTGTATATCAGAGGAGTTACCTTTTGATTTTAATAGATTTTCTACCCTAGGAGAGGTAAACTGTTTTACCTACACTATGGTTTGGATCAGTTAAAGTTGTGTGGACTTGTTTTTTTGTTAGGATCATTACTAATAGATGTTTTTGGCATGATAAGATTTCCTTTTGAATTAGCATATCTTGTCTGTATGCTGGTTGATAGTTAGCTATATAATCGTAATATTACTATTATTTATTATATATTATTAAAATGATTATTTATTATTTACTATTATTATTATTTAATACTTGATTTTTTTATTATTTATAAATATTTTATTATTATTCTTAGTAATATAATTATTTATATTATTAATATTCATCGTTACTATAATTGAAATTATTCATTATTATTATTATTATATATTATTAATAGTTAATACCTATTGATGTATTTGTTACTTGACATTGCTATGACAATTATTTATTATTATTATTGTTATTTTTATTCACTATTTGGTGTTAAAAAAATATTTATTATTATCTACTAATATTAATATTATAATTAATATAATTTTTATTTATCAAAATTATTTATTGTTAATTATTAGTGATTATATACTATTATGATTTAAATATTAATTATTATTTGTTATTATTAAAAATATTATTTATTATTTAATACTTTTATTATGAGTATTTATTACTAGCATTATTAAGATTTGTTATTTGTCATTATTATTTATTATTTATTATTATTACTATGACTATTATTATAATAATAATTACTATTATTGTTATTATTAATTACATTATCTATTACTATTTTCTCCTTCCTATTTGCTAGTATGTAGGTTGTGAAAATTCTACCATGGTAGTCATAACATTATGTTCCCAGGTAGAGTAGGGAATATGAACATGAGTATCTTTTTGTGTGGTTAAATAGAACGAAGACTGACTAAGGATTTTTATTTTTCATGGTAGAAGGGGGAAAAGTTTCCAAGGTTGAGAGGTGATTCATTTGGCTTGGAACAACCACCTAAGTTGAGAAAGTAAAATCCTTGCATAAAACCTTGCTTGTTAAAGCTCTTGTTTGCAATTCATGTATGATGCAATGCTCAATCAAAATATGATTTCTTGGATCGCAATATGGTTTAAATGTTTTTCTAATAAAATGGTTTTGCTAAAATAAAGATTTTCCAATAAAACAACATTTTTGTTTATTAAATGGTTTTAGGCAAATTATTTGAGAACTATGATTACTGGACCAAGATTTGAGAGGAGATTGTTTGTGACTAATCCTTGAGTAGGATTCGAATATGTTGATTTGAGAATAATCTTTGAGCAGGATAATGTTCCGTTGAGTACTCAATAAGGGTAGAATGTTAGGGCGAGTCTTTGAAAGTTAGGGTGAGTCTTCTAGCTGGTGGTCACCACAGAAAGATGAACTCTGACTGTATAAGATGTCAGTTCTAGTGAGTCAGGCTGATCAAAGCTAATAACTCAGTCCAGGTGGACTGTTATTTGAGATTGGACACCGGTTATTTTGGGTGTAGAGATGGAAGAGTATCTCACCCATGGGCTTATCACCCACTACACAGTGATGCAGAATTTCACTATGCATTATTATGATGTAGGGTTTAATGGCAGGGGTTATGATGCAGGGTTTCATAGTCCATATGTTTATTGTTGAGTGGTTGATTAACTGGGAAAAAAAAATTGTTCTGACATGCAATCATGCAAAAGTTATATGAAACACCACTCAATGTTTAAAAAGAAATAAAACTTATACTTGCAACCAATTTTCAATTGTTTCTACTGTGCATTCATCAAATGCTTTGGAATAACATAAGCACATACAGAACTTATTGGGAAGTAATTCTCACACTCTCTTTTATCATGATTTTAGGTCGTTAACTTTGAAGGTTGTAATCCTTTTGAGAGATTGGGATTTAATGTGATGGTTCGTTGTATTTATTTTCCTATTGAGACTTTTGTTTTGTTAAGATTGAGACATGTATAAGCTTTCAATGGTAATACATTTAGTTAGTTTATTTCTTTTTGAGTTTTGTTACCTCGTTATTAAGACCCTTGGTCCTCTAGATGGGATGACTTTCCTGCCTTTTAAGGTACGTTGGTAGTGGAGTGTTACAAGTAGTATCAGAGCCAAGTTTAGGCTTATTTGATCATTTAGATTTTATATCTTGAGCATTTTCATTTGGTACTAGCCTATGGGATTTGTTTATGAAATAGTTAAAAGATTTCCAAATGTCACATAAGACTAGCCACCAGGTTGTGGTAGCACACTTGCCCTAGTTTCCCATAGTAGACCTATCTTTCTCTGAGTTGGGGTGGTTCGATTTGTAGAGCAGTAATAAAGAGATGAAAGAGGAGGTTTCTAATGCTATTAAGCTTGAGGGTAGCTGATAGGGGCTAAATTCATCATTAATTTTCTAGTTATTTGAGACTAATTTAAGATACTTTTGATGTAATAACTAGGTATATTTCTTCCTATTTGATATTTTACTTATGAAAAATGTTTGGATTAATTTTTGCAGGATTTAAGAGATTTCAAACAAAAAGTGAAAATTTCCATACTTGACCTAGCGCCAGGTCAAGCCATGCACCAGGCGCCAGGTCTGCTCTGGAAAAGCAGAGCACAAGCAGAGCAACTGTTGAGGAATAAACCATAATGCACTTGGTGCCAGGTTGGTTGAAGTGACCAAGCAACAGGTCTAATTTGTTCAGAGGCGGTTTGTGAGCAAATTTGGTATCTTCCAAATGATTTTTGTAATTTTTGAATTCTATTCAGACAAGACTTCTCAAGCCACGAATTTTACTATCAAGGAAGCTTATAAATACAAGAAAAATATGAGAGAAATGTGTGAATTCAAGAATCCATGCTAGCTATTTATTGTTCAGACAAATTCACCACTCAAAGGAGTATTGTTCAAAGGAAGTGTTCAAGAGAAGAAAAAGGGCTTATCTATGAGTTCTATCTTTTATCCTTTGTATACTTTTTTAGAACAATGATGTGCTTAATGTTTTGGTTGTAATAGGATATTGTTTTGGAGATTATGATTTAGAGTTAATTGGGATTTTTTATCAGTCTATTATTATCCTTGGTATTTGATTACTTGTTATCATTGGTTGTTGATGCATTTTCTTCTAATTGACTTAGAAAATGATGTTAGAAGTTCATTGCATTGATTTCATATTTGTTAAATCTTAATGGACTTGAGAAACAAAGTTAAGATTAAAGATTAGAGTTATCAAAGGTTGGTTGATTTTACCTAGAGCATATGGTTATTAGTTGATTTTATATTTATTATCATATAGAGTATATGGGTAATTATTGAAGGAAAAATTTAATGCATCTTTTGGCTATTTTAGTATGATTGAAAAATCTGCTAAATTAATCAAGAGATAGTGGTTCCATGGATTAGGAAAGAAGTGAAGTCTACATAAGTGAGTTTATGATTGGGGAAACAAGTAGATTTTACTTAAATTCCTTCATGATGCTAAGATGACAATTAATTGTGATGAATGTCAAGTGATTCAATATTGTGTCCTTAAGATAATTGTCTAGTTATATGAAATTGCATCCTTGAGTTATATATGTATGTTTTTCTTTTTTTCCTTTTTATTATTTTATTACTTTATTTGGTCGATTAAACAATGAATGAAACATAATTAGTGTGTACTTATTCTTTTGAGGATCAATACTCGTTAATTCCATATACTATGCTTATGATGAGGATACTTGCTCGTATGTGTAATTTTGGATTAATGTTTTAATTAAAACTTAGTTAGGGATAGATTTAAGTTTAATGATTTTTATACAGCTAAAATTTACGCATCAGTAGCAAGTGAGAGAGGATGGAGATTGAGGTTCTTGAGTCAAAGGGTAATGTCGGCATTATAATAGTAGATCCGTCTGTACCAGAAATTAACCTAGTTTTTGACAGCGAATGTGAGAAGGAGGTGCTTGGTTTAGATAGTAATAGAGAGGAGGTAGTTACGTTGACAATAAGGGTGATGAGGAGACAAATGAGGCTGATGATGAGGGAGAGGAGGATGTAGATATTACTGATAGCAAGAGAGGAAGGGAAATAGATATTTCTAAAAGTAAGGAGGAGGTAGAAGAGATAGTAGAACCTTCCCCAACCCCACCTATAGTAGAGTTTGCCCTGGACATGGCCAGTGAGGATTTAGAGGAGTCTGATGGTTATATATCTTGGATGGAAATTGAGATAGTTGGTTGAAGACTAGGCTTGTGATAGCCATGGAGGAGCATCGGGAGACATCCTTAAATATGGAGTAGAAGGGAAAGAGGGAAGTACGAGAGAGTCCCGAGAGGCTGGGGTTCATGGGTGGAGTTTTTAGTTTTTTTGATAGATCAGGGATATATTTTACCGAGAGCACTGGGGGTTAGCTTGAAGAACCTGTTTCTGATGACTCTAGTAATGAGTTGGTATGGGAGGAAATTTTATCCATGTGTGTTGTAATGATGATAACCTTGATAAGAATGTAAGAAAAAGTCTATGTTGACAAGAATAGTTAAATATTTTAGAAATGCGATAGATATGATTATGTGAGATTCCTTAGGTATAAGAGGCCTACACGTGATGAAGAGGTACATGATCTTGAGACTAATTCTAGTATTTTAATTTTGATTATCCTAGTTCCAATTTAATGGAGGGGACCGCGTTATGATGAATGTAGCACATAAATGGTGGTTATTACAAGGATTTAGGATTTTAATATCTGCACTTTGGAGATTTGTGATTTTCTGTTATGCCACTAATTATGCTTGAATAATGGGATATTGTCTGGAATGCCCTATAATTGCGTATGGCGTATGTTATTAGAAATATCTATAAAATATCTTTATATTTCTTTTATCTGACTGAGCATGTTACATAAATTTACATGTTTTTAGTATATGGCATATATGCACTTTAATTTTGGGCTAGAATAATTGGGTTAAGGAATATTACATCTAGGGGTATTTGAATTTTATGTGTGAGTACAACTTACAGAAACAGTTATTATGGGATACCACTGCACCATCGACGAAGGAGGACCTAGATAGGATGACTTCAAGAACAATTTTGAAGACGCAATATTTTCGTGCTAAAAGGTTGGTGGAGCAAAATGGAAGAATAAGGAAAGATACGTAAGGTTTACTTTGATGGAAGCTACACCAAATTTGGCAAATTGTCCTCATTGTATGGAGAAGAAACCTAATGTCGCAAATTGTTAGTTTTGTGAGTTGAACTAGAGATGCTTCAAGCATGGAGATTCTACACATCTAAGAGAAAGTTGCTCAAGACCACTTTTGTTTAATTAAGGAAACCTCACTCCACCATTACATCTGACTAATTAAAGAAATGTAACCAGAGTTACTCAAGTGCTTACTTTGGAATAAAGAAAACTTGGGAGTTAGTGTAACTCAGAAACGCCACAAATATGAGAAGATTCTTAGGATTAGAGTTTTGCTATTAACTTTTGTTAGGGGAATTTCAATCCTTACGTCAATTTTAGTTCGGCTACAAAGGAAATGTACATTGTAGTAGTAAAAGAGAAGGAATGAGAAGAATTTCCAAGACCTTAAGAGAAGATCAAAGTTTACACTTGTCAAACATAAGGCATTTTACGTGGATGCATCGAATAAGGAAGGGAAAACTATGTCAGTGAATTCCTATAGTAGTGATTCAATCTAATTTCTTTACTCTTCCTTCCAAGTTTCCTCATGAAAACTAGTATATATTTTTACTTATTGTTGATGCTTTGAGCTTTCTTTTAAGATTTGAATATAGGAAGCCACCTTAGCTATTTCACTCATTGTTAAAAACTGCTCCTTATCAAATGCATCTACATAGCACCCAATTTCTTTATATCATTTACATGTTGACTGTCTATTCGTTATCTCCATGGAGTTGTTCCATCAATTTCTTATTCTTCTTCATTCTTCTGATTTGCACACTTTGTCACATGCTTTCTTTTCCGAGCTATTTCTTGCCAACTTTTTTCTTTTCCATTTGTTGGGAATTTTCTTCTAAACACTTGGTTTATTTAACTGTTGCTACTCTAATCAATGATTCCAATTGTTAGCTATTGAACTTTTCAACCATTTTCGAAATGCTTACCATGTTACCTCGACAATGACTTTCTATTTTTTCTTCATTAGATTTACTATACTCATTTCATGTCATATATTTTTTTTTTTGTGAGTTAGCACATGTTGTTTGTATCTTTCCTACATAACCTCTCTTATCTTTAAAATCCTAATGCCACCATTTCCACCAATCTTTCACTCTTTTATTTTTCAAGTTCTCTTTGATACTCAAAGCTGTTTTTTCTTTTCCTAATGATATTGATTTGATATGCTTATCTTACTACCCGATGTCTCATATTATTTCCTAAAAATTTTCTAATAATGGTTGAGCATTTAAGGAGCTATTCCTTATCACACAACAGAAGTGTACGATTCTCATCAATTACAATAAAATTCTTTAACGACAATCATCTATTCCAAGTCTTATCATTTTACCCATTTATATTTTCTTAAATTATTAAAATTTTCTTGCCATTAAATCTGGCCAACTCATCATTTCTACATCCTCTTCAAACTCGTATTATTCTCTTCAAACCCATATTATTCCCTTCGAACTCACAAAATCACCTTAAGAAATGGCATGTGTAAGAGATGGAGACTAAAGCTTATATATAATGGAAGAAACTTTAGTCACACAATATCAATTATTCTACTTATCACTTGAAGTTTACACCTAATAGAGGAATTTTGAAGCATCCTAAGGGAGGGAAGTTAAGTGCTAGATATTTAGGACCGTTCTAAGTAACCAAAAGAATTGGCCTAGTTGCTTGGATTTGCCAGAAGGGTTACTGGGATACAATATATTTTATGTATCCCAGTTAAATGAGTACAATCCCAATCTAGGTCATGTTCTAAGCAAGAAACCATTGGTTTTATAACCATATTTGAGTTATGTCAAGAAACTGGTGAAGATCTTGGATAGAAGTATTAAGACACTTAGGAATAAGTAGATTCCTATGGTAAAGGTTTTGTGCGAACATCACAACACACATTATGCTCCTTTGGAAATAATGCGTAGATTTTGGGTGTAGAAAAATTATTTAAATTCAAATCCATCCCTAACCAAGTTTTACTTAAAACATTAATTCCCAAATTACACATATGAGTAAGTATACTCAACGCAAGAATAGTATAGGGAATTAACGAGAATCGATCCTCAAGGAACAACTACCATTACTTACCTTTCATTTATTGTTTAACCAACTCAATAAAGTGATGAGAGAATAAAAAGGAAAATAAAGAAAAATATATACAACTCAAGACCGAAAGAATATGTGATTTAGACAAATATTCTTGAAGACATGACAATGAATTAATTAGTAAATATCATAATTAGTTATTATTTTGGCATCATGAAGGAATTATAATAGAGTCCAATCGTTTTCCAAGTCATAAACTCACCATCTCATGATTAAATTACCAGATTTCCTAATCAAACCAACATAAACAAAAAGATGCATTAAACTCATCCTTCAACAATTATCCCTATACTCTATGTGATAATAAATATTAAATTAGCAAATAACCATATACTCTAGGTGCAATTAACTAATGTTTGATTACCTTAGTTCTTTGTTCTTAACTTCGTTTCCCAAGTCCATTAAGAGATAATAAATATAAAATTAATGAAATTAAATCAACTCTTAACATCGCTTCCCAAGTCAATTGGAAGCAAATCGATCAAATAGTAAGATTCATCAATTCTTCAATAATTACAAGTAGCTAAATTAAGAATGACAGTAAATCGATCAAATAGCTAAATTAACTCAAGAAATCATGAATTTCAAAATAATGTCAACTACAATGAAAATATTAATTACATCATTATTCTCAAAAAGGAAAACAAAGATAAAAGAAAGAATTCATAGGTAAGCCCTCATTCTTTTTGAAGATCTTCCTGAATAATGCCCTTGATTGATGAACACTACACCATTTTTTCCTTTTAATAACATTTTTATATGTCACTATAGATGATTTTTTCTGACATTTAATCTATGGTAACGTACATAAATGTGCTTATAAATTCTTCTTATGACATTTCTTAGTGTTATAATAATGTTAAGGTAGAACAAATATTTAAATCTTTTTTAATACATAATATTGTCACATTATTAAGCTATGGTGACATCTACATACATTAGAATTTATGTATTTTATGACATTTTATAATGTTAATAATTGTTTCAAATATAACATAAACAAATGTCAAAATAGTTTTTATTTTTTGACATTTAGTATAGAACATATCTATTCTAATGTGACAAATTTTTATGTCGGTAACCATACATTTCATAATACTTGTGTGTGTTATATTATCCCTAATATGATAACATTTATACATGTTCTCTTATTCTGACAGCCCCGATATATAAACATAACTATATTTCAAATATTGTAAAAATTTAATATGTTAGACCAATTTCAACTAATCTTTGTGACAACACTTTACATTGAAAGAAAAGAAAATATCCATAAATTTAATTTAAGTTCAATGTACCACCAAAATACATTTATTACAAAATATCCTAGAATCAACTAAATAAACATCAAAGTTAATAGTACTTAAACTGTAAAAATCCTAAATTTATTAATTTCTATAAGTTTGCACAAAAACCATAAAATAATATATCCTATAAGAGTTGTAGACTAATTGCAGCTCCAAGTCAACAAGTCTGCTTCCATCTGCATTTCTTTCCACCTATAAAACAAAAAATTTTCTATCAATTAATTGAAAAAAAAATGATTTTAACAGAGAGTGCAAGTGAATTTGCAATATACCAAAGAGTTTGGCCAAGTAATATTAGTCCTAAGAGCATCTCCAATGGTCTCCAACAATGAGTAAGGTCTAACCAAATATTCTTCGCGCTCAATAACAACTTGTATGTTAAAATCACACCAATTAAGACCTAAAATATGTCCACCTGCATTTTTTTGTGGATTCATGTCCACAATATAGCCTTTTGCAACAATCTTATTTGGGTCATTTAGACTCTTAAGTGACACAGAAGCACGAACCTGAATAAGAAAAAAGAGAAAAACCAAAAGAAATGTAACATTGTTGATAATTTTTATTAATGAAAAAAATCTCTGAATGTATAAAAGTAAAAAGAGTAAAATATACCGTCAAATGTTTTGGAAGAGTAGCTAAACTTATAACTTGACCATTAGATGAATTGGGAATATTGCTAGTTGAAGAGGAAGGAAATCTTGTTGGTGAGGCAACTCTTAGCTGTGTAACTGCAGCATTTAGTTGTTGTATAAGGTTGCCTTGTTCCTCAAATCTACTTTCTTGTTCCTTTAATATTTCATTCACCCTTAACAATTCATGGAGTTGTTCATGGATTATGTGGTAAGATGCACTTTTACTTGGCAATTGACCCTATTCGTCCGTTGTAGGAACATTTGATCCAAACATGTGCACCCTACCATGTTTTTCTTTACCTAAAACTTGTCCAAATATGTCATTTGGACTAATACTATCAACAGAATCTGGAGGAAGTTGGGTAGTACGTTTTGTCATCCCCCCTATTAGTGAATTGAAATGTAAGTATATTTAATCAATAATATGAATGGAACGTATACAATACATCAGAAAACTAAATAGAATTAAGGTAAGAGGGAAGAAAATCCTTACCAAAACAGTAGCAACTTTGTTTCCAGAAGGTTCACCATTAGCACGTGTGTAGCACTTTTTGAACAGTTTAGCCCGGGATATAGGACGTCCAAATTTCTTTTCCTAAATATAAATTAAGGTATTTGATTCTCAATGTATTTTGTTATATTAAAATTGTCAAATATAAATTTATATTGGGTACTACTAATTCATTGTGAATTCGGCCATACGATTTCTTTCCAATGCAATGATTCATCTTGTTACATGCCCTAGCTTGCGTATTCTTTTCACTTCTACACTGAAAATGAATAAAGAAAAAGGTTAAGATGTAATTACTTTTAGTTTTTTATAAATAAAAAAATCACATATATTATACCTGGCCTTTTTCTATGCTCCAATACTCTAAAAGTCTCACAAATTGTTCTTGTATAAGATGCTCATCCTTAGAAGCAAGTTGAGCTGACACAGGTTGATTTAGATCAAAATATTTAGCCTTCAATTATGCCATAAAGCTTCTCCATTTCTTACCTATAGATTTGTAGACCTAATCTTCAGTACCAGGAGGAAGGTTAAATATGTTCTATAATTGAAAGAAACAAGTAAAGTATATTATATGTAAAATCAGATAATAATCAATTTCAAGAATTAGAATATAGTACGTAGACATAAGGCCTTTAAGTACAGGATTTATAAAAGTAGACAAGTTATATAATTATTGAAACTCATATTGTGATACCTTCACCATATTTATCATTCTCAATTTGTTCTCTACTGGTACCAAGCGTCAATCTATGATATCTATTGGAGCATCCTTGCCATTTCTAACAACTGTTCCCAAAAACTCATTTAATTTTGTAACATTATCTCCAATAGGTACACCTATCTCATCAAACTCAACTTCTATGTGGTTCAAACATTTTGGCCTACCCAAAGTCTAGTCATGAATGTAGGGCCTCTTTTTTTCTTTGCCATTCCATCATGGCCATTGTTGTCTTTATCAATCCCATTGACAATTTTTATACATAAAAAGACAAGTAAAGTATAATTACCATTTAAAAGGCAGCTTCAATTAACCTAAACCCCATCTTTGGGGATCAAAAAACAAGAAGAACAGTTCCCTATTTTCAACATTATCAAGCAAAATCAACATTTTCACTAGTTTCACAATCGGAATCGGTTCTGTCATCATGATGCTGCTAACCCTATAAAGTCCTAGAACAAATATAACATTCAATATGCATAATTACTATTTAAACTTCATTGGCCTATTCATTGCCTCATTTAAACTTCCAATATAGCAATTTAATACCACCGATGAACAATAAACTTTACTGGCCCATTCATTGGTATTAACTATTTAAACTTCATTGGCCCATGCATCATTACTATTAAAATAGAAATATAACTAGAGAACTTCCTTACTCCAACAACAACACATAATTACACACTCAGTATTTTGCTTAACAACTGGAACATTATTTACAGAATGAAGTTCTTAGAAATCGCTTCCATGAATCCTGAAACATTATGGGTGGAAAAGATTATAATAGAATTTACACAGACTGAAAACCATAATCATTAAACAAATTGCATGTGAGCACTGAAATTTCTGATTAAAAAAGCATGTAATGTCTTACAAAAAGCATGTTATGTCTATTGTTCCTCACTTCCCAAGCTTCAGTGCTGCCAGGTTCAATTCACTGCTATCAGAAAAATAAACTGACCAATTAATATATCTTTTTACATCTTAATGCCAATAGATATGCATGATTACATACTTGAAAATAATATTCAAGATAATTCATTGCATGTCATTCTGCATTGACATGTTCGTCTGTTGTAAAAAGATTCTCTACTCCAGCACATAAAAACTAAACTAATCCAAATGGCATTTGAGTTAAAAAAATAATTCTAGGGCCAATAACATACCTGCCCACATAAACTTTAGGGCATAGTCTAATAATCAGAATGTTTGACCTCATATATTTCTCAGTTTCGTTGGTCCTACCACAATACAACTCATGTGTTCCAAATATTCTACTAACAGCATAGTTGACTACTATATGAATGAAGCTGTTCCAACTAAGGCCACTAAAATACTACCATATACAAGGCACCATATAAGTCTTATTTGAAGATTGAAAACGAAACAGAGGAAGGCATGCACATAGGAAGCTAAAAAAACAAAGGCAAAAAATAACGAAAACACAACACCACGGAAGCATTTATTCAATACCTCTGTGTGCCTTAAGCCTCTTTGGCTGTGAAGAAGTTGACTGAACCACAAGGATAACTACTTCTTGTCTACTTGATGAAGCCTTCGGTTGAAATCCAGCTATCCTCCTGCTTTGCCTTGTTTGCATGAATGCCAAAGCTTTCAAGATCTCAAAATATTCCACTGCCTCAATCCTTGTTGGTGAAAGAAAATGTGAGGAGCAACGGTCTCAATGTTCTTGATCCTTTGCTATTGATTAGCAATATCAAAAACAACAAGAAGAAGAACTCGCGAGAGAGAGCAGAGAGAAAAACAAAATACAAAGGCTTGCTCCTATTTTTTTTCTCCCACAGAGACGTGAATATCTTTTTCAAAACCAAAAACACGTTATTAGATATCTGATAACAATATCCCCAGGATATGATATTTCAAACACCTGAATGTTATCAACAGAGTGAGTTTGTCTTAGCCTTAAACTCTTCTGAACCGTATTTGGAAAAACCTTATGGTCCAGGCTATTGGACCAAAATAATATTTATTATTTTTCTTAGACCCAAAGAGCTCAAAATAATAAACATTAATTATTTATTTTCTGGACTTATATAAATAACTCAATAAATAATTAGTGAGCCCAAATGAACCAAAAATAATTAAACATTAATTATTTATTTTTTGGGCTTATAGAAATAACCCAATAAATAATTAAACAAGAATTTTCCATCTAGTTTAAGCCCAGATTAATTTTTTAATTATTCAAATTGGATCTAGGCCTTGAATAATTAATTAACCAATTAAACCAGATAATAAATTTAATTTCTCTCAACTATTTATTTTTATTCCAGTCTAATAATAAATTAGACTTCCTGAATAAAATAAAATCCTCTTTAATTGAGATCAATTCATCAATCCAAAATTAATTAGGACTTATGGACTATTCCGAGGACCAAAAAGACACATCGTCTTGGCTACTAAAATGACCAAAATACTCCTGCTATATAAATAGCTGTATTTTGTATTTTAAATATTTTCTAATATGACCAAAAGGAAATATTGACCCTAAGGATAATGTTGCATTAGCAAAGTCTCCGACCTACAGGTGAAATGACTAAAATACCCCTCTACACATCGCCATGTATTTAGAGAGGAAGAAGTGTACTAACACCTCTCTAAATGACATCTACCATCCTTAGGCTTCTAGTCCAATGATCCACGACTTTCTAGAGTGTTTTTGCTTTCTAAGGGAGCTACCCTAAAGCAAACATCCAAGTCATGTTTCCCAGGGCCTTGAATATTTTGATCATTCAGACAATCACAAGGGGCGATATTGTATAGAAACTATCCTATATAAGTTTGTCTTAACTAATTAGTTACATATACCCAATATACAGGTATATTATTTTACAATAGAACATCAACTAAAGCTTCTATTTTTGTCAGACTACCAACTCATACTCAAGCCGTAGAGTATTAGTTCACGCTCACTACTAGAAAAAAGTGATTTACCAACTGACAAAATCGGTTGGTAATTAGCTAAATTCGGTTGGTAATCATGATTTACCAACCGATTACCAACCGAATGGCGTCGCATGCAAAAACCTTAGCTTGTAAATTTTCCAACTGAAATTTTTTGGAGTCGGTTGGTAATTACTAACCGCATTTTGGTTGGTATTGTAAAATCGTCAGTTGGAAATTTGGTATTAAGTTTGGCATTTAAGTTGACTATTTCGGTTGGTAATGTAAAATTTTCGATTGGAAATTTGGCATTAAGTTTGGCATATGAGTTGACTATTTCGGTTGGTAATTACCAACAAACATTTATGTTGCCAACCGATTGTTGCAGTTGGTAATTATCAACCAAAAATGTAGTTTGTAAATTTATAATTTTTAGTTGGTAAATTTGTATTGAAAATACGATTGTAATTTATTAATTTACCAACTGAGACATGTTACTACCAACCGATATATGTGTAGGTAATTACCAACTGATTTTCGGTTGGTAATTTTTTTTTAGTTAGTAGTTTTATTTATTTACCAACCGAACATTCAGTTGGTAATTTTTCAACTATTTTAGTTATTTAAAATCGGTTGGTAATTTTTTGTTGGTAAATTACTAACTAGGTTGTTCAGTTGCTAATTTTTTTTCTAGTTGGTATTTTTCTTTCTTTACCAACCAAATATTCAGTTGGTAATTTTCTAACTATTTTAGTGATTTAAAATCTGTTGGTAATTTTTTGTTGGTAAATTACCAACTAAGTTTTTTGTTGGTAGATAGTTGGTTTGAAAATTACTAACTACTATTTAATATATTACCAACCGAATTATTTTCAATTACCAATTGAAATACCAACCAAATTCTATTCAATTACCAACTGATTGTTTAGTTGGTAATTTTTCTTTAATTTGGCAGAATTCTAGTTCATCTGAACATATAACCAAACACTTGCATTTGACAAATTCATAAAATAATAAAGCCAAAACACATCCACAAACCCAACATAAACATCATCAAATCCAACACAAACATCATCCTTCCACAAACATAAACATCATCCTTCCACAAATATAAACATCATCCTTCCACAAATTCAAAGCAAATATAATTCCCTCACAAAATACCACAAATCCTAACCAAACATCACCTTTAATTAAACATAAACGATTGTCATAATATGAAAGTGAGATGAATTGCAGCTCGATGGTTTAACAACAGTGAATGAATATTAATACAATTAAGAAACATAGTGAAGGAATATTAATTTTCTGGTTGATTTGATCCACTTAAGTCCTTAACCTTCTATGTTAGCAAAGAAACCTCTGCTGTCAACCTCTCATTTGTCCTCAACACTTCTTGAATCTGTGTGTTAACAGTCTTTTGCACCAACTCATTTATAGCACTTTGAAAGTCAGTTGTCTCCATAAAATGCGAAGGAAGCGCCGATGAAATGGATGAAGAAGACGATGACATGTGTGAAGTAGATTTCTGTAGACAACTGGAGCTTAGGGATACCATGCCATAAATTGCATTCCCTTTCTTAGGATGGCCTACAACTCGCAACCAAATATCAGCCTTGTGTATTGGTGGAGGCTACTCCCCTTCAACTGTCTGGCTAGCAAGTGATGCCATCTCTTTCTTCAATTCCTCTTGGTAGCGACGCTAATACATAAACAAATGCAGAAATATCAAATTAAAAAATGGATAAGAATTTTAGAATAAACACCATGAAAATCTCAACTATATTAGTGATTGTGAAGTTTAAAATAAAGAACATCCATCAAAATTAGAATCATCTAGTTGTAACATAAAAAGTCAAAAAGTATCACCATCATTTGAATATTTTACCATATTTTTAATTAGAAAAGTTGATTTGACTTGGTCCACAATGCACCCCCCAACCCCCTCTTTCACAGTTAATGCATAACAAACACATTTTAACCAAATTCCCCCCCTCCCCCCTTTTTATTTGACTTGGTCCACAATGCACCCACCCCCATTTCATAGTTCATGCATAACAAATACATTTTAACCAAGCTCCCCCCCCCCCCCCCCACCCTCTCTTCCCAAAACTCCCACAAAATGGCTATACATATGGAAACCAATAAATAGACATGTCAAAGTCTTCCATGTGGGATGGGAAAAATGGAAGATGTAAAGCTACCTTCACTTGATCTAAATATAATGGATATAGTAGTATTGGAATAAAAAAATATTAAAGACCATTATTAACTTATGAAACTTACATATGTTTCCTCGGACCGCTTGTCAACAAAGACAAGTTCCGGGCCTCCAAGCTCCTCATCTTCACCCTCCAACATTCGGTGTTCCTTCTTAAGCACTTGCTCAACTTCATCTTCAATGTTTGTTATGTGTGTGAAGACATATATTTCAGAGTGTGAGTAGTCCCTATGATATTTTCCCTCCTATATTTGGTTTAATCATAAAATAGTATTAAAACATGTTAGATAGATAGACATTAATTCTAAGTATTTTTAGAACAAGTTATTTTCATAAATTTGAATTGAAGTACTAAAAATAAGAAAAGTTACTAGTTTTCTCTCGTGCATTGTCGCTGGTATGGAACCGCCAAAGTGGCGTGAGCCTCCTAAACCTCCACAATCACTATTTCTGTTTGCCTTCATTATCTCTGAAATCTTCTTGAATTTGTCACCATCCCAAATTGCTCGCAGCTTGTTATAGTCTTCATCCTTCATAAAATCATGTGAGACTTTCCCTTTACGAACTTGGTCCATCAAATAAGTGTAGATCTTGCCACCTTTCTTGTCCTATTTTGATCTAATGAGTCCATCATATATCCTATCCCACTGGAACAGTTTCTGCATATTAGCCATAAGAATTGTCAAAACATTATATAGATTATTAATATATAACACTTAAAATAAAAGTAAGAAAAGAAACAATTACCGTCCACTCAGCAAACCAAACATCCTTAACTGTGTTTGGGACCTTTGACCAAGATTCATATGGTCCAAGAAACATTGATTGTATGATTGGTCGAATGGAACGTGCAGGCTTGTTACCTGGCAACCTCTTAGCTTTATCTTCTTCGCAAAGGATTCTACAATGCAAGAAAAAATTAACAAAAACAACCCTTAGGTTATATAGAAAAATGGCAGATTCTTTTATTTAGAAAAAAAAATCAGTTTCATTTTTGCTTCCTATGTTCATTGATTGTAGTAGTACTGTTTTCTTGTAGGCAATAGTAGTGATTATTCCAAATTTGGAGGTGATCCAAAAATTGAAATTAAAGACACAGAAATTGAAGAATATGAATTAAATTCAATAATAATTCATTTCATTTCACAAAAAAAAAAAAAAATGAAGGCTTTCAACAAGAAATGAAGGCTTTTGTTTGTGTTCTTTTGATTTTTGTTGTCAGGTTCATAATATATGTAGACACACCAAATAAACAGCTGTAAATCTGCCCAGCATGCATTCATTAACATATAACCAATAATAGTTTTCATTTTCACACCTCCTGAACACAACATGTTTCAGCCCTCTTTCCTGCATTTTCTTCACAGGAATACATACCAAAAGACAGCTAAAAACATCTAACATAGACTCTAAACAATTGGTTCAGTGAACAACAACAAACAGCCAGCAACCCCAAACAGGAAACTTATAAACTGCAGCTTTGTTTTTGCAAGTTTCTCCAACAAAAATGCTTCAACCAATCACAACTCCTGCAAAGTTTTTAGCTCTCACAACTCCAGCAAATTTTGTTTGATTCAATCACTACTCCGATATGTGTGATTGAATCACCTTTTAAATTCAGCTTTAAAAAAAAAAAAAAAGGGCTAAAACAAGTCATAACATGAAACATGGCAAAACAACATTTTTTTTTCATGAATGGCATTAGTAAATTGTGGTTGCCTCAAGAGTAACCAATAGAGAACCTTATGAACATGAATATAAAGGAATAACAACAAAAAATGATAATGTGATAGTGTATTAGATTCAGGTAAATCTGCCCAGCATGTATTCATTAACATATAACCATCTTAAGTTCTCATTTTCACACCTCCTGAACACAACATGTTTCAGCCCTCTTTCCTGCATTTTCTTCACAGGAATACATACCAAAAGATAGCTAAAAAAAATCTAAAATAGACTCTAAACAATTGGTTCAGTTAACAACAACAAACAGCCAGCAACCACAAACAGGAAACTTATGAACTGCAGCTTTGTTTTTGCAAGTTCCTCCAACAAAAATGCTTCAACCAATCACAACTCCTGCAAAGTTTTTAGCTCTCACAACTCCAGCAAATTTTGTTTGATTCAATCACTACTCCGATATGTGTGATTGAATCACCTTTTAAATTCAGCTTTCAAAAAAAAAAAAAAAAAAGGGGCTAAAACAAGTAATAACATAAAACATGGCAAAACAACATTTTTTTCATGAATGGCTTTAGTTCACTGTGGTTTCCTCAGGAGTAACCAATGGAGAACCCTATGAACATGAATATAAAGGAATAACAACAAAAAATGATAATGTGATAGTGTATTAGATTCAGGTAAATCTGCCCAACATGCATTCATTAACATATAACCAGCTTAACTTCTCATTTTCACACCTCATAAACACAACATGTTTCAGCCCTCTTTCCTGCATTTTCTTCATAGGAATACATACCAAAAGACAGCTAAAAACATCTAACATAGACTCTAAACAATTGGTTCAGTGAACAACAATAAACAGCCAGCAACCCCAAATAGGAAACTTATGAATTGCAGTTTTGTTTTTGCAAGTTTCTCCAACAAAAATGCTTCAACCAATCACAACTCCTGCAAAGTTTTTAGCTCTCACAACTCCAGCAAATTTTGTTTGATTCAATCACTACTCCGATATGTGTGATTGAATCACCTTTTAAATTCAGCTTTCAAAAAAAAAAAAAAAAAAAAAGGGCTAAAACAAGTCATAACATGAAACATGGCAAAACAACATTTTTTTCATGAATGGCTTTAGTTCACTATGGTTTCCTCAAGAGTAACCAATGGAGAACCCTATGAACATGAATATAAAGGAATAACAACAAAAAATGATAATGTGATAGTGTATTAGATTCAAGTAAATCTGCCCAGTATGCATTCATTAACATATAACCAGCTTATAATTGCTGTTGAAAAGATTAAAGAAAACAAGAAACAAAAGATGGCATTACAACCACAACTTCACAAAAGATGGACCTGTGATCAAACAAAGAAAGCTGCAATATATTCCAATCCCTTCTCCTATAATCAGAAGGATTTTTGTCTGTTAAAAGTGTAGAGTTCATTGAGCTTTCCTTGTGGGTACTATCTCATCTCCAAGCATAAAGTGCTCTCACATGGTGGCGAATACTAAGACCAAAACAGGTTTAAGCTCTCAAAGATATTTAAAATGTCACTCCAATTATATTATTTTATTAAATATTTAGATTTAAGATAAAACTAGACAATACATTAGCAAGGGAGATACTATAGCCAGTTCCAAAACCTGCAAGGGAAAAATAAATCAGGCTTAGAGAGAGCTTTTTATAACAGGTGGTAAACATGGATCCAGATGATATTTGGACAATCTACAGCAATATACATGGATGTCAATTCCTTCTGTGATACCAAATTGTGAACAACAAACTAATTGCCATTTCCAATTCGAAAGTGACTGGACCAATCAAATATTCAGCACCACAAAAGATCCCTTCTGTTTTTTCGCCATAGGAGATCATTGGATCATAACATTCAAGTCCTGATCAGCATCAGTTTTTCTTTTAAGACATGCAACCCTTTATCCTAGGCAACTGCATCACCACTTAAATTGGTGACTTTGGTGACCAAGTTCAACCAATTTTCAAGTTTCTAAACAAACACATAACCAGGCTTCAAGAAGTAAAAATTGACAACTATATCATCAGCAGTGTTGTCCAAAAAATTGGTAATCAGATGAAATACTAAAATGCAAACTTGAACCACTCAAAGGAACTTGAACAAAATTCCTTAAGTTTTTTTCGCTTTGGATTCTGTACAAACCTGTTAATACTTTCATGACATTGTGCATCATACGTGGGCTTCTGATGGTACACCATTGTCGCAAAACACTGAATGGTTGCCCAATCATGTTTATATAGACGCCCGATATACTTAGCACACAATCAGATCCAGTAAGCTTTTAGCACATCTAACATAATATGCCAGTGCATTGAACATTTTTTTTTTTTAAACTTATAGACGAGAACTAAGTAAAAGAATACTACTTTCTATGATTCAAACTTTTTTTCTTCACTGTATTTTTTTTAATATATTCCAAGAAAAGGAAAAAAAGCAAAGATTAGTATCACAAATAAAGTCAAGTGAAGTCTTACAATATATATCAAAGCTTCAGCTTATAGCATATCCAACACAATATTTCAGTGCAATGTACTTATTTTTAGCTTAGTAGCTATGAAAATCACAAAATGATAAGCTAAACAGTTCTATTATATATCAGAGATACAAAATAGATTGGCACGAAAATCAGCTTTGTTTTTGCAAGTTTCTCTAACAAAATTCATATAAAAAGAATTCAGTGAAAAAATATATGCAAATTTGAAAATTCCTCATCTCTAATAGACAATCTATAACATAATAGAGATAGAAAACAGCAATTTGATTTTGCATCTGATTTTAGTATTTTTTATTGATTTAGCACATTACTTAAGTCTTTTTTCGCTTTGGATTCTGTACAAATCTGTTAATACTTTCATGACATTGTGCATCATACGTGGGCTTCTGATGGTAAACCATCGTCGCAAAACATCGAATGGTTGCCCAATCATGTTTATACAGACGCCCGATATACTTAGCACACAATTCATATCAAAAGATCCTAAGGACAATGTCCATTTTAAACCATTAAGCTTAAACCCCTGCAGCAAATTCATAATCTAGCAGCAAAAAATATGTAGTACAAGAAAAGAGAAACCACTTACTCATCCCCCTCGATAAAGCAACGGATCTTGCCCTCAGATGGAGTATTAATTGCAGAAGATGAGCCAGCTGGCTGCACCACAACAGGAGTAGAAGATGCTTGGGCATGATTACCAGAAGTTGTACTGTCTGGTTGACCATCAGATGGTATAGCATCAGCGCTGACATCAAGAGTAGTATGGTCATCTACATCAACAGTTGCAGCAACACTTTGAGGAGTCTGATATACATTGTCAGCAGGAGTATTCTGAGCACCTTCATCAACAGCAATTTGGTTTTCCTCATTCTCATCCAAAGCAGGTGACAGCTGCTGTTTATTAGCTGCAGTGACTGAAGTGCTAGATTTTAGCAAAGGCGTCAAATCCTTTCGAGCTGACGCTAATGATCGTTGACCATCTGAGGGGCCACCAAGAGCCGCTCGTCCTCTCCTCGTCAAAGGTGAGGAACCAGAACCCCTACCAGTTTGATTTTTCTTTCCACGCACCATTTCTGAAAAATATAATAAGCAATGGAAATTATAAATTAAACACTTAATTAAAAGAATATAAATAAATGAAAATATTAATTGGAGATAAACAAATAATAAATAATGCAAGAATAATATAAAATAACTATAGACAATCTAACCCTACCATGCTAGTCTCTAAGGCTATTGGAATCGCTGCTTAGTTCTTTTTCAGAGTCTATTGATTCCTCTAACTCATTTTCATCTGTTGATTCCTCTAACTCTTCTTCATCAGAACTACTTATGAACTCTCCCTCACTCTCTACTAGATCAACATTGTCAATAGTATCCACTTCATAAAAAATGCCATTAGGATCTCTGAGACTATCTATTTCATCATCTAAAATAGATAAATCTACAGCTTGGACTTCATCCTCTTGAAGTGCACTATCCATTGTCCCCATCTCCAAGTTTCTTCTTGCAGCCACACGACAAACATGCACCCAATCAGCTGAGTCTTTCTTTTGTCTTGGATAAGGTATGTAATACATTTGGCTTGCTTGATGTGCAAGTGCAAATGGCTCGTATTTCCTCAAACTACGCTTGTGATTAATATCAACCATTTTATACTTTGGATGGATTCTCATGCCAACATTTTGCACTGGATCATACCAATCACAATGAAACAAGTAAGCTCGTTTAATTGGCAACCCTGGGTATTCCAATTCAACAACTTCCTTTAGCACACCATAATAATTCATTGTGCCTTCATCAATGCTATTTGAACCTTTTATGCACACACCACTATTGGTTGTGGATTTCCCTTTACTATGGGCAATAGTGTGGAAGTTGTACCCATTCACAAAAAACTGTGAGTATGTGCGAACACATCTTTTTGGGCCAATAGCAATGTGTTTTACTTCCTCACTTGAAACATTGTTAGTTGGATCATTTGCCTACATGACATAAAACATGGAACACTTATTAATTATTTAAATTAAAGAAAGAAAAAGAGTACCTAAGATGTTGAATTATGCTTACATATCTATTAAACCAATGAACAAACTCTCTTTCCAGTGCTAATTCGATGTTAGAGTCAGAAATTCTTGAGGAATGAAGACGTTTTTCAGCCTTGAACAATCTGCCCATTATATATAAAAAAACAATGTGTAAGTTATATGTCCCCCATTATTTTTAATCACTAAGAAAAATAAATACTCACTCTACATAGGGTTGGACCTCTTCGGTGTTCAACAACATATACAATGCAGCTGCATCATGTTCTTTGTCTGATAGAAATCTAGTTTTTGAAGCACCTGATGCCCGCTTGACATAGCTAAAAGTTGAAATTCTTGAACCAAATAACTACGAACTACCACCATCATCATTTCTATCGACTCTTCTACTCTTTGTTTTGACATGGGGTTCAAAGTAATGCGTGCAGAAACTTGACACTTCTTCAACTATGTATGCATTACATATTGAAGCCTCAACCTTTGCCTTATTCTTCACCTTCTTTTTCAAAGTGTATAAGAACCTAAAGATAAAAAGTATTAATGGCATGCCAAAAAATAAATGCCATCAAATAAGGTAAGAATTATTTGAGTGACCTCTCAATGGGATACATCCATCTATATTGCACAGGTCCCCCAACTAGAGCTTCATACAGTAATTGAATTGGCAAATGCTCCATTGAATTAAAAAAGCTTGGAGGAAAAATTCTCTCTAATTTGCATATGACCACAGCAATGTTTTCTTCCAGCTTTAGTACTTGGTCATCATGTAACATCCTAGAAGTCAAATCCTTGAAAAATAAGCTCAATTATGTTAGTGCATTGCTAACAGCTTCTGGAAGCAAATGCCGAAATGCTATGGGAATTAATCAGAGCATGAATACATGATATTCACGAGATTTGAGGCCAAACAATTTGCATTCCTTCATATCCACACATCTTGACAAATTGGAAACATAACCATCAGGAAATTTTAACGATTTGATCCACTCACATAAGATTTTTTGAGCATTTTTTTTCCAAACAATAGCATGCCTTTGGCTTCTTTGTACCTCCTTCAGATAGCTCCAAATCCTTTCATCAACAAATCTCACTTAAATCTCTCCTTGCATTTTCACCATCCTTGGTTTTTCCCTTAACATCAAATACAGTATTAAATATATTGTCAAATTTTTTTTTTATGATGTGCATAACATCAAGATTATGTCTAATGAGATTCGTTCTCCAATATAGAAAACTCCAAAATATACTTTTCTTGCCCCAATTATGAGATTCCCCGTAGCCTTCCGGTATGCCATTCCCACCATTTTCAAGCACAGTAGGCAAATCTTTCACTCGAGCCCATATTTCATCCCCACTTAGTCTCCGTGGAGGTAGTGAGTCCTCGGTTCGATTCTTCATAAATGAGTTTTTATTCTTTCGAAAAGGGTGATCAAGAGGCAAAAATTGTTGATGACAATAAAAAAAACAATTCTTTCGAGAATGTTGAAGCCTAAATGCCTTTGACTTCTCCATACAATATGGACAAGATAATCTACCAGCCGTGCTCCATCCGGATAACATGCCATAAGTCTGGAAAGTCACTTATTGTCCACATCAAAGCAGCCCTCATTTGAAAATTTTGCTTCGGTGAAATATCATAAGTTGGAACTCCTACTTCCCATAAGCTGTATTAACTCATCCACTAGAGGTTGCAAATATACATCTAACTGTTTCTTAGGATTTTTAGGACCGGGAATTATGACACTCGAAACATGTACGGTGATTTCATACACATCCCAGGTGGCGGATTGTAGGGAGTTACTATCACAGGCCAACAGGAATATTGTTTACCAGATTGGCCAAATGGAGTGAAGCCATTAGTGCAAAGTCCAAGTCTTACATTGCGAGACTCTGCAGAGAATGAAGGATGTGCGTGATTGAAAGACTTCCAAGCCTCTACTTCAGAAGGATGACTAATAGTCCCAGTGCTCTGCATGCCATCTCATATGTTGGGCAGTAGCTTTTGATGCATACAATCGTTGTAATCTTGGTGCTAATGGCAGATAATGCATTCTTGCATATGGCACATTTTTCTCCACACCCAGACTCCCTTTTTTTGGTTTCCATCTAGGATGATTACAAAACTTGCATTCTGTAAATTGCTCATACTCTTTTCGAAAAAGTATACACCCATTGATACAACAATCAATTTGTTCATATGGAAGCCCCAAACCTGAGATAAGTTTTTTCATCTCATATAATTTTTTTAGCATTTTATCTCCTTCAGGTGTAACGTCTTTGATGAGTTGTGCTATAGCATCAAAACAAGCTTCAGGCAACTTGTAATCTGACTTGATAGTTAACAGTCGAGCAACCGTGGACAATTGGGATTGATTATGACACCTGGTCCATAATGGTTCATCTGTTGCTTCTAGTAAATCATAAAACTTTTGTGCACCTATATTAGGCAACTCATCCATTTGCATATGTTCATCCAATGTTCTATCCCATCCAACTGCATCAAAAAGCATATCCCTAAATGGATTGCTTGGCTCAGGGGCCATTTCACAAAAATTAGGAACCTCACTGATAGGACTTTACTCTGTGGGGAAGATATATGGCTCCCCATGCAAATACTATTGATAATAATTTGGAAGAAATCCTTTCTTACATAGATGAAGCTTCACATCATCAACATTTATGAATTTTCGATTCCTACACTTTGAACATGGACATCTAATTTTCCCCCCACTAGTAAAGTCCAATTGTGTGCTTGCAAATTGGACAAATCCATTAATACCATTCACAAACTCTCTCGTTATCTCCTTTTTACCAGGTAGGAGCCTATTGTACATCCACAGTCGATCAGGCCTCATTGAGAGCACTTGTGTCGGACAAGCTAAAAATGCAAACAATGAAATAGATATCCCAAATAAAAAATATTGAAATATATATACCCAAAAGATCTTGAACTTTAAAGATTCAATTTTTCCCGACAGTTATTTACCATAGATTTCTTGTTTACATAATATATATTCAATAGAATCAAGAAATAAAATATTCATTTTACTAGATTGAACATGTATGCATTGTTAAGTATAAGTACAATCAGCCACTTATCCAAACAAAGAAGTCCATAATATAATAAAACAAACATCAAAGTCCTTTGTGTTCACACGAATACAAGTGAAAATTTTTGTGTCCAGCCATTTTACCACCAAGTCAAGTCAACACAAACAAAAAACTATCCAAGCAATGACATAACTAGAAGAACTAGTTTCTAGATTGGTCATTAATTATGTCAAACTAGTGTTGAAACATAGATTTCAATCTAAAACGGTGAACACATAGGGAAATAATCAGTAAATCTCAGCTATGTAATACACGAAGAAATCAAAAGAAGAGGAACAAGATAACCATGGAAGAAACAAACAAAAGCTAAATGGAAACCAGGCTTGAGAGAACAAACCTTTTCGTTCGAATTGAATTTTTCAGCCTTGAGAAATCCTCTCAGAGCCAAGAAATGACTCTTCAATGGTTTGAACGAAGCACCTATTAGTTGATAGCAAAAAGATCAAATAAACTCAGAGAATTGTGGATAGTTGGAGTATAAAATGCGACATCAAATCAACGAACAGAAGATGAAGCAGATAGATGGAGTATCAAATGCAACACTAAGCAACACCAGAGATGGAGCACTTTTGTTTATCCTTTTTGGAAAATATAGAAATAAAATCGTTGTTAATGATGTAAAATGTCTGCAGAAGAAGTGTCAAACTGGTAGAATTTCAATGCAACCCAGAGGATTTACTAATAAATATGCCAAGAGATGAAGAGTATCACCAATTATGAAATCAAAAAAATACAGAGAAAAAAGAGCTGTTTGCTGACAATGGTTTTCCTTTTCCTTTTAAATCTGAAACCCCAGGAATTAAACCAGAAAGGGAGCGCATAAACTTGAAAGAAAGAAAGAGATGCACATTGAACAGTGTCAGCAATTTCAAGTCCCGATGATATTCAATTGCAACGGAAAATGCTTCCTTAAGTCTGATAAGAAGACTTTAAAACCTTCTTCAACCTCTTTTGTTCACTTCTCTTTTTACATCTCTAGCTATGTTCAGAGCCTTCCTCTCTCAGTTCTTTGCTCTTTCTGTACAGTTTCAGCGGCTAACATGGAGACTGGGTCCTTTTAATTTTAATGGGGTTTTTTTTTTGTTATGCCCTTCTCGTGATTCTTCCTTCAAATCTTTCTGTATCTATGTATATTTATTGCCACCTCTCTATTCCCCTACAATTGCATTAGTAATATTTTTCCTATGGCTATGATTGTTACTGTTGAAACTTTTCTTGTGATAGTTCCATTTTGTTTGAGAGCATATTTTGAAGATGGGGGTGAGAAAACAGAGGGACCCCATTGACAATAGAAGATAAAGCTGAGGTCTGTAACAAGCTATGATAGAAGTCACACAGATCAAGGACCAATAGAGCAACAATCGCCGGGTTCTGGAAAGAAACACGAGAGAGAAGGCAGTGAACGACAAATCAAACATTACTCGGTGGTACTAACCTCAGATCAGATGCAGCTGGCTCAGTGCGTGTGTTGCTATGGGCGTGGGCCGCGTGGGTCGGCGGTGGCGGCGGCGACTACTTGGTGGCTATAGTGCTATAGATGAGATGAGGTTAAGGATGAATGGAGAAGAGGAAGAAAGTGAGGACTGAAGAGAAGAGGAAGACGGCGGCAGCTATAGATGAGATAGGGTGAGTTAGGGTAAGAGGAAAAAAAATACCCTTAAAATATATCAATGTATATTATATATATAATATATATATAAAATATAAAATATTATATATTATATATTATTATATATATAATATAACATATAATATATATATTTTATATATAATATAATATATATAAAATTTAATTTATTAAACGGGTAATCGGGTATGGGTAATATAGTTCCATACCCGGACCTATTTATACATAGTAAACGGGTAAACGGTCCGGGTAGGAAAAAATGTGTACCAGACCCGTTATAAAATGGGTCCGGTACAGGTCCGGGTTCGGGTATACCCGGCCCATTGACAGTCTTATTTGGAGTCTTTTGAATCCATATTTATTCAATACTTAGTAACTCAGAATCCTAAAACAAAGAAGAGAATTTCCAAATCCATATTTTCTATTTTCTTAACTGCGTCTTTTCTTTCTACCAGACGAGAATAAGGAAAAGGGCGGCGGTGGCGTGGGAAATAGCAGAAGAGGAAGAAGGGTTGTTGACGAAAGGGATGGGTTTGAGCAAGGGGAGAGTGAGAAGAGAGAATATCGTTGACTTGTTGGTATTAGGGGCAGGAGGAAATCAACTTGAAAGAAAACTTGTGGTCCTAAGGGTTTCTTTTGAAAACTTTAGAGACTTAGATATAATTATCTAAATAAACTAAGTTAAAACAATATAAATTTTGAAATAATTATTTTAAAAGTTTATTTATTTATTTTTACACTTGGCTCGTTATTTTTCAGAAGATATTTAAAATAGGTTGTGCTTAAAAAAATTTATGGTCATAAGGGTTCACTACAAGAAAACAGAGAATTAGTGAGGGAAATTAGCGAGGGAATTTTCCCTCGCTAAATCTGCGAGGGATTAGAGAGGGACAGATGACAGATTGACTTTCCGTCACTAATCCCTAGTTGATTAGCGACGGATCAGCGTTAACTATAATCCCTTTCACATTAGCGATGGAAAAAGATATCCCATTCTAATCCCTCGCTAATTTGATAGGGATTAGTGACGGCTATTTTATTTTTACTTAATATTCGTGGTAAATTTTTAGTTTCGGTTTTTCGATGTTACCCAAGCTATTCCCTTGCTAATTTGCGAGGGAATAGAGACAGAAATATCCGTCGCAAATCCCAGCAGTGATTTGTGACGGATTGGAGTTTAATTAGCGAGGGATATTAAAGAGCACTCGCTAATCCGTCGCTGATTGTTTTCTTCACTAATCCCTCGCTAATTTCCAAGGGATTTGCGAGGGATTCTCCATTTTGTGAATACTCAATTTTTTTCCTCACGATACTTTTGTGTGTGGTAAATTTTTTTATGTAATATCCTTATGAATACTTAATTCTTTATTATTTGTTTAATTATAACCAATGTATTTACATTCAATATATATGTAATTACTATCAGCAAGTTAAGAAGTATAGAAAGTATTTAAATGATATGCATACATTATACCTCTGTACAAGTTCGTCATGTGTAGTATATATATAATTCATTTATAACTTTATATGCATATATATATATATATATATATATATTTGATGCATCGATCATATGGTCGATGTATAATTATGCAAATATGAACACACATTTAATAACTATAAGAGTTTACGTGTGCACTCGGAGTTTTATATATTACGTTTTATTACATTTGATTAGCATAACAAATACAATTTTGGGATATGAAAACACATCAATACTAATTAAACTTTTTATATATTAGTAAGCGTAACAGGATCAATGTTAATTAAACCTAAACAAACACCATGATGATTATTTAGAATTATTCATTGGCGAAATATTTCACTCTTTTAATCCGTAACTAAGTAGGAAGTAGCTAAGTGCTGCTAGAAATAAATATGTTTTCACAGTAGAGTATTGAAAAAAGTGAGGAAAATGTCAATCCGTCGCTATTTACCAAAGGGGGATTCGAGAGAGATCAGCGAGGGACCCAAAACTTATACCTTCAAAGCAACGCGAAATTTTTTGAGCGGAATATGAAATTCAAAAATCCCTCGCTAATCCCTTGCTAATACGACCCAATTAGCGAGGGATAAAAAAGGCATTAAAACTCCACTGAGGTTTACCCTCGCTAATCCGTCGCTGAATAAATCCCTCGCTAATCGCACACTAATTAGCGAGGGATTAGCAAGTGATTATATTTACTTTATTTTTAGATCCGTAGCAAATCCCTCTCTAATAGAGAGGGATTAGCGACGGAAAATTCCCTCGCAAATCTCAACGACTATACCATCCCTATCCCGTCTTCCCTTTCGTTGTGTTTTTTCCCATTTTCTCTATCTTCTCTGGTTAACCCCTCTCAAATCCCTTCCAACCCCGCCAGCGACCTTACCTTCTCATTGGTTGTACTACCACCAAAGTTGCAATTCCCTCACGCCTGGAAAACGTCCGGCGACCTTTATTTGGCATCAGAGTCGACTGCCGCCGGTGCCACTGCCGAAACAGCCTTGATTAAGGGCATTCAAGGTGCAATATTTTGTCCATTTTTAAGGTAACCTCCTACTCTTAGCACAGAAAAGATTTAGGGGATTTAGAACTTCAATTTGATGTAAATTTTTACTGATGAAAACTGAAGAAATATGGGGTATTTAAGTGTTTAATTTTTGTGTCAGCTGTGTATCAAGAGCTTTCGTTTGAAACTGTTTCTATTGAAGAAAATTGCTAAAACAATGTATGTTCATGGGGAGGAATTTTCTCTTTTGCAAGCCGTTTGTTGTTGTTGTTTGAGCTGGCTATACAGGGATGTTTCGGTCCTTTGAAGGCTTCAATTGGTGTGTTTTGTTGTGGTGAAAAAGGAGCTACAGTGATATGTGTTCATCTGAGTGAAAATGATAAATGAAAGTTGTCTATGCCAGTGTTTGTTAAGGAAAAATTTTTTGTGCTGATTTTGCTTCTCACTTGAAAGCTGTTAATTGATGTATGTATCAGGCTATGAACTGAACCAAGGGCTCCTAATCATATGTGAATATATTAGGAAGGTAAAGGAATTGGAATTCAGCAGCTTGTGATGCAAATTAATGCATTAAGCCATGGAATACTAAAGCCATTTACAGAAAATGCTGATTTTGGCCTCCATTATACGTACTCTATTTTGATGTGTCCAAAGACATTAGATTGAAAAAAGACTTAAACCACACTTATACAGGTGCTAAAGAAGAGTTTGGATTGGCTATATGATATATGTTGTGTAGAAGAAATGAAAGAAATAGCTTGAGCAAAGCATGGGCATGACCAGGGAATTCTAGTTTGATCACTTAATGAAGCTGTTTGATTACATAATAAACTTTGCAAAATTTCTGAGTATTATGGGTTGGAATGAACTTATTATTATTTTTTTTCTAATTGTTTAAAAAATATTTTGGGATAAGTTTCCCTTAATTTGGAGTTGGGAATTAAAGTTATGAGCTATCCACAGGCTGCCAAACTGTGACGGATTTGGAATGCTGGAAACTTCAAATGAGAACTGAACGAAATGGAAAAAGGACATTGGTATTCCATAATTTGAAATTATAAAGGAATTCCTTGGGGACATTATGGGACTAGGTTGATATCATTTAGATTTGTAAAACAAAAGTTGTGATAAAAAAAACCAAAGCGTACCACGAAGTGAGAAATGATGGAAATTTATTAAGGATAATGAATACATGTATTGTTCTCACTTGCATTAATGAATGATGGGAAGTTAAAAGAATGTAAGAAAACCTTGGATATATGTTGAAAAAAAGGGACAATAAATTAATATATAGATTTGGATTAGTTCAAGTGGTGTGTTTCCATTTCTCATAAGAAATGAGGAAGGTTAGAAATTAGTAATTATTTGGGAATATATTTTATTAGCAAAATATGTTAGTTGTTAACCATAGCGATGCAAGTGTTTGTAGAAAATATATTTCTCACATGTTCTGTGACAAAATGAGTATTTTACTTTCATATATGTGCTTCTTTCCATGTGTAAATAATAAAGTGTGGAAATTTGAAATTTCTCGTTTTAATGGGACGATGGTAGCCATTTAGTTTCAATGTGATGAGTAGGAGTTTTATGGTTGATTGTATTATGTTTTGGTGTATGAAATTATGGTTTTTAAAGGAGATGGAAATATCATGATATTGCTGCATTCATTTTGCACTAACAACAAGAAGGGGGAAAAGACCTTATCTTGAATTTAATTCTATATTTTTGTACTGAATGATGGTTTTTTATGTTAGGAAGATGATCTGAAATTTGCTTGTTTAATCCCAGTGTTGGTTTTAAGTTGTGCAAATGCATTACCTTGTTTTAGTCAAAATACTAGCTTCAAGGATTGGAATTTTGAAAAGAAAATGCAAAAAACTATTATGAAATTCAAATGTATAAGGATGTGCCATTACTAGCTTAATATGATTTTCATCTCAGGTGTTCTCTTACAAAATGGCAAAGAGTATTGTTGTAGAAATAATGGAGTATTGTCAAGCTATCAGATACTATGACACAAATTATTTTAGGCTGTTTAGCCTTGGCATTGCTCATGATTTGTAATTTGTACTATAGTAACCATATATTTCAAAAACTATGTTACACTTATAATTTGTATTATAGTAACATTATGCTATTGTTACTCACAGGTTAGACCTTTAGTTCTTCATTGATTTGCCCAGACGGACGAGCTTTTCTTAGGTAAGAAAAACACTTGGTAGGCATCTTTAGAATCCCGTGAGTGATGGGTGATCATTCCCTATGAGTGATGGGTGATCACTCCCTATGGTTAATGGGTGATTACCCCTAAATTTAGTATTGTATATTAAATGTTTTGAGGTTATTTGTGTTTTGTGAATTTTTTACAATGAAGGGAAATTCTGTCAATTTTTTACAATGAATATTATGTGAATTGTGGTGGCCTTGTGCCTGGAAAACGTTCAACTTATAGGGAAAACTCTGTCAATTTTTTTTTTTAAATTGAGGTGGCATGCCAAGATATTCTTATTGATTCTTACCTAGTGTATTTCCATATGTTCTTTTCACTGTGAAGTTGGTCTATGCATGGTAAGCCACATTTTGTAAGTATACTACTCTACTTGATAAAGAGAACTATACCTTCTTCTCCTGACAATCTAATGAATGATAATTGTTGACCAACTAATAATTGTTGAGGAGTTTGTTTGATGGGGATAAAAGTAGAGGAATGTTGGTTTTGTGTTGGAGCTGAATTGGGTCTTGATTTTGAGTTGAGTGTTTGTTGATGACTTGATTAATCTTGAGTCCTTGAGAATTGTATAAGGTGTTAAGATTATTGTGGTGTAAATTTTGCATGAATTAAATGAAGCAAACTCAACTTTGTGGTCTTTATATCAAAACAGTGAAATCTGTACAGGAAACACATTTGCAACATTTAGTCTTGATTTTGAGTTGGTGACTCGTAAGTCATCTACATAATTACTTATTATAAGTTTTTCTAAATTTTCAAAATTATAACTTGTCTAATATTACAATATCTATTTTCTTGGAACAGGTTCACACATTCGGTTCGATGTGTGAGGGAGATTGTTGAGATTTTTAGGCGACACTACACTGGAGCCTATGCTACCTTCTCACAGGTTCCGATTGATGTTCGGAACATGTGGTTCAATCTTTGGAGTGTGTGTTCGATTTGTCATTATTACTTGTAGTCTTTTTATTATTTTTAATATGTTTTCTTATTTGTAATTACTTGTAACGGCTACTTTGATTTTGCAGGCTTTCTTCTATTGGCGCCCCGAGCATGCCGCACAGATCCGGGCTAATTGGGAGAAGAAGTGTAAGGCTAGACTTTCGGATGCATTGTCCAAGGCTTGGAAGAAGCATGGGGGTAGCTGCCCCAAGTGGATTTCCCCAGACCATTGGGCTACTCTATCGGAGCATTAGGGGTCCGATAGGTTGCAGCGTATCTCTTCCGTTGCTAAGCGGAACAGATCTACTGGTCAGGCGTCCCACATAGGAGGATCTATTTCTTTTACTGAGCATGAGGAGCGGATGGTAAGTGTAAAATTTTTTACTATTCGGTATATCCGCTATTTCACATTTAATTCATAAAAGCTAACATCTAGTCATTTCTTGTTACAATGATAGCGGAGACAGTTAGGTCCTGACTTTAGCTACGTCGACCTCTTCAGACGCACCCATACGTTCCAGGACGGGCCGAGGAAGGGCCAATATGTCAGTGATCGATCGCGCCACAAGCTGGTAAGAATACACAATCTTAAACGTTTTT
This sequence comes from Voacanga thouarsii, assembly GCA_026120185.1. Taxonomy (NCBI): domain Eukaryota; kingdom Viridiplantae; phylum Streptophyta; class Magnoliopsida; order Gentianales; family Apocynaceae; genus Voacanga; species Voacanga thouarsii. Next base: position 180,709 of record JANUWF010001450.1, read on the forward strand.
AAGTTTAATATTATTCATATTTTGATCGCTAATTTTAAATATTTTATGCGTGTTTCCTTGCCCCAAATTCAACAGGATAGTGTCACTGCTATTATTGAGCGTCATGCACAGTCGGGTTCCGCGACTGATTCTACGAGCACGGTCGCATCGACTCGGGTGCCCGACGAGAAGGTGTTGTTCGTCAAGGTGGATGACAGAGTGTCCAAGAAGGGACGCATATATGGATTGGGCTCCGAGTCTGTGAGGGTGAGGCGGAGGTTACAACAGCCAGCTTCATCTGAGTCATCGACTTCTTCTACCTCGTTGGATGTGAGCCAGCTACAGAGAGAGTTACACACTGAGAGGAGGAGGCGGGAGAGAGTTGAGCATCAGGTACAGGTATATCGGAGCCACAGCCAAAGCTTGACTGAGTACCTGACGCTTATGTCTTAGAATTTGAATCTTCCTCCGCCACCGCTGATGCCAGCTATTCAGGAGGACGATGCTGAGGATGAGGAGGACTTCGTCATCAGTCCTCTAGATTCACATCTAAATCATCAGCCAGGCCCTTCCGATCCACCCCCACCCCCTTCGTCGGATCCAGCATCCACACCGATTCCTGCTTCGTAGTTAGGATATATACACTACATTTTTATGTATTATTCATATGTTTTCATCATTATATTTATTTAGGATTTTTAGACAACATTTTTATGTATTATTCACAGTTGTCATTATATATATTAATAATGACTATTTGGTGATTTTTTTAATCTAATTAAATTTTGCATTAGGTAAAATGAATTTTCTTCAATTACAGGGCATTTTTTAAACATTTATAAAAAATATTTTAAAATTATACATTACTAGCGAGGGATTAGCGAGGGGCTAAGGAAATTAAATTGAGGATCCGTCGCTAATCCCTCGCAAATTAGCTTGGGATTAGCGACGGACATTTACATCAAAACATTAAAAAGAAATTTTTCGTCGCTAATCCCTCACAAATTAGCGGGGGATTAGCGATGGAAAACTTAAATTGGAACATTAAATAGAAAATATTCCGTCTCTAATCCCTCGCAAATTAGCTTGGGATTAGCGACGGACAATTTATATCAAAACAATAAAAAGAAAATATCCGTCGCTAATCCCTTGCAAATTAGCTTGGCATTAGCGATGGAAATTTCCAACTTTTTATTAATTAGTAAAATATTTAGTTGCTGATCCCTTTCTAAATAGAAAGGGATTACCGACGGAAAATAAAAATCCCTCGCAGATCCGTTTCAAAAATCCATTGCTGAAGTCGTTGACTGCTTGAAAAATACCTCGCTAATCCGTCGCTATTTGCGACAGGTTTTTGAATCCGTTGCAAATTTTTGCCTCTGCGAGAGGAAATTTGCGGGGGAATTTTCCCTCGCTAATTCTCTGTTTTCTTGTAGTGGTTTCTTTTTTAGAAACTTTAGGGACTTAAATATAATTATCCAAATGAACTAAGTTAAAAAAATATAGGAATTCAAGTAATGACTAAATGCATTAATAATGAACTAATATATGACCTTAAGTCTCAATATACATTCACATATAACTTGAAAATTTATAAATTTTATATATAGTAATTATAATTTATATATGCCATGTATACGAAAGACAAAATATGACATAGTAATTAAAAGTATGGGATAAAAATAGTAACTTTACTAAGTATTTATATTTTTTATACTGAAAACATTTTATTTTTATAATATTTGTTGTATATGATAGAAATTTAAAAGTTTATCAATTTGAATATAAAATAAAAGAATCAAATTTACGAATATATTGACAATTTATGTGCATTAATAAAGATTGTTCTTATTTAATTTTGTATGATTTACAGTAATTACTATTTATATATGTGCATGTATATACAAAAATATACATATGATGGAAACACATCCTACACATATACATGACGCCTACGTATTTATATTGTCACATAAATAAAAGTAACAACTTTTACATTATGATAAAAAGAATAACAATTATACCTATTAATAAAATTATGTGTACAAATATAATATAATTTTTTGATTGTTAAATTTAAAACACCTAATTGATAAATTTTTAATGTCTATTTAGTTATGAATATTTACATAATTAAAAAATTATGAATTGAGTCTTCTAAATTCAAAAGTATTTATTATATTAAAAAAATTTAGAACTAAGAAATTTGTTGTATAACTAAAGGCATGAAAAAATTGCTTACATTTATTATTAATTCAAAAATAAAATTTATATCATTTAGGAATATATGTATAAAATAATTATATACTCTGATAAATAGAAGCAAATTAAAAATAAAAAATTTAAAAAAGCCAAAGTGATAAAAAAAATTTACTTTATTTATTTATTTAAATAAAAATTTACAAGTTTTAAAAGTGTATTTCATATAATTGTAATATTTTGCAAGAAATAAATAAATATAATACATGCTGCCAATTTAAACAAACAATGACATAGCACAGTGGTTGGAACACTGCGCCTCCGTGATGGAGACCCAGGTTCGACTCCTAGTAGCTGCAAGAAAGGCTAGATTTTCCAGCGTGGTGCCATGTGTGCAGTGATGTGGTGCCACGTCTATAGCGATGTGCAACTGAATATATTACCAACTGATTCATTTCGGTTAGTAATCGATCTGTAAAATTTTTAAATTAAAGTACTAATCGATTACCAACTAACTAGGTTTACCAACCAAAACATTTCGATTAGTAATCGGTCAGTAAACTTTTTAAATTAAAAGATTAACCAATTACCAACTGAATATAGTATCAACTGATACATTTAGGTTAGTAATCGATCGATAAAATTTTTAAATTAAATTACCAACAAAAATACTAACAGATTACCAACTGAATATATTACCAACTGATACATTTCGGTTAATAATCGGTTGGTAAACTTTAAAATTAAAATTCCAACTAATTACTATCTAAATATATATTACCAACTGATATATTTCAGTTAGTAATCGGTCGGTAAAATTTTTAAATAAAAAAACCAACCGATTACCAACTGAATATATTACCAACCGATACGTTTCGGTTAGTAATCGGTCAGTAAAATTTTTAAAATAAAATATCTACCGATTACCAATTGAATATATTACCAACCGATTGTTATCGATTGATAATCAGTTGGTAAATATTTTCCTGCCAAATTACCAACTAATTACCAATTCAATATATTTTCAACCGATATATTTCGGTTGGTAATCAGTTGGTAAAATTTTTTCCATTAAATTACCAACCGATTACCAACTAATAATGTACTGACTGAGTGTTATCAGTTGGTATTCGGTTGGTATATATTTTCTTGCCAAATTACCAACCGATTACCAACTGATTACCAACTAACTATTTACCAACCAATTATGTTTGTTGGTAAGTGGTTGGAAAAGTTTTAAATTTTCCCAATTTTCATTTCGGTTGGTAATCGGTTAATCGGTTGGTAAGTATCGACCGATGTGGTCAGTTGGTAATAGTTAGTTGATAAATTACATTTTTCTAGTAGTGGCTGTAGTAGTAGTAGTTTAAGTTTCTACCAAATAGTACTTTAAGAAACCACTACTACAGGTCATGTTCTACGTATTCAAAATATGCTTATGTCATGAAGTGAGTGGACTACTCATTGGCTAAAGGTAAGCCATTCCCCATTTGGAATTCATAACATAATAACCTAAACATGATGAGATTCCCATTCTCATCATTCGATTAAGAACAAATGTTTATGTGTTAAATAACCCATGATCTATACCTTACTGTGAAATACCACCATTCACGTGGATCACTTATTTAAACACAATGGGGTTTTTTCAAATGAAATCATGCACAAAAATATAATAAAAATTCACAAATAATTTTTGAGAATAAAACTTTTATTAATATAAACGACTTTTACAACAGAAACCTAGTCTAAGAGAGCATACATCCTAACAATCTCCCACTTGCACTCTAAGACTAAGAAAGTCCATAAGTGCCCACCCCTATGGCGTTTAAGTGTCTTTGAAAGACTATCTCAGCCAAAGGCTTGGTGAAGGGATCTGTTAGATTGTTCTGCGAGGCGATCTGTTCCACCACGATTTCCTATCTCTGGATGAAATCCCGGATCAGGTGGCACTTCTTCTCAATGTGCTTCCTCTTCTTGTGGTTCTTGGGTTTTTTAGATTGTGAAACTACGCCAATGTTGTCGCAGAATATTACAATCGGCTTGTCCATATGTGGCACGACTCTAAGTTTTGATAAGAACTTTCGAAGCCAGACCGTTTCCTTGGATACCTCCGAAGCTGCCACATACTCAGCTTCTATGGTTGAGTCAGCAATGCAAAATTGCTTGATACTCCTCCATGAAATAGCTCCTCTAGACAAGGTGAAGACATATCCACTAGTGGATTTTCTCTCATCCTTATCTGCCTGGAAGTTTGAGTCTGTGTATCTGTAGGAACCAAGTCATCAGCCTTGTAAACTAGCATATAATCTTTTGTTCCCTTGAGGTACTTGAGAATATGCTTTACAGCATACCAATGAACCTCCCCAGGGATTGACTGATACTTGCTGACTAGGTCTACGGCAAAGCAGATATCTGGCCTAGTGCATAGCATAGCGTACATGAGACTTCCCACAGCTGAAATGTAGGGAATAGTACTCATCCTGTCTTTTTCTTCTTAAGACTTCGGATAGTCCTTTAAAGAGAAAGACAACCCATGTCTGTAAGGGATCAGTGCTCCCTTGCATGAGTCCATGCTGAACTTGGCTAGCATCTTGTCAATGTATGTTGCTTGGGATAATCCTAACATTCTCTGCTTTCTATTTCTAAGAAGCTTAATCCCAAAAATGTAACTAGCTTCTCCCAAGTCCTTCATACTAAATTGACTGGACAGCCAAACCTTTGTAGATGACAATGTCCCTACATCATTCCCAATGAGTAGAATGTCATCTATATAGAGTACAAGAAAAATCACATTTATACCTTCAAGTTTTTTGTACACGCATGGTTCATCCTCGTTTTGAGTAAAACCGTAAGACTTTACAGTCTCATCAAAATGAATGTTCTATGCTTGTGATGCCTGCTTAAGTCCATAAATGGACTTCTTAAGCTTGCAAACCATGTGCTCCTGGCCATCAGCAATAAAACCTTTTGGTTGAGACATATAGATGTCTTCGCTAAGATGGCCATTTAGAAAGACTGTCTTGACATCCATTTGTCATATCTCGTAGTCATAATGATATGCGATGGCAAGGAAGATATAGTTGGACTTAAGTATGGCAACCGGGAAAAATGTTTCCTCATAATTGATGCCCTCTTTCTAAGTGTACCTTTTCGCCACAAGCCTTACTTTAAAGGTTTCCACCTTCCCATCTACTCCCCCTTCCTCTTGTATACCTACTTACACCCAATGGCTTTTATCCCTTTAGGTGAAGCTACAAGATCCTAAACCTGATTAAAGTATATAGTCTTAATCTCGGCTTTCATTGCTTTATGCCATAGGTTTGCATCGGCATCAGCAATAGCCTGCTCATATCTAATGGGATCTTGTTCCTAATGGTCGGAGACTAGGTCAAAGACCTCTCCTGTCCACCTTTCTAGAACCCTAGATACTCTTCTACTACAATGAGGCTCCGTTTGTACAGGCTCTTGAGGTTGTGCCTCTTCTTGTTCCACAATCGGGTTAGAAGAAGTTGATTCCGAAGATAATTTCTCCTCGAGTTCCAACCTAGTTGAACCTTTAGTGGAGGTACTTTGATCATCCTCTAAGTATCTAGCATTAGTACTAACCAGCATTTTCTATTCTTTAGGCTGATAAAAGTTACCACCCTTTGTCCCTTTTGGATACTTAACAAAATAGCATAATTATGATCTTGGCTTTAACTTGTCTCCCTTGATAAGTACATAAGCTGGACAGTCTCATATCTTGAGATGATTCAGACTTGGCTTACACCCAGTCCACATCTCATAGGAAGTCCTAGGTACTGACTTGGAAGGAACCATGTTTAGAAGGTATGCCGTTGTTTCTAGGGCATATTCCTAAAAAGACACTGGAAGAGTTGCATGAGACATCATACTTCAAACTATTTCTATTAATGTCTTGTTCTTTCTTTCAGCTACTCCGTTCTGTTGGGGAGTCCCTGGCGCAGAGAGCTGGGATACTATTCCATGATATACCATGTAGTCTTTGAATTCACCGAGGAGTTATTCTCCACCACGATCTGATTGTAAGGTCTTGATTAGTTTACCTGTCCGACGCCCACCTCAGCCTTAAACTCTTTGAACTTGTCAAACGAGTCAGACTTGCGTCTCATCAGATAAACATAATCAAACCTTATACAATCATCAATGAAAGTGATGAAGTACTCAAAACCCTCTCTAGCTGGTGTAGATAAGGGAGCACACATATCAGTGTGAACAAGACTTAATATCTTTTTGGCTCTATCCGCCTTTGGGGTAAATGACCTTTTGGTCATTTTTCCTATTAGGCAGGATTCATATTGAGGCTAACTTTTCAATCTCAATGAGCCCAAAGACCCATAATAGATTAACCTCTGAATCCTGGTTGAGTTGATATGACCTAACCTTAGATGCCAAAGATATGAGTCATTGACATTGGTCTTTCTCTTCCTAGTTAAAGGTTCAGATTGAGCATTATTTAATTGATTGTTAATAGGGTTAAAGAAGAATAGATTTTCATACGTGTGCCCAATACATATAACTTCTCCATCTCTACTAATAGTAATACTAGAATGGAAAGATACAGAATATCCTTGATTTATTAGTTTCGCAACTGAAATCAAATTCTGTCAAAATTCAGGTGCATATAAAATATCCTTTAAAACCACTATTCTATTATAATAAAAAATAAGATCCAGCTCTCCCACTGTAAGAGCCCAAACTTGTGCTCCATTTCCCACGTGTGGTCCATGTTCGCCCTTCTAGAATCTTCTAATCTTTTTAAACCCTTGTAAGGAGTTATAGATGTGATTAGTGGCCTCTGAATTAACAATCGAAGTGGAAGTTCATCCAACCATTGATATAGATTCTAGATAGAAAACATTACTTGTGGGGGTTTTCTTGTTTTGAAGATCTGGACACTCTTTTTTTCAGTGTCCCTTCTTCCCACATTTGAAGCATTTGCCCTTGGGTTTGTCTTTGGGCTGGGACCAGGACTAAGCCGCTGCATTGCCATTCTTCTTCTTAAACTAGATGAAGCCTTAGCAACCATAACCTTAAATTGTAGCTTCATGATCTTATTTGCCATCTAGAGTTTCTTCATCAACTCAGTTAAACCCATGTTTAACTTGTTCATATTGTAATTCAACTTGAACTGAGTAAAGGAACCCGGTAGAGATGCGAGAACCATGCCCACTTGGCTCTCGGGGTCAATAACAGCCCCTAAGATTTCTGCTTCCTCAAAAGCAGCAATTATCTTAAGCGTATGCTCTTTGACTGATACTCCCTCAGCCATTTTTGTGTTTATGATAGTTTGAAGAGCCTCCTGCCTTGCGAGCTGGCTCTTATCTGCGAACATCGTGGCTAATAATTGACTTGTGTCATACGCAGTGGCCATGTGCTTATGTTTGGACTGGAACACATTAGACATGGAGGCCAACATATAACAATGAGCCATCTCGTCAGCCTTCTTCCATGCCTTCTCAGCCTCTCGCTCTTCAGTGGTAGAACCCTCCTCAATCTCAGGGCAGGTTTCGTAGAGGATATACTTATACTCTTCGGCTGTAAGTATTATGTCCAGGTTCCTTTTCCAGTCCACATAGTTAGGACCCGTTAGCTTATTCTCGCGGAGAATAACGGCTAAGGGACTGAAAGAACCTCCACCAACCATTTTTGAAAAAATTGAAATAAAAGAAAAATCTCAGTTTGTGAAAAACAAAATAATTTTGTGCACTCTATATTAAATTGATAATAGTTAACCCTATTACTATTATCTTTAATATGATTAATTTGGCTCCTAGGAGAACTGACATAGCTTCTTAGGAAGATTAACAGTTTTCTAAGCTAAGTGTGTTAACCACCACAAATTAATTTTCCTTCTAGGTAATGATCTAAAAGATATCTCCATCGAGGGATGGCCGTTTCTTCTCATTTCCTATGGACATTTCTCGCACTATAACCTCTAATGTGGGCTAGTCGATCATAGCACGTGTCCTAGGTTATTAATTATATCATTTCATTAGATCTAGATCCTTGTGATATCTCCATCCTATACGGGTTTACTCTCAAGGTGACGCGAGGGGACCCACGATCTCTAATGTGGATCGTGATGGAAGCCGTGGGGCCGTTGGAACCCCTCTAACACTTAGTCTTTTAAAATAAGGGTTTTCTGAAAAATATTCTTTTGAAAATTTCCATTAAGTTTTCCTTTAACTCAAAAATAAAATATCTAAACCCATAAAAATCTCTATGTCAAGGTTTAAACCCTTTGAGAGACTTTTCCATGGACTAATTTTATTTTAAGTTAAAACTTAATGATTTCAAAAAAATTTCAATTAAAACTTTCTAGAGACTTTGGTCTCAAATTTATTTGACAAAACAATTTTTCTTGTGCAAAAATAAACCAAAATGGCTTTCTATTTTAACTTACAAAAATATCTAAATTCAATATATTTTCTATGTTAAGGATTAAATCCTTTGAGAAAATTTCTAAGGATTAATTTTTGTTCAAGTTAAAACAACCATTTAATTTGTAGAAAGATATTTTTCTTGTAAAAAAAAAAAAAATCCCAAAGACTTTGGTATGTGCACATAGGTACTCAAAAATAAATAACATACTAGAAAACACTAAACATTTTCATACTTTTTCTATTTTTAAACCTAAGTGCCTAAATAATAGAATTAAACACATTAATTAATTAATGGTCTTGTTTAATCCTAAAACCCCTTACTATTATTTTTTATGCAAAAATATTCTATGAATATTAATTATTGCAAAAATAATAATAACTTTGCCTGGTATGGGACCCAAAATGAAAAAGAAAACGAAGAAAATTACAAGGAAAAATATTAAAAAATTCCCTTGGTCCATGTGCACTCGCTGCATCGGATCATAGCTTGAGGGTCCACTGCAAGCCAGTGCACTAGCCACACCAGATCTCCCCTTGCTCAACTCGTGAAGCCCACCCGCAGCCTGACCCGCGTTCGTTGGCCGACCCGTATGACCCGTGACTTTCTGAATTGCAATTTGCATGCAATTGCTTCGAGCCGATGTAAGCCCGCCCCTCGGCTCTAGGCATAGCAAGTAGTCAACGGCTCAGCTTAGCTTGGCTCGACAAGTGGCTTGTGAACAGTGCTTCATCATCTTCGATTTTTTGCGTAACTTTTCATCCATTTCTCTGCATTTTTTTTCTGCTTTCTCTCATGGCTTCTTTGGACGTTTTTTCAATTACAGAATCTCATCCAAAAAAAAACCACTTTCGTCTATACCCTTCAAAATTGGGTTCACACGATTGTTCTACGAAAACATGAAAAAATTACAGAGATCCTATGCTTTTACTGTGAAGCTTACAAAGTATCTATCCCATACCAAAACAACGAAGGATCATAGGCTTAAGCACCAAACAATGATCTTCTCCATTTTTATTAACTAACATACTCCCTAAGTTAATCAATCAACATGCTCTGATACCACTTGAAGATTGAAAAAGAAACAGAGGAAGGCATGCACGCAGGAAGCTGAAAAAACAGAGGCCAAAAATAACGGAAACACAACACCACGGAAGCATTTATTCAATACCTCTATGCACCTTAATCCTCTTTGACTGTGAAGAGGTCGACTGAACCACAGGGATAACTCCTTCTTGTATGCTTGATGAAGCCTCCGGTTGAAATCCCGCTATCCTCCTACTTTTCCTTGTTTGCATGAACGCCAAAGCTTCAGGATCTCAGAATATTCCACTGTCTCAATCCTTATGGGTGAAATAAAAGGTGAGGAGCAATGGTCTCAACGTTCTTGATCATTTGCTATTGATTAGCAATATCAAGAACAACAAGAAGAAGAACTCACGAGACATAGTAGAGAGAAAAACAAAATACAAAGGCCTGCACCTATTTTTTTTTCCCACAGAGACGTGAATATCTTTTTCAAAACAAAAAACATGGTATTAGATATCTGATAACAATATCCCTAAGATTTGATATTTCAAACACCTGGATGTTATCAACAGAGTGAGTTTGGCTTAGCCTTAAACTCTTCTGAACCGTATTTGGAAAAACCCAATGGTCCAGGCTATTGGACCAAAATAATTATTATTATTTTTCTTGGACCCAAAGAGCCCAAAATAATAAATATTAATTATTTATTTTTTGAGCTTATAGAAATAACCCAATAAATAATTAGTGAGCCCAAATGAACTAAAAATAATTAAACATTAATTATATATTTTCTAGGCATATAGAAATAACCCAATAAATAATTAAACAAGCCTTTTTCCATCTAGTTTAAGCCCAAGTTAATTTTCTAATTATTCAAAATGGACCTAGGCCCTGCATAATTAATTAACCAATTAAATTAGATAATAAATTTAAATTTTCTCAACTTTTTATTTTTATTCAAGTCCAATAATAAATTAGACTTCCTGAATAAAATAAAATCCTCTTTAACTAAGACCAATTCCTCAACCCAAAATTAATTAAGACTTACGGGCTATTCCGAGGACCAAAAAGACACATCGTCTTGGCTATTAAAATGACCAAAATACCACTGCTATATAAATAGCTGTATTTTGCATTTTAAATATTTTCTAATATCACCATAAGGAAATATTGACCTCAAGGATAATGTTGCGTTAGCAAAGTCTCCGACCTATAGGTGAAATGACTAAAATACCCTTCTACACATTGCCGTGCATTTAGAAAGGAAGAAGTGTACTAACACCTCTCTAAATGACATCTACCATCCTTAGGATTCTAGTCCAATGATCCATGACTTCCTGGAGTGTTTCTGCTTTCCAAGGGAGCTACCCTAAAGCAAACATCCAAGTCATGTTTCCTAGGGCTCTGGATATTTAGATCATTCAAACAACCACAATGGGCGAAATTGTATAGAAACTATCTTGTACAAGTCTGTCTTAACTAACTAGTTACATATACCCAATATACAAGTATATTGGTTCTACGATAGAACCTCAAATAAAGTATATCAAAGTACATGCTTCCAGCTTCGTCAGACTACTAACTCATATTCAAGCCGTAGAGTATTAGTCCATGCTGTAGCAGTAGTAGTTTAGCTTTCTACCAAATAATACTTTAAGAAACCACTACTACAAGTCCTGTTCTACGTATTCGAAATTCGATTATGTCATGAAGTGAGTGGACTACTCACTGGCTAAAGGTAAGTTATTCCCCATTTGGAATTCATAACATAATAACCTAAACATGATGAGATTCTCATTCTCATTAATCGGTTAAGAACAAATGTTTATGTGTTAAATAACCCGTGATCCATACCTTACTATGAAAGACCACCATTCACATGGATCACTTATTTAAACACAATGGGTCTTTTCCAAACGAAATCATGCACAAAAATATAATAAAAATTCACAAATAATTTCTGAGAATAAAATTTTTATTAATATAAACGACTTTTACAATAGAAACCTAGTCTAAGAGAGCATACATCCCAACATTATTTTGGTAAGGGAGGAAAATGAGGCTATATAAGTCTTATTATCCAGCTTTTGCCTTTGCTTTGTGACTGTAAGGGTTGTGAGAATTAAGGAGCCGAACAAAATTAGGGCTAAACTTCATTCTATCTTGCTGATTATTCTCTTCCATTTTTCTTTTTTTGGTTAACCTTCTTGGCTCTGGATTTTCTTCCATTCATCCTTCTCACTCTATTCTCTGAAGATAAATGGTGTAATAGATAGTAAGTGAACAAACCATGTGTAATGTTTTGCTTTTCTGTTGGTATAATTTTTTGTAGTCTTGTTATGCCTTTGTATTCTTATATTTCTTCTTTGGAGGAATTGAGTAGGTGAGAGGTTAGCAATGGTTCTTTTTTTTTTTTTTTTTTTTTTTGCGCGGGGGGGGAGGGTGGGGTGGTGGTGGGGGTGTGCGGCGAGGAGTCTTCTATTAGGGGTTATATACTGTTTTTTTTCAAAGTTCCATAGTTTCCTAAATGATGACAAATTAGCTTGAACATTTTGGCATTTAACAAAATAGCCTTTGGCTTTATTTTCTTTCTTAAGATCCTATAGTTTCCTTGATGCTGATCATCAAAGTCATTGTATATCTCACTAGCCCAGTCTTTTTCCTTCATTAATAAGTAGCATCAGATTAAAAGTAGAGTGAACTATATACTCACATAAGAGATGTGAAGAGCATGGGCAACAGAAATGACAAATAGTCATGGTGCCTTGTATGTGGTAGCATTAGTCAGGAATAAGCTAGGATCAGTTCAGGAAATTTCAAGCCAATAAAATGCTTTGCTGCTTTTGTAATGTTAAAAGTTAGAAATGGATAATAATGTGCTTAATCAATATTCCAGAGCCAATTTCATAAACAATCAAAACTCTAATATTCCTAACTTGAAAATTTAGGTTGCCATGAAAAGTATGATGAACACCAAGTTGCACAGTTTCCAGGCTACAAAAGTAAGTTCAGTAAATTCAAGACCACAGAAAGCTCTATCCAAAAACACAAAAATATAACAAATTCAAGGCCAGTAGGTAGGGGTACTGAGCAAGCTCTGTCCAAAATCAACATAAATAGAAAGACCAGCATGTAGAATTTCAACCATTAGACAATGAGAACTCCTCTATATATTAGGTGTATTTTTGTTTCTAGATTTATCTCCAAAGAGAATGGCAATGTATCAAACTTCCAAGAAAAAAAGAAACCCTTTAATAGACTGCAGAACAACAATTGACATAGAGCAACCATAATATAGGCACATTCTATAGTATCATGCATTAAAGAATCAGAAAAGTCTTATGTAGGCCTAGGTTTTTAGCATCCTGAGAATTGATTTAGCATTACATGGGAGAAAATGATACAGAGTGGATGCAATTTTATTTTTCAAACAGTGAATTATCTCTTATAGAAGTATACTCATACATATTTAAGGTCGCTAATATCTAAAACAATATGCTTCTTTTGACATACTTCTTGTTAGGTTTTCTTCAGGGGAATTTGAATTATTACTTCAACTATGCGATTTCAATATTACCTTAGAACCTTAGGTTCACAAAATCTTCAATCACTGAATGTGTTTATCTATCTTTCCCCTTTCTTTGTATCAGAAAGTTGTATATGCTCATTCACAAAAGAAGAGAGCTCTTTTTTTTCCCTCTAAACATTCTATTTGGGGAAAAAAGTACAAGAAAGGGGATGAGGAATCCTCAAGAAAGCAACCTAAAGATCACACAGATATAAGCTCCTAACAGCAAATCTACCATTTACACAGAGTTAACAAAAATTAAAAATCTATTGGTGTTTGATAACTATATGTATTAATCCTAATTCTCATTCCAGTGAAGAAAAAAGGGAATATAGAAACTCAAGATTGGCAGTTAACATAACTTGGCTGCTTTTGGGAGACAAGTATGAAGTGCTCTCAAGAGAGGATAAAAGATGATTGAACCCTAGTAAGATAATCAGCATGCAAAACTTTGTTTGTTTCATTGATAAATGAAGTGCAGAAAACTTAAATCCTGAATGCAAGTTAAATTGGGGATGAGAGAATTAGAGAGCACCATGTAGGTGAGATATGTGCATCAATTAATCAACCACGAATGAACCACAATTTAGAAAGTTTTCCAAAAAAAAAAAAGAGGGGTTCTAAATATCAATTAATCCACTTTTTCTTCTACTGCAGCATGCTAGAACCTTTGAAACGCCAAACAGTGTGTTCTCTACTAGAGTTGCTCAAGTGCTCGCTTTGGAACAAAGAAAAATTGGGAGCTGATGCAACTTAGAAGCGCCACAAAGCTGAGAAGATTCATAGGATTAGAGTATTGCTATTGACTTTTGTTAGAGGAATTGCAATCCTTACGTCAACTCTTGTTCGGCTACAAAGGAGATGTACACTATAGTAGTGAAAGAGAAGGAATGAGAAGAATTTCCAAGAGCTTAAAAGAATATCAAAGTTTACACTTGTCAAAGTTCAGGCATTATACATGGATGCATCGAATCAGGACAGGAAAACCATGTCGGTGAATTCCTATAGCGGTGATTCAATCCAACTGCTTTACTCTTCCTACCAAGCTTCCTTATGCAAACTATATCTTTTCACTTATTCTTGATATTGTGAGCTTTCTTCAAGATTTGAATATAGGAAGCCACCTTAGCTATTTCAATAATTGTTAGAAACTGCTCCTTATCAAATGCATCTGCATGGCACCAAATTTCTTTGTATCATTTACATGTTGACTATTTATTCCTTATCTTCATGGACTTGTTCCATCAATTTCTTATTCTTCTGATTTGCACACTTTGTCATATGATTTCTCTTTTGAGCTATTTCTTGCCAACTTTTTTCTTTTCCATTTGTTGGTAATTTTCTTCTAAACACTTGGTTTATTTAAGTAACTGTTGCTACTCTAATCAATGATTACAATTGTTAGCTATTGAACATTTCAACCATTTTCGAAATGCTTACTATGTTACCTCGACAATGACTTTCTATTTTTTCTTCACTAGATTTACTATACTAATTTCATGTCGTATTTTATTCCTTTGAGTTAGCACACGTTGTTTGTATCTTTCCTACATAAAAATCTATCATATTTAAAATCCTAATGCCACCATTTCGACAAATCTTTCACTCTTTTATTTTTAGATTCTCTTTGATACTCAAAACTGTCTTTTCTTTTCCTAAAGATATTGATTTGATATGCTTATCTTACCACCTGGCATCTCATATTATTTCCTGAAAATTTTCTAATAATGGTTGAGCATTCAATGAGCTATTCCTTATCACACAACGAAAGTGTAAAATTCTCATCAATTACAATAAAATTCTTTAACAGTTAACTATTACAGTCTTATCATTTTACCCATTTTTATTTTCTTAAATTATTAAACTTCTTATGACATTAAATCTGGCTTACTCATCATTCCTACATCCTTTTAGAACTCGTATTATTCTCTTCGAACTCATATCATTCTCTTCGAACCTATATTATTCTCTTCGAACTCGCAAAATCACCATAAGAAATGGCATGTGCAGGAGATTGAGACAAAAGCTCATATCTCACGGAAGAAACTTTAGTCACGTGACATCAATTATTCTTCTTGTCACTTGAAGTTGACACCCGATGGAGGAATTTTGAAGCATCCTAAGAAAGGGAAGTTAAGTCCTAAATATTTGGGATCGTTCTAAGTAACCGAAAGAATTGGCCTAGCTGCTTGTAGATTGGATTTCCTAGAAGGGTTAACTAGGATATGATGTATGTCACATATCTTAGTTGAATGAGTATAATCCCAATTCGAATCATGTTTTGAACAAGGAACCATTGGTTTTATAATCAGATTTGAGTTATGTTGAGAAACTGGTGAAGATCTTGGATAGAAGTATTAAGACACTTAGGAATAAGTAGATTCCAATGGTAAAGGTTTTGTGTGAACATCACAACACAAATATGCTACTTGGGAAACTGAGAAATGGATGAGGTGGAAGTATCCGGAGTTACTTTTATGGTATGACATCCTAAATTTCGGGACGAAATTCTTTTAAGAAGTGGAGGACATAATACCCCACTTGACCCTACCTGTAGTACATAGGGAATGTGAGCATTGAATAGCATTTTGGAAATGCAAATGAAATTATACTGCATTTACCTGGGTGTCTAGTAGATGTGTGATTGTGTGAGTGAATAACTGTTCGTATACTTATTTGCGCTAAGAGAACTTGTGATGCCCAAATGATTGAGCAAGATGAGTTATTTTGAGTTTAGAATTTTTATTAGCATAAAAGGTGCTTGGGTAAGAGGTTGAAGGAAATTTAATTATGAAATATGAATACAAGGATCATGTGGTCTAGTGGTTAGGGCTTGGAAATTATTCCTTGCTAACTCGAGTTCGAATTCTAACTCCACCAAAATTACTTCCATTCCTTGAAAAACAGCCCTAGTGCCCTTCTTTTCACGGTTAAACCCCTTCAAATTATTTCTTTTGTTGTTTGAATAGATTGTGGTAATTTACATTTTATCTTTTAAAATTTTACCAAATTAAATTTTTATCTTTTCCAAAAGATTTATTTAGATAATACTTTTGGAACCTAATTTATTGTAAAAAAACCCCCATGCACAGATAATTCAGCAGTTGAAAGACACATCTTTTACTGTACCGAGGAAAAAAATGGAAACTGAAGCAAAAACCTCTCGCAACTATCCCCTATATTCATGGCAGGGGCATGGTGAGAGTTTCATAATGCACGTGTTTATTGTTAAATGGTTGATTTACTGGGGAAAAAAAATTGTTTTGATATGCAATCAAGCAAAAGTTATATGAAACACCACTCAGTGTTTGAATAGAAATGAAACTTAAGCTTGCAATCAATTTTCAACTATTTCTACTATGCATTCATGAAATGCTTTGGAATAACATAAGCACATATAGAATTTATTGGGAAGCAATTCTCAAACTCTCTTTTATCATGATTTCAGGTTGTCAACTTTGAATGTTGTGATCCTTTTGAGAGACTGGAATTTAATGTGATGCTTCAGTGTATTTATTTTCCTATTGAGACTTTTGTTTTGTTAAGCTTGAGACTTGTATAAGTGTTCAGTTGTAATAAATTTAGTTAGTTTGTTTCTTTTGAGTTTTTTTGCCTCGTTGTAAAGACCATTGGTCCTCTGGATGGGGCAACATCCCTGCCTTTAAGGTACGTAGGTAGTGAGGTGTTACAAGTGAAGTTTAGGCTTATTTGATCATTTAGATTTTATATCTTGAGTATTTTGATCGAGTACTAGCCTGTGGAATTTATTTATAAGATAGTTAAAATATTTCCATATGTCACATGAGACTAGCCACCAGGTTGCAGTAGCGTACGTGCCCCAGTTTCCTATAGCAAACCCACATTTCTCTGACACGGAGTCAGTCATAACTTGAGTCGTGGTGGTTCGAGTTGGACAGCAGTGATAAGGAGATGGAAGAGGAGGTTTCTAACTCTATTAAGCTTGAGGGTAGCAAGGGAGAGAGGATGGAGATAGGTTCTCGAGTCAGAGGGTAATGTCGGCATTATGATAGTAGATCCGTCTGTACTAGTAATTGACCTAGTTTTTGACAGTGAAGGTGAGGCGGAGGTACCTAATTCAGATAGTAATAGAGAGGAGGCATCTAACATTGATGATCACTACAAGAAAATGATATATTGGCGACAAATATTGGGTAGGAAAAAAAAATTTCGCTAAAAAGACCGTTTAGTGAGGAAATTTTTTCTTCATCGACAAAAACTTTTTCCCCTACTGATTAAGACCTTCGGTGACAAAATTTTTATTTTCTAACTAAAAGTGATGGCTATAGCTAGGAAATAATTGTATTAACAAGGAAAATTTTAGTTTCCTCACTAATGATGCATCATTAGCGACGAAATTCATTTCCTAGCTAAATTTTTTTCGCTAGTAATGCATCATCAGCAATGAAAATTCATTCTCTAACTAAAAATATTAACTTTTGTCACTATTAACTATACTTTTAGCGACAAAAATTGCATTTCCTAGCTAATACCTGTCTTTAAATTTTTAAATATTTACAATATAGTCTTTAAAATTTTGTAAATTGGTCTTTAAATTTTACATAATTACAAAATGGCCTAAAAATTTATAAATTGGTCCTTAAATTTTAAAAATATTTAAATATGACCCTAAAAATTTTATAAATTGGTAGTCCTTGCGTTTTTAGAAATATAAAACATGGCCCCAAATTTTACAAGTTGCTCCTTAAATTTTGTAAAATTATAAAATGATGACAAAAAATTTATAAATTGGTCATTAAATTTTAGAATATTTGAAATATAATCTAAAAAATTTCACAAATTAGTCCCTTAATTTTTAAATATTTGTAAATACATTAAATTTTGGACATATTTATAGTAATTAAGATAAATTATGTGGCAAAATATATCCGATTACCTTCAAATTTGGTAATAATACATTTTTTTAAAGCAAATTCAATAAATCTAACGGTTGTATCGTTAATTTGATATGCTTATATTTGTAAATATGTTAGGTTTTGGGTATTTTTATAATGATTATGCAAGATTATGTGGAAAAATATATTTGATTACCTTCAAATTTGGTTATAATATATTTTTTTAGTAATTTTAACAAATCGACTAGTTAGATCATTAATTTAATATACATATATTTGTAAATGGGTTAGATTTCGAGCATTTTTATAGAGATTATGCTAAATTACATTTTTAAAAAAACATATGATTACCTTTAAATTTGGTAAAA
Source organism: Voacanga thouarsii (assembly GCA_026120185.1). Lineage (NCBI taxonomy): Eukaryota > Viridiplantae > Streptophyta > Magnoliopsida > Gentianales > Apocynaceae > Voacanga > Voacanga thouarsii. The sequence goes on from JANUWF010001450.1 coordinate 199,131, forward strand.
ATATATATTTTTAGTGATTTTATCAAATCTAACGGTTGAATCGTTAATTTGATATACCAATCTTTGTAAATGTGTTAGTTTTAGGTATTTTTATAGAGATTATACTAGATTCTACAACAAAACATAGCCGATTACCTTTAAATTTGGGAATAATATTCTTTTTAGTGATTTTATCAAATCTAACGGTTGGATCATTAATTTGATATGTTTATCTTCATAAATGTATTAGGCTTTTCCTATTTTTATAGAGATTATACTAGATTCTTTGGTAAAACATATCCGATAAACATCAAATTTGGCCATAAATACATTTTTAGCCACTTTATCAAATCTAATAGTTTGATTATTAATTTGAGATGCCAATCTTTCTAAATGTGTTAGGTTTCGAGAATTTTATTGAGATTATGCTAGATTCTGTGGTAAAAAACATCTGATTACCTTTAAATTTAGTTATTATACCTTTTTAGTTATTTTATCAAATCTAACGAGTCGGATCATGAATTTGATATGCCGATCTTTCTAAATGAGTTAGGTTTTGAGTATTTTTATTGAGAGTATGCTAGATTTTGCGGAGAAACACATCCGATTACCTTTAAAATTAGTCATGATACTTTTTTTTTTATAGTGATTTTATCAAATCCAACGGTTGGTCCTTAATTTGATATGTTTATTTTTATAAATATATTAGGTTTTTAGTATTTCTACAATGATTAGCTTGGACTCTACGGCAAAACATATCCGATTATCTTTAAATTTTGTTATAATATATTTTTTTTAGTGATTTTTCAAATATAACGGTTGGATCATTAATTTGATGTGCCTATCTTTCTAAATGTATTAGAATTTCAGTAGTTTTATAGAGATTAGGCTAGATTCTATAGTAAAACATATCCGATTATCTTTAAATTTTGTCATAATACTTTTTCTTATAGATTTTATCAAATCTAATGGTTGAATCATTAATTTAATATGCCTATCTTTCTAAATGAGTTAGGTTATGAGCATATTTACTGAGATTATATTAGATTATGTGGAGAAATATATCTGATTACCATTAAATTTGGTCACAATAATTTTTTTTATTGATTTTATCAAATCTAACGGTTGAGTAGTTAATTTGATATGCCTATCTATCTAAATGTGTTTGATTTTCGATATTTTTGCAGAGATTAAGCAAGATTCTATAGCAAAACAAATCTGATTATCTTTAAATTCTGTTATAATATGTTTTTTAGTTATTTAATAAAATTTAATGATTGAATCATTAATTTGATATGCCTATCTTTCTAAATGTGTTAGATTTTTTTTTTTTATATTTTTATAGGGATTAAGCTAGATCTTGTGAAAAAAATATATCCAATTATCATTAAATTTTAGTGATTTTTTCAATGGTTGGATCGTTAATTTGATATGCCTATTTTTCTAAATGTGTTCAGGATTTAGAATTTTTACAGAGATTAAGCAAAATTCTAGTGCAAAACATATTAGATAACCTTTAAATTTGGTCGTAATATATTTTTGCAGTGATTTTATGAAATCTAACGGTTTGATCATTAATTTGATATGCTTATGTTTGTGTGCGTGTGTGTATATATATGCAAGATATTATGCAAAAACTATGTGACAAAATATATCCAATTATCTTTAAATTTAGTCATAAACTGTTATGAATTATTGGAATCTTTATTAATTAGTGGAGGCTCCACTAATTATGGATTTATGTGAATTATTATAGAAGATTTTTATGGATGTCCACCATTTAGTGGAGACACCACTAATTAAGATTAGTGGAAGATGATGTATGCCATGAGGTAATCCACTAATTAGAACTCTATAAATAGAGCTATTCTCTAAGCTTGTAATACACCATCATTTTGTGAAAGAAAGATTAGTGAAAGAAAAATTAGAGAAAGAATTGTGAGAGAAAGAAAGAGAGAAGTTTGAAGAGAAATTCTTGTGCAAAGAATAGTTAGAATTTTCTTAGTGTGTAGTGTGTAGATTTTATTCTAACACTACCCTAATTTTATAACACGTTATCAGAACGAGTCTCTGCCGTTATTAAAGCCAGAAGACAGGTACGCATTTATTGATCTCGCTAAATTCGAATTTGTAGCCCTTGATATTTCTGGAAAAAAAAATTATATGTTATACAGAAATGCATCTAAATGCTAAAAAAAGGAGATCCATATGTCATGTGGATAAAAAGAAAGATTTGACCACCTGAAGATGGTCGTACTACCCACTGCACGGTATGAATGGTTGCACCTGAAGTTGCAAGATTGTAAAACCGTGAACTCCGTGATGTATAAAACTACATCTTAGTTAAAAATTTTACGGAGAAAAAGTTACTAATAAAGTTATATTGGAGAAGACATTCTCCACTTTTCATGTCCTACAGTAACAATATCGAGAAAAATGGTATCCAAAATTGACAGCTTTAACATGAGTTATTATTGAGAAATGATGAAACCAGATGAACTGGCTCAACAGCACTCCCAGAAGTGAATGCTGTTGGCTCCAACAGAAGCCATCGTTATAGTCGTAGTTGTGGCAGTGGCCGTGGTTATGGTCATGGACACACTCGATATTTCCCTTATCACAGAGAAATATTGGCCACCTGAAGTGGAACAGAAAAGATAATAAGGGAAAAAGATATTTCCATTAATAATAAGCATCACATCTTTTATTCATATCACTAGTGTTCATATGAACTTGAGGATACATGCTTATAGTTGCTCTTTTGTAATTGAGCTGACAAATGTAAGATGAAGGTTTGTAATTGTTCTTTTTCAATATTTACATTAGAGGAAGACAAACAATTAGTAATTATGGACTTCAGCTCCTCTTTTTCGACATCCTCCTCCTTTTCTTTCCCCTTTGAGCCAGCATCGAGACTAGTAGCAGAATTAGCCGTAAAATTACTACGAAATGAGTCTTGGGATTTTATGATTTCCTTAAGTTTATTATAATTAAATTTCTTATTATATTTGGCCTTGAAGCATGCTTGTCTCAATTTCTGTGTTTGGTCCTCTAATTGCGTATTAGGACTTTCTTCCACCAACTGTTTTTCACATTCTAGTATCGTAATGGCTTCTTTCAACTTCTTCTCAGTCATATGCCCTCCTTCTTCTTTCTTTTGCATCTCCTGTAAATCGAAGTGATATCATCGGTTATTTACTTATAAATCTTTCATAGTTTTATACTTGTAAATTATAAGTATGTATGAGAGAGAACCTGAACATTCTTGATTATGGTCTCCAAGCTCACCAATTTCCTGTGAGGCCATCGACAAATTCCTAACTCCTTACATCTTTTCTTGAGACGGGTTATGCCAATATTCAGTTCTTTGGCTGCGCTCTTGATTGGTAGGTAAAAGTACTGCGAAATTATTTCTCTTGATAGTGTCTGGGAGTTATTGCCCTTCTTCTCTCTCTGCCTCTTATTCATCTTCTTCTCCCTAGGAATTTTGTCTGCAATAATATCTTGAACTTCGATATTATGCATTTCATGAGTACTTACTCCGACTTCGTTGCCAAGACCACTCATTATTTCTCCTAGAAAAAGAAAATAATATCAGTAAAGGTAATACCATTCAAAATCCATGTTTAAATGTATAATAACCTGGAAACATATTCTGGCTTTGTTCAAAATCCATTAGAGAGTAGAAAGGATCATGCACAAGCATATCCTCATTCAAAGGAATAGCATCAAGAGGAACAGTATCAAAAGCAGTCTCTTGTAGGGGCAGATCAACTTGGTCCAAAGCAGTATGTTCAAAACTTCCACTGATTTACATAAAAAACAAACCAAAAGAGAGTTTAATTTCATTATCAAGCATACTAAAAACAAATGGAAGCCCTCAAAGGTATCTCACCTGAAATTAGGAGGAAGCGGTTGGTTTGGAAAGGAAAACATATCAAAATCTTCTGCGTTCGAATTAGGCAGAAGCGGTTGGTTTGGAAAGGAAAACATATCAAAATCTTCTGTGTTCGAATTAGGCAGAAGCGGTTGGTTTGGAAAGGAAAATACATCAACATCTGCTGCAGAAACCGAGTCAAAATTTGACCATGTCTCAAATGAATTACGAGTCTCCATATCTGCTTTGTGATTTTTGTTTTTGATGTTTACTAATGACTGATAACTGAGATATATATCGATACATATATATATATATATATATCTGTATGAGGAAGAAGAAGAGGTAGATGGTAGGTAGAGGGTCGGAGGAGAAGAAAAGACAAGAGAGGAAGAGGAAAAGTCGGTACCGGGAAGAGTGAAAAAAAAATGAGATATTTTTCTTGGCATTTCCTACTTGTCATCATTTTCTTATATTTCTTTTCTTATTCTCTTGTGAAATCATTATTCCCTAAATTAGGGGGAGAACAGAAACAGTACAAGAAAGATCGTGATTGGACAACATCATTAAATTATCTTGATCCGCATACAAGCGCGTGTGAACTTGAAGTTCAAAAGATAATTCATTTGTAAAGCATTGCAAATCAAATGCCAGACGCTTTTGTTGACTCTAGAAGAGTAACAAAATCGCATATGCCAGCTATAAATGCTCCTATTCGAATTGAAGTTCCAACGAGAACAAAATATTATACCTATAGTCATTGAGTCAAAAACACGCCGAAGCGTGGCCGACTTCTTGGTTCTAAAGATAAAAATCCTCGAAAGAAAAGAGGATTAACTGATCCAGAAGATCATATTGAAGAAAAGAATGATAAAGACCAAGAGAGAACTGATGACAAAGAACCAGAAGTTGATAAAAGTAACACTGAAATTTCTATCAATTATACCACTTCCGGTAGAAGTTGGAATCGGATAGAAACTGTTATTGATAATATATTTGCATACAATATATCTCTTGATGTTACATAGGATAATGATGATCCTGAACCAATATCAGTTGATGAATGTCGGCATAGAAAAGATTGGTTGCAATGGAAAGATGCGATTCAATCGGAGTTAAATGCACTGACAAAACGTGAAGTCTTCGGACCTGCAGTCCGAACACCAGAAGGTGTAAAACCTGTTGGCTACAAATGGATATTTGTGCGAAAGCGCAATGAAAAGAGTGAAATCGTTCGATATAAAGCGCGATTAGTAGCCCAAGGTTTTTCACAAAGACCAGGTATTGATTATGATGAAACTTATTCTCCTGTTGTTGATGCTATTACACTCCAATATCTTATCAGTTTGACAGTACATGAAAAGATAGATATGCACATATTAGATGTTGTCACTGCTTACTTGTATGGAAATTTAGAAAATGATGTTTACATGAAAATCCCCGAAGGATTTCATATGCCTGAAGCATATAAACATTATCCTCGTGAAAATTACTCCATCAAGTTGTAGAAATCATTATATGGCCTGAAGCAATCTGGGCGCATGTGATTCACACGTCTTAGTGAATATTTATTGAAAGCGGGATTTAAAAATGAGGTATGTCCATGTGTTTTTATTAAGAAATCTAGTTCTAAATTTGTGATATTAGCTATATATGTTGATGATATTAATCTTATTGGAACTCCTGAAGAGCTCCAAGAAACAATTGATTATTTAAAAAGAGAATTCGAAATCAAGGATTTTGGTAAAACCAAATTTTGCCTTGGTTTACAAATTGAACATCTGGAGAGTGGAACATTTATTCATCAATCAACATATACAGAAAAAGTGCTAAAAAGATTTTACATGGACAAAGCACATCCATTGAGTATTCCAATGATTGTCCGATCATTAAATGTGGATAAAGATCCTTTCCGACCTCAAGAAAATGATGAAGAGCTCCTTGGTCCTGAAGTACCATATCTCAGTGCAATTGGTGCATTGATGTATCTTGCTAATAACACATGACCTGATATTGCTTTTGCTGTCAATTTATTAGCAAGATTTAGTTCTTCACCAACACGACGACATTGGAATGGAATTAAACAAGTCCTTCGATATCTCCAAGGTACAATTGATCTCGGATTATTTTATTCAAATAAAACTAGTCCAACATTGATAGGTTATGCGGATGTCTGGTTATTTATCTCGATCCACATAAAGCACGTTCTCAAACGGGCTATCTATTTACATGTGGAAATACTGCTATATCATGGCGTTCTACGAAACAATCTATAGCAGCTACTTCTTCAAATCATGCTGAAATTATAGCCATTCATGAAGCAAGTCGAGAATGTGTATAGCTAAGATCCATGATTCATTATATCCGAGAAAGTTGTGGATTATCATCAATCAAAGGTATTCCAACTCCTCTTTATGAAGACAATGTAGCTTGCATAGCTCAATTACGAGGAGGATTTATTAAAGGAGATCGGACAAAACATATTTCACCAAAATTCTTCTTTACTCATGAACTCCAGAAGAAATGTGAAATTGATGTGCTACAAATTCGGTCATGTGATAACCTCGCAGATATTTTCACGAAGACTTTACCGACTGCAACATTTGAGAAGTTGAGATATAAAATCGGTATGCGTCGGTTTAAAGATTTAAAAGAATCATCTCATCAGGGGGAGTAATAAACAGACATATAGAATAGTGTACTCTTTTTCCTTTACTAGATTTTTTTTTCTCACTGGGGTTTTATCTAGTAAGGTTTTAACGAAGCATATTCTTTATGTAATGGATGGACATCCAAGGGGGAGTGTTATGAATTATTGGAATCTTTATTAATTAGTGGAGGCTCCACTAATTATGGATTTATGTGAATTATTATAGAAGATTTTTATGGATGTCCACCATTTAGTGGAGACACCACTAATTAAGATTAGTGAAAGATGATGTATGCCATGAGGTAATCCACTAATTAGAGCTCTATAAATAGAGATATTCTCTAAGCTTGTAATACACCATCATTTTGTGAAAGTAAGATTAGTGAAAGAAAGATTAGAGAAAGAATTGTGAGAGAAAGAAAGAGAGAAGTTTGAAGAGAAATTCTTGTGCAAAGAATAGTTAGAATTTTCTTAGTGTGTAGTGTGTAGATTTTATTCTAACACTACCATAATTTTATAACAATAACACATTTCTTAGCAATTTCAGCACATCTAACAGTTGGATCATTAATTTGATATGCCTATCCTTGTAAATATATTAGGTTTTGGGTATTTATATATATGTATATGTGTTTAAGTATATATGTATATATGTCTGCATTATGTATATCTATATATATGTATTAGGTATGTGTGTGTGTGTGTGTGTGTGCATGGGTAGTATGTTCTCATAAATATATAGATATATATATATATATATATATTTATATATTCATAAATATGATATACATAAATGTATTTGGTACATATATATAAATGTACATCGTATTTATAAATATGTATTTATGTCATATATATGAATACACACACACACACACACACACATAAATGTATGTGTGTGTGTGTGTGTATAGTATGTATGTATGTATGTATGTATGTATGTATGTATGTATGTATGTATGTATGTATGTATGTATGTATGTATGTGTGTGTGTGTGTGTGTGTATGTGTGTGTATGTATGTGTGTGTGTGTGTGTGTGTGTGTGTGTGTGTGTGTATGTGTATGTATGTATGTATATGTGTGTGTGTGTGTGTGTGTGTGTGTGTGTGTGTGTGTGTGTGTGTGTGTGTGTGTGTGTATAACACATTAGTCTTTAAATTTTTAAATATTTATAATATGACCCCTAAAATTTTTAAATTAGTCTTTAAATTTTTAACTATTTACAATTTGATCCCAAAATTTACAAAATTGATCCTTAAATTTAAAAATATTTATAGTACATCCCCAAATTGATTCTAATACGTTTTTTTTTTTTTAGCAATTTCAACACATCTAATAATGATTAGATTGTTAATTTGATACACATATTTTTCAAATGGATTAGGTTTTTGACGTTTTATTTACAGATTATGTTAGATTATGTGGTAAAATACATCCGATTACCTTCACATTTCACTTAGCAATTTTAATAAATCTAAAAATTTGATCGTTTATTTAATATACTTATGTTTTCATATATGAATATATGAATTTATGTGTGTATACATATACGTGTATATATATATATATGTGTGTGTGTGTGTGTGTGTATACACACATATTTATTTTTGTGTATATATATATATATATATATATTTATATATATGAATATAGATGTGTATATTTTAATATATTAATATATATATATATAAATATCAATATACATGTTAATATATATATATATATATATAAATATCAATATATATATACATGTACATATATTTATATATGTGTATATATTAATATATATAAATATATATGAATATATATTTGTATATCTTAATATATATATATATATACTATATATGTATATACGTATATATGTATATATAAACATATATATGTATATATATATATGTTCATATACATATATATATAAATATATGTATATATATGAATATATATATATATATATATTCAATGAATATATACATATATATATTAATATATTAAAATATACACAGTCTATGTATATGTATGTTGATATATACATATATATTTATATATTAAAATATATACATGTGTGTGTGTGTGTGTGCATATATATGTATATATATATATATATATATATATATATATATATATATATAAACGCTACCAACCCATTTTTCGTGACAATTGCATGAAAAAGACGTAAATGTTTTAAATGTTGTTCCAAGGATTCACTAAAGATTAATACATCATCAATATAAACAATACTAAATGATGTATAGGGATTAAAGATGTTGTTCATAACTTTCTGGAATTCACTAGGGGCACTCTTTAAACCAAACGGCAGGACATCCTATTCAAACTATCCAAAGGGTACATTAAGGCAATTTTATACCTATCTTCGTTTTTAATCTAAATTTGCCAAAATCCTAATTTCATATCAAATTTACTATAGAGAACTTCTTCATATGTTCTTTTCAACAAATCGTGTTTATTAGGAATTGGATATCTTATCCATTCTAAGGCTTTATCCGAAGGATTATAATTAATAACTAATCGTGGAACACCACATTCTTTTTCAGCATTATTGTCAACATAAAAGGTTGCACAATACCATAGCGATCTTGATTCTCTAATTAGGGCTTTTTGTAACAAATTCCGAATTTCCTGTTTACAATATTCTACCAATTAAGGATAAAACCCAGTTACAATGATTTCGAGGATGTTTAAATTAATCTCAGATTTGATTCCTAATCTTAGAAAAATCTGTAAACCGCTATACAAACGTCTTCACAAGGATCCAGTCCCTTTGGGTTTAGAACAAACCCAAATAGTTAAGAAGATTAAACAGATTGTTGAAAAACGTCCATGTTTAGGAATTCTCGATCCAACTGCTTTTATGATCATTGAAATTGATGCCTCTGAACTTGGTTATGGAGGTATTCTTAAACAAAAGAAACTTAATTCTTCTTCAGAGCAGTTAGTCAGATATTATTTAGGTATTTGGCTTTCTGGTCAAAAGAACTACAGTACAATTAAGAAAGAAATCCTTTCTATTGTTTTATGCATTTCAAAATGTCAAGATGATTTGATAAATCAAAAATTTTTACTTCTAATTGATTGTAAAGCAGCTAAAGATGTTTTACAAAAAAGATGTAAAAAATCTTGTGGCTAAACAGGTTTTTGCTAGATGGCAAGCCCTTTTATCCAACTTTGACTTTGCTATTGAATTCATCAAAGGTGAAGATAATTCTCTACCCGACTTTTTAACCCGAGAATTCTTGTAAGGACATACGTAATCCTTATCCACTATAACACAGTATTCAACATTGTGATGAGTATCAATTTAGTTTTGGAGCTCATTTATTTCTGAGTGCACCTCTATAAATTGAAAGTTAAACCAGTGCAATCAGATATGGATCAACGACATCGCCTTTGACCACCAGCAGGTATTAGATTTGCAGTGCTCAACTCTTTTCCTCATCTTCCCACAAATCTGGTAAGCAAACCACCACTTACTGTAAATTTGTTTAGTCCAACTTCTCCTTAAAAACCTACTGAAACTCAAAAAACAGATCAATCGTTTTATGCTATTCCTTCTCTGACTTAGTTCAAAGAAGCCATCATCCCTAAAACACAGACCAAACTAGATAAATAGATTCTCCCTACCAAAGAGAGATTTGAGTTTCTATCAAAAATAGTTATTCTAGTCTTAGCTTTACCTAGAGAGCTAACCATGAAACCGAAAAGAGAAATTGTTAAAAAGCTCCATCCAGAAGCTTACCACCAATCCAGTCATGTGTTTAAAGCCGAACCTTTGAAAAACCGCCTTTACTATGAACACATTCTTTATGCCACTGGTTTGATAGAATTCGAACAAGAACGCAATGTCAACAGAGCTGATAAAGGCATTGCTTATTCCAAATGCAGAATCATTAAGATTCTCGATCTAAATTCTTGGCCAGTTACTGGTATTTATACCCCAATTCAGTTTAAATCCCCATTCAAACCTCCCACTTACAATTTCATGGATTATATCGATACTTGGTATAATTTCATGTAACTTCGAGACCTCACTCATACCTAGTTTGTCAAATATGGTAAAGAAACTATCAGTCCCATGCCTAGATGGTTTTATACCTAGTGGAAACAGTTTGGTGGAGATAAATCCACTCTTTCTAGTTCAAATTTGTAGAAGTTTAATCAATTTGTAATAGAAAATCAGATGTAGGTATTATCATTGAATAATCAGCTATGTAAATTCTATTTTGAGAAAAATATTTGTTATGTCTTGGGATGGAATTATAAAATAGATTCCATCGACAATGTAAAATATCTTTGTAAGGAGATTAGAATCAAAGGATGTACACCTATCCAAAAAGCAATACAGAAAGAAGTAAATGCTCAATCCTCTTCTAGCAAAGGAAAGAAAATTAGCAAAGCATATTTGCAGCTTTAACTACAACTGCATCAAGCAGATGATGAAGAAAGAGAAACAAAATCTCAACCAGATTTCAGCATTTTTGACAATGGAGATGTGGATAACCCTTCTGGTATTGCTCAAGCATACCTCTGTCAAAGTCCATGATGGCGAGACTCCACTCCAAGTGGAAAAGAGAAAAAAGACAACTCTAGCTATACTAGTAGTCAATTCAGTTTTATCATATCACTCAACTTTTTTTTGTAAAATAATTATGAAGAAAGCAGAAAGTGGTGGACCCTTCCACTCAAAATGTCTTTTGGAACAGTTTTTCCTGATGGCCGACAACTTGATTCCTTCCTCCACTCAGATGGACCCTACAACAATAATGCAGCAAGCAATTAGAGACAGCTATGCAACCTCTGTCACTCCAAGAGATGCAGATACACTTGCAAGCAGAAAATCTTAAGAGTGAAACCCCTTTGTATTTTGATATTTGTAATCTTTGTCATAGATTTTAGACCCTTGTAATTCGGCAAAACCTCTTGTAAGTTTTATTCCAGTGCAATAAAATCAGAAGATTTGGCACTGAAATATCCTGGGATCATCATTGGTATCAAAGCCAAGTGCTCAATTTGCTTCATCATAAATCCTCTATGATTTGCAAAATCATGTCTGAGTAAGTTCGTTTACTTTCTTTCTCTGAATCTTGCTTGATGTAGATTAATCCGTTTTCTTTTGTTCTTAATTGTTATGCCTTTCTATATGTTTCTTCTAGTATTCTTGAGCTATATTGGTTGATAGTCACCTGTGTGAGCAGCTAGTACGTTGGTCAGCCCAGAACCATTGGATTAGGCTGTTGGTAGCTAAGGGTGGCGTTATGTTGGCCGTAACTCAGGGGTGGTCCCGTAACTCTCAACCAAAAGCATAGTGTTTTCAGTAAAGCCAAAACTAGGTGTGTCCTAAAAAGAAATAAAGCAACATAGGTTAACACATAACTCTAAGGAACAACAGAATTCGTATTATTTATATCGACATAGAGAAAGAAAGAGAAAGTATCCTTCCCTTACTTAACACATACCCATGGCTTCTAATCTTTCAGATATAGACATTGAATTAGTTAATGATTTAGAAATAAGTACTCAACTAGATAAAGTTGAATCCAGATTAATGAATTGGAATTTACCAATAGAAAATTTTGATAAGATTTATGAAAAAAGGAATGTTTGATTTAGTTCAAAACTACACCATCAAAACTACTGAGGAAACAGTTTCCATAAATCAGCCCTATGGTACAATTCAGCTTCTAAATCCCGAAACCTTAGAACACCATTGCAAAAACAAATATCGATATCTCCATATCGGTCTAGTCCAAGTAGCCATTAAACCTTTATATCGTTTAGGTATTAATGCTCTAATTTGCCTCTTACTTAGGGATAGCAGGCATCTCGATTTTCAAAACAATTTGCTAGCAGTTCTCAAATCAAACACAGCTTATGGTCCCGTTTACTTTAACCATTATCCCAACTTTACAGTAGATCTTACAGATCCACATATTCCGAAAACGCTAATTTTAAACATTCAGGCAAAGAATCTAGATTTTAAACTAGGATCTAAATCTCTTGGTTTGATTTATCGTGTTTACTACAAAGTAATGAAAACTACAATAAATCCTAAAGCAAAACAGCATATTGGTAATCCTAAAGAAACCTGTTTGCTTGAAACCAACTTTGACAGATCAAATACCTTTGTCCCATGAATGATCAAATGGGATAACATTCTTCAGAATCCTATGTGGAATTTTGAAAATATCATTAATCCTAAAAAACATTATGAATCTAAAACTATAGATAGAATCCTTGAAACTTCTTTTGGTCATATTGAATTAGAATTTAGAAGAAAATCCTTTTTTGCTTCTTCTTCATCCTCCATCCCATTACCTAAAACTCAGGGTAGTCGACGTTTTAGTAACGTTGACTTTACTAGTGAAATTCCTAAAGTTAATTATGAAGAAAATGTCAATGTAAAATCAAGAAGTCCTACTCAATCAGAATTGAATTTGCCCTCTTCTTAATGGTTTTCACCACTAAAAATGACTTTGTCCTGAACAAAGATTATCTTAGAAAACTTTGGAATAGATCATGCAATAGACTTAAATGTGAATGGTATTTTGCTAACGTCTCTGAATTAGAAAAAGCTAGATTCTTACAAAAATATTATTCTGAACAAATCAAAATGAAATAACATATAGATTTCTTTGATTGGTATAAACAAATCACTTACCAAAAACATGATGTATTAAATGTTATTACCAAAATATGATTTACAACTAAAAATGAAATCAAAGAATCACTATTTCCTCCTACTAAAGAAATTAAGATTCCGATAGAAAATCAGGCCGTAACACTTCTCCCTTTAAATTGGAAAATTTAGATAAACAATATGATGTAACAAATAAAAATTTAAATAAAGTCATTCAACAGAATAACTATACAAATCAGATGTTAATTACTATGGCTAGTAAAGTAGAACAATTAGATAATAAATCTTTTGTGCGAGAAATTCCACAATTAAAACAGTTTAATCCAAAACAATCAATAGATCCTAATCCCATATTTAAAACTACTTTGTACGAACCAAAAAATATAAAACTTGAAAAAGGAACTATGAATTTAGATGATTTAGCTTTTATTAAAGAAGTTAACGAAAAGTTAAATAAATTAAAAACGAGATGTTCCCGAATCTAGTTCTAAATCACATCTTCAAACTTTAAGGTAACCAATTTCTCTAATAGATATTGATCCTTCTCCTGAGCAGCTAAATAAGCTTACTTTTAAAAGTAAGAAGCCCATCTCAAAAAGATTTGAAAATACATATACTAGGAATTATTATCCTTGACCATCTTTCCCGGATGTCCAATTTGAAGAAAGACATCTTAATACCCGAGAAGCCTTTATCGACGAAGAAATCAGTGAATGGAATATAGTGGCATGTCTAAACATGGTCTCTTAAATGTAATTGAAGAAATATCTATGGCTATTACAGCCATTAAATGTAAAAACCCGTCCAATTCTGACCAATCTATTCTTCATATCTTAACCACTGGTTTTACTGGTATCCTTCAGGGGTGGTGGAATAACTACCTCACTAATCAATAGCGTCATGAAATTTTGAATGCCACCAAAGTTCAAACCAAAATCATCCAAAACATCAATGGTCAACCAAGTCAAACAACAGAAACAGTTTCTGATTGTTTAAATACTTTTATGTTTACTTTAACTCAGCATTTTGTAGGAAATCCTCAACAATTAGCTGATAGAAGTTCTGAAATCCTTACTAATTTAACTTGCCCAAAGCTGCATGACTTCAGATGGTATAAAGGCATGTTCTTGCAAAAGGTAATGTTAAGATCAGATTGTCATCATGCATTCTGGAAAGAGTGATTTATTTCAGGGTTACCTCCCTTATTTGCAGAAAAGGTAAGGCAAAAGCTAAAATTAGATTTTGGAAATACAATTCCTTATGATCATCTAGTATATGGTCAATTAATTAGTTATGTTAATCAAGCTGGTGTAGACCTCTGCACAGATCTCAAACTTAAATCCCAAATGGACTCATATCATAAAAAAATCTACAAAGGAATTATGAAATTTTAGTGAAATTTTTGGATATGCTTTAATAACACCTCTGTTCAAAAAACTTAAGTTGAAATCTAAAAAGACAAGCTTTCAGAAAAGATAAAAACGAAAAAACTTTAAGACCTTTTAAAAAGAAAACAAAAGCTAAGTCATCAAGAGATCACATCAAGTGTTACTTTTGTGGAAAACATGGAAATAAAGCAGATGAGTGTAAACTCAAAGTAAAAAAAGAAGAAAAAGGTAAATCAATTATCTTTACCCAAAGAGACCTTAGATTAAATCAATCAAATCTTTGATCAGTATGAATCATTCCAATCATCCAGCACTAGCGATAGTGAAATCGAAGAAGTCTTTGAAATTCAAGAAAATTCCTCTGAATCAGATTTAAGTGAAAAAATCCTCTTGTGATTGTACAGGATTATGTACCTTTGCCTTAGGAGAACTTTGTATGCTTAGTACCAAACCAAGCAACCAAGTTAATGTAATCACTCGAGCCAATAAAAAACTTTTCTTTGAACTCTTAGATCATAGTCAGGATGAATCAGTTAAACGAGAATATTTACTAAAAGTTAAAGATTTAGTTCTTAATCCTAAAGTTCAAGTAGAACCGTATAATTTGAAAGAAGTATTTCATACATTCAAACGAAAACAAAGAGAATCCTCTGTATCTCTACAAGAGTTACATTTTGAAATTAAGGAACTAAAACAAGAGATAGAATGGTTAAAATATCAAAATACTCAACATATTTCTGACATCAATCAGATTAATATAGATTTAGTCTAGCTTAATTTTGATAAACCATTAATTGATACTTCTAATCCTACCTCCTTATCAGATATCGAATCTGAACAAAATAAAAAGAATCTAGATTATATTTCAGCTATTTCCCAAATCATTTTTGAAAAATTGTATATCCCTGTCCTCCTCAAAATTGGAGATTTTTCCATCTATATCGTTGCCCTTCTTGATTCTGGTGTAGATCAAAACTACATCTATGAAGGACTAATCCCTACTAAATATTTAGAAAAAATAGGATCTAAGTTATATATTGTAGCAGGTGAACAGCTTAAAATTAAATATAAACTATCTAATGCCCATATTTGCAATAAGCAATTTTGTTTTGTAAATTCTTTCTTAATCATTAAAGATTTAAGTCAGGACATAATCTTAGGAACTCTATTCTTAACTCAGATCTATCCCTTCTCTATAGATCAACCTGGTGTCCATACAAATATTGGATTTGTACGAGTTACTTTTTCTTTCTTACAAAGCCCTCAAACCAAAGACATCAATCTTTTGAAAAAGAAGATTATTTTTCGAGAAAGCAAATAGCTTTTTTGAAAGAAGACGTGAAATACACAAGAATCCAAGAACAGTTACAGTCAAAAGCCATTCAGGATAAGAATGAATCCATCCGTAAAGATTTTGAACAACATATTTGTTCTGACATCCCTGCTGCCTTTTGGGAAAGAAAGAAACACATAACTAGTCTACCATATGTAGATAATTTTGATGAATCTATGATACCTACCAAAGCTAGGCCCATACATATGAACTAAGAATTAGTAGAATATTGTAAACAGGAAATTCAAAATTTATTACAAAAAGCCCTAATTAGAGAATCAAGATCACCATGGTCTTGTGCAGCCTTTTATGTTAACACTAATGCTGAAAAAGAACGTGGTGTTCCATGATTAGTTAATTATAAGCCTTTGAATAAAGCCTTAAAATGGATAAGATTTCCAATTCCTAATAAACACAATTTGTTGAAAAGAACATATAAAGTAGTTCTTTATAGTAAATTTGATATGAAATCAGGATTTTGGCAAATTCAGATTAAAAACGAAGATAGGTATAAAATAGCCTTTAATGTACCATTTGGACAATATGAATGGAATGTCACGCCCTTTGGTTTAAAGAATGCCCCTAGTGAATTCCAAAAAGTCATGAATAACATCTTTAATCCCTATACATCATTTAGTATTATTTATATTGATAATGTATTAATCTTTAGTGAATCCTTTGAACAACATTTAAAATATTTACGTCTTTTTCATGAAATTGTCATGAAAAATGGGCTGGTAGTAAGTGCATCAAATCTCAAACTTTGTGAAACCCAGATTCATTTCCTAGGTCATGATTTAACCCAAGGAACATATAAACCAATTTGTAGAGCAATCGAATTTGCAGATAAATTTCAGGATGAAATTAAGGATAAAACCCAGTTACAACGATTTCTAGGATGTTTAAATTACATCTCAGATTTTATTCCTAATCTTAGACAAATCTGTGAACCATTGTACAAATGTCTTCGCAAGGATCCAATCCCTTGGGGTTTAGAACAGACCCAAAAAGTTAAGAAGATTAAACAGATTGTCAAAAAGCTTCCATGTTTAGGAATTCCCGATCCAACAGCTTTTATGATTGTTGAAACTGATGCCTCTGAACTTGGTCATGGAGGTATTCTTAAACAAAAAAAATAGTTAATTCTTCTTTAGAACAGTTAGTCAGATATCATTCAGGTACTTGGCTTTCTAGTCAAAAGAACTACAGTACAATTAAGAAAGAAATCCTTTCTATTATTTTATGCATTTCAAAATTTCAAGATGATTTGATAAATTAGAAGTTTTTACTTCGAATTGATTGTAAAGAAGCTAAAGATGTTTTACAAAAAGATGTAAAAAATCTTGTGGCTAAACAGATTTGTGCCAAATGACAAGCCCTTTTATCCAGCTTTGATTTTGATATTGAATTCATCAAAAGAGAAGATAATTCTCTATCTGACTTTTTAACTCGAGAATTCTTGCGAGGACATACATAATCCTTATCCACTGTAACACAATATTTAACTCTGTGAAGAGTACCGCTTCAGTTTTGGAGCTCATTTATTTCTGAGTGCACCTCTATGAATTGAAAGCTAAACCAGTGCAATCAGATATAGATTAACGACAACGCTTTCGACCACCAGCAGGTAATAGATTTGCAGTGCTCAACTCTTTTCCTCCTCTTCCCACAAATCACGTAAGCAAACCACCGCTTACTATGAATTTGTTCGATCCAACTTCTCCTTAAAAAGCTACTGACACTTAGAAAACAGATCAATTGTTTTATGCTATTGAAACCACCGCTTACTATAAATTTGTTCGACCACCAGTATTCAACACTGGGATTTAAGTTTGAGATCCGTGCAAAGGTCTACACCAGCTTGATTAACATAACTAATTAATTGACCATATGCTAGATGATCATAAGGAATTGTATTTCCAAAATCTAATTTTAGCTTTTGCCTTACCTTTTCTGCAAATAAGGGAGGTAAGCCTGAAATAAATCGCTCTTTCTAGAATGCATGATGACAATCTGATCTTAACATTACCTTTTGCAAGAACATGTCTTTATACCATCTGAAGTCATGCAGCTTTGGGCAAGTTAAATTAGTAAGGATTTCAGAACTTCTATCAGCTAATTGTTGAGGATTTCCTACAAAATGCTGAGTTAAAGTAAACATAAAAGTATTTAAACAATCAGAAACCGTTTCTGTTGTTTGGCTGGGTTGACCATTGACGTTTTGGATTATTTTGGCTTGAACTTTGGTGGCATTCAAAATTTCATGACGCTATTGATCAGTGAGGTAGTTATTCCACCACCCCTGAAGGTCACCAGTAAAACCAGTGGTTAAGATATGGAGAATAGATTGGTCAGAATTGGAAGGGTTTTTACATTTAATGGCTGTAATAGCCATAGACATTTCTTCAATTACATTTAAGATACCATGTTCAGACATGCCATCTATATTCCATTCACTAATTTCTTCGCCGGTAAAGGCTGCTCAGGTATCGAGATGTCTTTCTTCAAATTGGACATTCGGGAAAGATGGTCGAGGATAATAATTCCTAGTATATGGATTTTCAAATATTTTTGAGATGGGCTTCTTACTTTTAAAAGTAAGCTTATTTAGCTGCTCAGGAGAAGGATCAATATCTATTAAAGAAATTGGTTGCCTTAAAGTTTGAAGATGTGATTTAGAACAAGATTCGGGAACATCTTTCGTTTTTAATTTATTTAACTTTTCATTAACTTCTTTAATAAAATCTAATTCATCTAAATTCATAATTCCTTTTTCAAGTTTTATATTTTTTGGTTCGTACAAAATAGGTTTAAATACGGGATTAGGATCTATTGATTGTTTTGGATTAAACTGTTTCAATTGTGGAATTTCTCGCACAGAAGATTTATTATCTAATTGTTCTACTTTACTAGCCATAGTAATTAACATCTGATTTGCATAGTTATTCTGTTGAATGACTTTATTTAAATTTTTATTTGTTACATCACATTGTTTATCTAAATTTTCCAATTTAAAGGGAGAAGTGTTACGGCCTATTTTTCTACTTGCATCTTAATTTCTTCAGTAGGAGGAAATAGTGATTCTTTTATTTCATTTTTAGTTGTAACCTATTTTTTGGTAATAACATTTAATACATCACATTTTTGGTAAGTGATTAGTTTATACCAATCAAAGAAATCTATATGTTGTTTCATTTTGATTTGATCAGAATAATATTTTTGTAAGAGTCTAGCTCTTTCTGATTTGGAGACGTTAGCAAAATACTATTCACATTTAAGTCTATTGCATGATATATTCCAAAGTTTTCTAAGATAATCTTTGTTCAGGACAAAGTCATTTTCAGTGGTTAATATCATTAAGGAAGAGGGCATATTCATTTCTGATTGAGTAGGACTTCCTGATTTTACACTAACATTTTCTTACATAATTAACTTTAGGAATTTCACCAGTAAAGTCAACGTTACTGAAGCGTCACTACCTTGAGTTTTAGGTAATGGGAATGAGGATGAAGAAGAAGCTGAAAAGGATTTTCTTCTAAATTCTAATTCAATATGACCAGAAGAAGTTTCAAGGATTCTGTCTATAGTTTTAGATTCATAATATTTTTTAGGATTAATGATATTTTCAAAATTCCACTTAGGATTTTGAAGAACGTTATCACATTTGATCATTCGTAGGACAAAGGTATTTGATCTGTCAAAGTTGGTTTCAAGAAGATAGGTTTTTTTAGGATTACCAATATGCTATTTGGCTTTAGGATTTATTGTGGTTTTCATTACTTTGTAGTAAACACAATAAATCAAACCAAGATACTTAGATCCTAGTTCAAAATCTAGATTATTTGTCTGAATGTTTAAAGTTAGCGTTTTCAGAATATGTGGGTCTGTGAGATCCACTGTAAAATTGGGATAATGGTTAAAGTAAACAGGACCATTAGCTGTGTTTGATTCGAGAACTGCTAGCAAACTGTTTTGAAAATCGAGATGCTTGCTATCCCTATGTAAGAGGCAAATCGGAGCGTTAATACCTAAACGATATAAAGGTTTAATGGCTACTTGGACTAGACCGATATGGAGATATCGATATTTGTTTTTGCGATGGTGTTCTAAGGTTTCAGGATTTAGAAGCTGAATTGTACCATAAGGCTGATTTATAGAAATTGTTTTCTTAGTGGTTTTGATGGTGTAGTTTTGAACTAAATCAAACATTCATTTTTCATAAATCTTATCAAATATATTAATAAAATATGTTTATATGAATATGCATATATATATATATATATATATATATAGTGGAACCTTCCCCAACCCTACCTAAAGTGGACTTTGCCCTGGACATAGCTAGTGAGCATTCAGGGGAGTTTGATAGTTATACATCTTGGTTGGAGAGTGAGATAGTTGAGTTGAAGACTAGGCTTGTGATAACCATGAAGGAGCTTCGGGAGGCAGCCTTAAAAAAGGAGTAGAAGGGAAAAAGGGAAGTTTGGGAGAGTCTCGAGAGGCCTTCTAGGGTGGAGTATCTAGTGTTGTGGATGGATCGGGGATATGCTTTACCGAGAACACTTGGGGGTTGGCTTGAGTAACCAGTCTTTGATGACTTTAGTGATGATTTGATAAAGGAGGAAATTTTAGCTTTGCATCTTGTAATGATG
Organism: Voacanga thouarsii; assembly: GCA_026120185.1. Lineage (NCBI taxonomy): Eukaryota > Viridiplantae > Streptophyta > Magnoliopsida > Gentianales > Apocynaceae > Voacanga > Voacanga thouarsii. Next base: position 219,663 of record JANUWF010001450.1, read on the forward strand.
ATAACCTTGACGAGGATGTAAGAGAAAGTCTATGCTGATAGGAACAGTTTGATATTTTGGGAATATGATAAATATGCTTATGTGAGATAGCTTGGGTAAAAGAGAACTACACGTGATGAAGAGGTATATAATCTTGATACTAATTCTAGTTTTCTGATTTTGATTATCCTAGTTCTGATTTGATGGATAGGATTGTGTTATGATGAAGGTAGTACAGAAATGGTAATTATTACTGGGATTTAGAATTTTAACATTTGCATTTTGGAGATTTGTGATTTTCTGTTATGTCGCTAATTATGCCTAAATAATGGGACATTGTCTGGAATACCCTATAATTGCATATGGCTATGTTATGAGAAATATCTATAAAATATTTTTATATGTCTTTTATCTAATTGAGCATGCTATATAAATTTACATGTTTTTAGTATATGGCATGTTTGCATTTTAATTTTGGGTTAGAATATTTAGGTTGGGGAATGTTGCATCAAGGAGTATTTGAATTTTGTGAGTATAACTTACAGAAATGACATTATTGGATACAACTACACCATCGACGCAGGAGGACTTAGATAGGACACTTCAAGAACAATTCTAAAGATGCGACATTTTCATGCTAAAAGGTTGGTGGAGCAAAATGGAAGACTAAGGGAAGACATGTAAGGATTAATTCGACGGAAGCTAGTCCAAATTCGGCAAATTATCATTATTGCAAGAGGAAGAAACAGAAGGTAGTAAATAGTTAGTTCAAGGAGTTGAACTAGAGATGCTTCAAGCGTGAAGATTCTACACATCTAAGGGAGAGTTGATCTAGACCACTTCAATTTAAATAAGGAAAACTCACTCCACCATTACATTTGACTAATTAAAGAAACGTAACTTGAGTTGCTCAAGTGCTTGCTTTGGAACAAAGAAAACTTTGGAGCCGATGCAACTCGAAAATGCCACAAAGATGAGAAGATTATTAGGATTAGAGTATTGCTATTGAATTTTGTTAGAGGAATTGCACTCCTTACATCAACTCTAGTTCGGTTACAAAGGAGATGCACACTATAGTAGTAAAAGAGAAGAAATGAGAAGAATTTCCAAGAGTTTAAGAGAAGACCAAAGTTTACACTTGTCAAAATTTAGGCATTATACTGGATGCATCGAATCAGGAAAGGAAAACCATGTCAGTGAATTCCTATGGTGGTGATTCAATCCAACTTCTTTACTCTTCCTTCCAAGTTTCCTTGTGCAAATTATATCTTTTTACTTATTGTAGATGTTTTGAGCTTTCTTTTAAGATTTGAATATAGGAAGCCACCTTAGCTATTTTAATCATTGTTAGAAACTCCTTCTTATCAAATGCATCTACATGGCACCCAATTTCTTTGTATCATTTACATGTTGACTGTCTATTCCTTATCTCCATGGACTTGTTCCATCAATTTCTTATTCTTCTGCGTTCTTCTGATTTGCACACTTTGTCATATGCTTTCTCTTTCGATCTATTTCTTGCCAACTTTTTTCTATTCCATTTGTTGGTAATTTTCTTCAAAACACTTGGTTGATTTAAGTAGTTGTAGTTTCTACTCTAATCAATGATAATTGTCAGCTATTGAACTTTTCAACCATTTTCGAAATTCTTACCTTGTTGCCTGTACAATGAGTTTCTATATTTGCTTTATTAGATTTACTCTACTCATTTCATGCCATATTTTATTCCTTCGAGTTAGCACACGTTGTTTGTATCTTTCCTACTTAAACTCTCTTACCCTTAGAATCTTAATGCCACTATTTCCACAAGTCTTTCACTCTTTTATTTTTAGATTTCACTTTGATACTCAAAACTATTTTTCTGTTCCTAATGGTATTGATTTGATATGCTTATCTTACTACCCGACGTCTCCTATTATTTCCTGAAAATTTTCTAATAATGGTTGAGCATTCAAGGAGCTATTCCTTATCACAAAATAGAAGTGTACAATTCTCATCAATTACAATAAAATTATTTATCATTCATCTATTCTAGTCTTATCATTTTACCTATTTATATTTTCTTACATTATTACACTTCTTATGCCATTAAATCTGGCTTACTCATCATTCCTACATCCTCTTCGAACTTGTACCATTCTCTTCGAACTTATATTATTCCCTTCGAACTCACAAAATCATCGTAAGAAATGGCATTCGCAGGACATTGAGACTAAAGCTCATATATCATGGAAGAAACTTTATTCATGCAACATCGATTATTCTACTTATCACTTGAAGTTGACTAAAAAATGAAAACAATAATTTTTTCAATTAAATTTTACTTCCAGATTTGTATGTAATTATGTATTTGAAAATATCATTCAATTTAGTCATCATGTATCTATCTGAGTATTTGATTGAAATATTGAATAATATATATATATATATATATATATATATATATATGTTAATGTGGTTGTTTCTAACTGATTAGAATAGACAGAGATTCAATCTAGCCATATTGTATATAGTACGTAGATATATTGATACATGAATTGTTATAGTTGTATATACATATATGTATATTCGTTGTATATGTTATACATTAGTGATTATATATATACATATGTTATATATGTTATATATATATATATATATATATATTATATGTATGTATTATATATGTTGTATAATGTATACATATACAACATATGTTATATAATGACATATATAACATATATATGTTATATAATGAAACATATAATGCATATATATTCCATATAACTTATGATACATAAGTTATATATGTTATATAATATATATATATATATATATATGCACATATAATGTATATGATTGTATATATGTTATCTAATGTATATAATCACTAATGTATAATTTCTATATATGCATATAGCAAATATACATATTTGCATATGTATAATATAATGTATCAACACATTCATATACTATATAACTACAACGAATGAAATCTTAATTAGGCATTGACATAGACACATGAAGAAAATTTTGAATGTGTTGATAACTAATGTATAACATATAACATGTATAACATATCGATATGTATTACTTATACACCTGTATGCACATAAAATTATAACCGCTAATATATCAATATATTGATATACTATATCACTAAATTTAATATACTAACTATTATATATGTTATCACATATCTCAATTAAGTATTAAGATAGATATATGATGAAAAAAAATTGAAGGATATTGTTAAATATATAATTAGACACATATTTGGCGGTCAATGAAATTTCAATTAAAAAAAAAAAAAGAGCATGGGCCATAGCTATGCCCTAGTAATTTGCGATGGCTTAGCTATAGCCTTCATCTTGTTCTTGAAAAAATTTAAACACTATAGCTATGCCCTAGCAATTTGCAATGGCTTAGCTACGGTATTCATCATATTTGGATATACCAAAAGCCGTAGCAATGCCGTAACAATTTACGTCGGCTTTGCTACGACATTTTCACATTATTCCCTAAAAAATTTACCTCCAAGAATTTTGGAAAAAGTTTAAAAAGCCATCTCTAAACCCTATCTATTAGCAAGGGTGTAACAACGGCTTTTAATAACCGTCGCTAACTTCTCACTAAACTCTCTGAATCAGTGAGAGTTTAGCGACGAACACAGAATTTTGCTAGGGTCTATTTGCCGTCGTTAAACCCTCGCTATCTATGAGGGCTTAGCGACGGCATCGTGGCCGTCACTAAATTAAATATATAGTCAGAATCGAGACCTTCTTCTTCATTTTCTTTTTTCTTCCTCTTCTCCTCTTCTAGCTGACGACTCATCCCCTCCCCATTTCGGATCGGAATCAAGCTCCCTTCTTCTCCCTTTATCCTTCATTTCTTATTCTCTCTTCCCTTTCTTCTCCCCTCCCTTGCCTTCCCTCCACCAGAGCAGCAAGAGTCATCCCGCCGCCTAGCTGTTGGTCACCGCCGCTCCATCCTTCTCCGGTCGCTGCCACTCCGCCAATAGTTCAATTTCCAAGTTATTTATTTATTTATTGTTTTTTTCCATTCCAATAGTAATTAACTATTGATTTTTTATTCTAATGGTTGAAATTTAATTTTCTTATTTTCAGTGAATTAATGTTTGTTTCAGTAGAAATTAATTTTTTTAAGATTTCTAAATTATCATTGTATATATTGTATATATACAATGGCATTGTAATGTATATAAATTCATGAAATTTAATTATATTTATATTGTATATATAATGTATATAAATTAAGTACATGCTTTGTTTCAAATGGATTAGTTGGATTATAGTTATGCTTTGAATTATAATGTTTATATATAATGTATATAATTATGCTTTGAATTATAGTGTTTATATATAATGTATATAATTATGCCTGGAATTATAGTGATGTTTGGATTGGTTGGATTTGTTGGAGGGGATTACAATTAAGTAGAAGCCGGTGTTTAGTGTTGGGGATATCTTGTGGATTTTGGCTGAATTTTTTGAATTTGTTTAATGTGTCTTGTGGTAACTTAGTGCCTAAAAAACGTCCATATTTAAGGGGAGACTCTACCGAATTTTTTCATGAATTTAATTTTCAATAAAATACTTAATAATATTAAAAAGTTTTTAGTTAATAAACTTTTCCATCAATAATATTCGAAGGTTTTTGTTATAATAAGTACTTAATAATATTTAAAAGTTTTTATTTAATAAACCTTTTTTATTAATAATAAATAAAAGTTTTTATTTTAATAAACTTTTCTATTAATAAATTCAAATTTTTTACTTTAATAAACTAATTAATAGTATTAAATAGTTTTAGTTAATAAAATTTTCTATTAATAATATAAAAAATATTTTATTTTAATAAACTAATTAATAGTATTAATTAGTTTTAAGTTTAATAAACTTTTCTATAAATAATATTCAAATGATTTTGTTGTAATAAACTACTTAATAATATTAAAAAGTTTTTATTTAATAAACCTTTCTATTATTAATAAATAAAAGTTTTTATATTAATGAACATTTAAATGGTATTAAAAAGTTTTTAGTTTACTAAACTTTTCTATTAATAAATTCAAAGTTATTTATTTTAATAAACTAATTAATAGTATTAAATAGTTTTTATTTAATAAATTTGTGTAATAATAATATAAATAAAAGATTTTATTTTAATAAACTAATTAATAGTATTAATTAGTTTTAAGTTTAATAAACTTTCTATTAATAATATTCGAAGGTTTTTGTTGTAATAAACTACTTAACAATATTAAAAAGTTTTTATTTAACAAACCTTTTCTATTAATAATAAATAAAAGTTTTTATTTTAATAAACTTTTTAATGGTATTAAAAAGTTTTTAGTTTGCTAAACTTTTCTATTAATAAATTCAAAGTTATTTATTTTAATAAACTAATTAATAGTATTAAATATTTTTATTTAATAAATTTGTGTATTAATAATATTAAAAAGATTTGATTTTAATAAACTAATTAATAGTATTAATTAGTTTTAAATTTAATAAACTTTACTATTAATAAAATTCAAAGGTTTTTGTTGTAATAAACTAATTAATAGTATTGATTAGTTTGTAGTTTAATAAGTTTTTCTATTAATAAACTATTTAACAATATTAAAGAGTCTTTAGTTTAATAAACTTTTCTACTAATAATATTAAAAAGTTGTTACTTTAAGAAATGAATTAATAGTACTAAAAAGATTTTAGTACTATTAATTTTTATATTAATAATGTTATTAAATTTTTAGTGTACTAAAGAAATTGATAATAAAACATATGTATATTTTTCATGGCAGTTGTTTCCCATGTTTGTGTTGTTGATTTTAGATGGACGATCGTAGTTGGATGTTTAAAAGGCATGTCCAGGGTATAAGGGGTATTACTGTTGAATTTGATCAAGGAGTTAAAGAATCTCTAGCTTTTGCTATTTCTAATATTGTATCATCTACGATTCGATGTCTGTGTTCAAAGTGTCAAAATAGGAAGTACCCATCCCCACCCGAAGTGGAAATTCATCTCTTTAAGTTTAGATTTGTTAATAACTACTATCGGTGGATATGTCACGGTGAACCGTATAGTACAATTTCAGGACAGTTGACCTTGACATCAAGGGTTGTGACGGATGAAAACGAATCAAGCAACCTGTTTTGTGAAATTTTTTTAGATGTTGCAAGGCTGGAGTTTGATAATTATAGGACATCATTTCTTTTTAATATATATCACTTTCATTTTTTTTATGTTTATTCAAAAAAATAAAAATAGATTTGCTAGTTCCCACCAATGTGTACGGGAGATCACATCGATCTTTCAAAGGTATTTTGACGGTCCTTACGCATGTTGGGTGGATGTCCCGATTCACGTGAGGAACCTCTGGTTTGAGGAGTTTGCGGTAAGTAACAAAATTTTGGGTAATTCATTAACTAATTAGTTTATAGTTTATATATATCTTTTTAGTTATTTAATATATACTAACAACTTGAAGTATATTATACTTTTTGCAAAAGTTATTTCGTTAGACCGAGGATCATAGTGCCCAAATCTAATCCAATTGGAGCACAAATGTCGAACTCGTCTTTTGGACATCTAATCGAAGGTTCGAAGGACGACCCCTACTGGTCAGTGCCTTTCTTGGATCGACCCTCATCATTTGGAGGCGATGAAGGAGTGTTGGGGCAGAGAGGAGTTCCAGCGGGTCTAAGCTACTGCCAGGAGCAACAGGGGTCATTCCACGGCCATGCATACTGGCAGGTCCATCTCTTTTATAGTCCACGTGGATCATATGGTAATTTTCCTTAGTTATTAAGACATTTCATATACTTGCTTTATTTTAATCCATTTTTAGTCTTTATTTTTATAAGTTATTATATTGCAACGATAGTAGATGGGCAATGGATTTAGCTATATTAAGATGTTTAAGAGGCTGCATATGTTCCAGAGTGGGGACAGATATGGGCAGTACGTCAACGAGCATTCTCGCAAGACATTGGTAAATAAATTACATTTTTTTTATTTATAGAATATTTTCTCCTTGCTTTTATTTTATTTAATTAAATTTTATACTTCCCAAATAATTTTAGGGGCGCGTGATGACTACTAAAGAATGCCAGTCTCAGGCTTCTTCTAGTGGATCTACCAGTGCTACCTCTCCTACCTTACCTGACGATCGAGTGCTATTCATCCAGGCATCAGGCGGCTACAACAAAGGTTGCGTATATGGCCTGGGATCCGAGGCAATTCGAGCCAGGCAGAAGCTCCAGCGGGGTTTCTTGGTTGCCTCGCAGCCCTCCCCTCCTTCAGATATCGATCAGATTGTAGAGGACAGAGTGCAAGAGAGGGTCTGGGAGGTTACGGAGCGGCTTCAGCGACAGTTTGATAGGAGGGTGGACTGGTTGAGAGACGGGATGCCACAGCAAGACAGTATTTATGCTGGATGGATAGCGATGATGTCACAGAAGATGGGATTACTGCCACCACCAGTGCTACCGCTTGACGAGGAGGAGGCCAAGGATCAGCCTGATGACACCTTTGTTACGCCTTTAGATCCTCATCCATTCCCATCTCATCCTCATTCTCCACTCCCAGCTCCTTCGGTTGGCGCTACTGCTCTTGTAGCTAGTTGATATATTTTTTATATGTGATAATACATACTATATTTAAATTTCATTATATATTGGTAATAAATACATTTCGTATTTATATATTTTTAATATATTTTTTAAATTTGTTTTGTTTGGACTTATTATTTTGTGTTGTTGAATGCATGGGAATTTTGAAAACAAATAAAAAAATGGGTTGGATTTAGGGGAAAAATTAAAAAAAATTATTAAAAAATTAAATTATCCGTCGCTAAGTACCATAGCTAAAACCTCGCAAATTAGCTATGGTTTTGCGATGGCTCGAAAATTAAATTATATTTAATTGAAAAAGCCGTCACTAAACCCTCTCAAATTTGCTATAGTTTTGCGATGGTATGAAAAATAATTTTTATTAAATAGAAAATGCCGTTGCTAAACCCTCGCAAATTTGCTACGAATTTGCGACGGCTTGTGAAATTATTTTTTAAAATTTAAATTGGCCGTTGCTAAATCGTCGCATATTTGCTACGATTTTGCTACGACTAGATCACTCCTAAAACTAAACAATTAAATATAGTCATCGCTATACCCTCGAAAATAACTTAAAATATTTTTTATGCCATCACTAATGCACATAAAATTTGCTACAATTTAATTCGTTGACTACTTTTTCAGCATAGCAATTTCCCTTGCAATGCCGTCGCTAACAGATATAGCTTTTTTGTGCTGTCGCAAGTTTGTATTTAGCGACTAGTTTTTTAGCTACGGTAATTGCCATTGCTAATTGTATTAGTGATGGCATTGCGACGGATTTGGTCGTCGCAAATCCCGTTGTCTCTTGTAGTGGGGGAAAAGTCTCCATGGTCGAGAGGTGACTCGTTAGGCTTGGAACATCTACCTAAGTTGAGAAGGTAAAATCCTTGCATAAAATCTTGTTTGTTAAATGCTCTTATTTGCAAGTCATGTATAATGTAATGTTGAATCAAAATATGATTTATTTGAGCATAATATGGTTTAGATGTCTTTCTGATAAAATGGTTTTGCTAAACTAAAGATTTTCCAATAAAATAACATTTTTGTTCATCAAACGGTTTCAAGAAAATTATTTGAGAACCATGATTACTGGACCAAGATTTGAAAAGAGATTGTTTGTTATTAATCCTAGAGCAGGATTCTAATCTGTTGATTTGAGAAAAATCTTTGAGCAGGATAATGTTCCGTTGAGTATTTAATAAGGGTAGGCTACTAGGGCTAGTCTTTGATAGTTAGGGTGAGTCTTTTAGTTGGTGGCCACCTCTAAGAGATGAACTCTGGCTAGATAAGACGTCAGTTCTAGTGAGTTAGGCCTGTCTGAGCTAGCAACTCAATCTAGGTGGACTGTTATCCGGGATTGGACATCCGGTTATTTTGGGTGTAGAGATGGAGGAGTATCTCACCCATGGTCTAATCACCCACTGTGCAGTGATGCTAGGTTTCACTATGCATTACCATGACACATTATTTTATGGCAGGGGCTAGGATACAAGATTTCATAATCCACGTGTTTATTGTTGAGTGATTGATTTACTGGAAAGAAAATTGTTCTTATATGCAATCAAGCAAAAGTTATATGAAACACCACTCAGTGTTTGAAAAGAAATGAAACTTAGACTTGCACGAAATTTTCAATGGTTTCTACTGTGCATTTATGAAATGCTTTGGAATAACATAAGTACATATAGGACTTACTGGAAAGCAATTCTTTCACTCTCTTTTATCATGATTTCAGGTCGTCAACTTTGAAAGTTGTGATCTTTTTGATAGACTAGGATTTATTGTGATGCTTCACTATATTTATTTTCCTATTGAGACTTTTGTTTTGTTAAGCTTGAGACTTGTATAAGCTTTCAGTTGTTATGAATTTAGTTAGTTTGTGTCTTTTTGAGTTGTGTTACCTTATTATAAAGACCATTAGTCCTCTGGATGGGGTGACATCCCCACCTTTTAAGGGATGTTGGTAGTAAGGTGTAACATATTGTGTTTAAGTAAGTGATCCATTTGAATGAAGGTTTTTCATAGTAAGGTATGGATTATGGGTTACTTAACACATAAACTGCAGTTTTTAACCGATTGATAAGAATGGGAATCTCATCAAGACAAAGGTTATTGTGCTATAAGTTCTAGGAAAGGACTAGCTTACCTTTAGTCAGTAAGTAGTCCTCTCACTTCATAGTATAAATGTATTTAGATTATGTAGAATTGGACCTATAGTAGTGGTTTCTAAAAATACTAAATGGAAGAAACACAGACTACTACAGTTACAACGTAGACCAATACCCTATGGCTTGAGTATGAGTTAGTATTCTGGTGAAGTTGGAAGACTATATTTTGATATACTATAGATGAGATTTTATTGTAGAACTAATATATTTGTATGTTGGTTATGTATGACTAGTTAGTTAAGATATATTTAGACAAGATAACTTCTATTCTCTTAAATGGAAAAACTCCCTCTTATGATTGTCTAGGATAATCTAAATAATCTAAGCTTTGGGAACATAACTTAGTATTGTATAATTTTAGGTAGCTCCCAGAAATTAAGCGGGTACATACTGAAAGTAATAGATTATCAACTAGATATCTAAGAATAGTAAATTCCTTTGAGAGAGATGACAGTATATTCCTCATGTCTCAATGATGGGTGTTACGTAGAAAGATATATTAGTCATTACACATGTATGACAGAGATATTGCTAAGTGCAATATTATTGTTGAGGTCAATATTTCCTTATGATAATGTTAGGAAATCTTTGAATGCAAAAAATATATATATATATATATTTATAGTAGAGGTATTTTGGTCATTTAGTTGCCAATGACAATGTGTCTTTTAGTCCTCGAGGGTAACTCGTAAAGCCTAGTTAATTTTAGGATAAAGATGTAATTTTGAAAAAAATGGGTTTTATTTTATTTGGCAAGCTTAGCAAGAGAGAATTAATTTTGGGCTAAACTAAAAACAGGGTTGAGGGAAAATACTTTATTCAATTAAGTTATTTAATTATTTATTTTGGGCTTGTTCTGGTCTAAGATTAAATAAATAATTAATAGCTTGATCTAATAGCTTGGACCAAGATCTAAGGAATAAGCCCTAGCCCACCTGGGCTAGGGTTAGCCAGCCAAGAAGGGCGTTGGATGGCTAGGGCTTTGATTGAGCCCTAATTAGCTAGTTTTGTTTTATATAAATTTTATTTATATCATTTAGGTTTTCAGAGTTTTTAACATTGGATCAGTTTTTCTATAAAATGCAAAAGGACATCTATTCTTCTTGCCTTGTCCACCTCATTACTCTCACTTGTCTCTCTCATTCTTTCTGTCATAGGAAAGCTTGAAGTTTTCTAGAGTAGGTAGTTATCTCTTGATTTCTAGTCAATAGAAATTAAAGAGAGAGGCATTCTTGATTCTGATTTGTGGCAATGAGCTAAGAAAAGACCTTTGATCATAACCCTAAGCTTTCACTAGCCAGTTCTAGGTGAGGTCATACTTTGAAAGGTCGAAAGGTTGGGGCTTATGTTACATAGTAGAAGATTGGCTAGATATGAGCCTGAATCTTCAAGGAGAACACCACAAGTTTAATAACCTACTGTTCAGACACAACCTAAGCTTTTTGCAGTTAAACTAAAGAGAAAAGGTAAAAAATTTTTGAACACGTCCTCTATGTTTTACACTCTGTTTTATTATCACAATCCTTTTAATAACTATACACACACACACACACACACACACACACACACACACACAATTATGCATATCTATTTATATAATCACTACAACATATATAACTAATATACATATTTGCATATGCAACTATAACCATTAATGTATCTATATATCTATGTACTATGTAACTACATTAAATTGGTATATATATATTAATTAGCTAACACATCAAGTGTAACACACCTACTAAAGGTAACAGCGGAAGCATATCAACACTAGGTGTCGCCCCCTCCAGTTACCCAGACAAAGGGTCTTTATAACGAAAAACCAACAGAGTATGTAAGGTTCAGATCTATACAACAACCCATACTGATGGTCACGTGCACATACATAGCAAACAATCTCATACATGAAAATTTCCATTCAACATCAGTAATAAGGTACATTATCCAAAAGAGAAACTTTCGGACCTATTTTGCTATCACTGTGGTATCGTCCTCTATTCGTAGGTTCGCTCAACTCCGGATACTACAAAAAGGTAAGATAACAGACACGTGTGTGTGAAAAATCACCCAGTGAGTCCCGTTTGTGCTAGTGTTTAATCAAAGAGGTAGAACACACAAAGCTTTTTTGTGAAATAGCATATTATTTGTTCATTAGAAATGATTTCAAAACACTTTAACGAAGAGTTTATTCAGAACTCAATCATTTTTGGAAAACTATATTTCAATTTCAAATCACAGGCACTTCTCCAACAGAAGGTCGGCCTGTATCCACATGCAAGTCCCGTAGTCCTTGCCTTTGGCGCCATGTATCATTGTACTGGGACCACAGCCTCCAATACTCAACCATGCGTTGCCGGAATAAGTATACCGCAGCGTACTTCTGCTCAGGTATACCGCATCATACCTAGTGTACCGCAGTACACACTTACCACCATAAAGCCAAAGGTCCCAATCCTGACGTCAATTACCATCAAGGCGGGAAGGAGTCAAATGCACCAAGTGTCCCCATATGGCATCTAGCATATGACTCAAAATAAGAAGCGCCCACAGACGCGGCAATTGCCAGGTGCTAAATGGCTAGCCAGAATGACTCGTCTCTATGTCCTGTCACTCTGTTTGGAGTAAGACAATCCCCAAAACTAGCTAGGTTACTTGGGGTCGTCTACCTCTAACATAAGCTAGTACAAAGGTCAAAGTCCTTGCTAAGTACTCAACGTTAACAATATCAACCCTGTCTGACTGATTAGGCCAGAGGGTTATTTGATCCTGCAGAATTTTTCAAATCAAAACAGTTTTGGGGCAAAACAACATTTTCCAGAATTTGATCCCACTGACTCGCAAGTCAGATCATCATTCACATAGGCTCCGCAGAGCTAATCAATTCATTCCATGGCACATTAGGCCAATAAAATAATTTCAGGGATCAAAAGATCATTTTCCAAAATCATGTTCAAATAGGATAAAGAGTTCTGTTCACACATCAAAATATGTTCCCAAGAATATTGGGGTCATTTTCCCTATACTCAATCACAAAAGTTATTTCCAAGGGTATTCAAGTTATTTTACCCATACCCGATTTCCAAAAGACTTTTCGAGGGTATTCGGGTCATTTTACCCTTACCCGATTTGAAAAATATTCACAAGAGTTCCAAGAAGGATAGTTCAGTTATCTACCGAATACCCGAGTTCCAAAGGTTTTCATAAAATATTCTAATAAGGACATTTGGATTATTCTCCAAATACCTGATTCTAAAAGGAACTCATTTTAAGAAATTCAAAATTCTAATCCCAAAAGAGGATTAAATTCAAAGTTTTCAAACATATTTCCATAAAATGTTCCAATAAGGGCATTCCAGTCAATTTATGGATACCCGATTCCAAAATTTATCATTTTCTGAAAATCCCAAATATTTAATCCAAAAAGGTCTAAATTCACAAAATTCATGCTTTAGTCATCCAGTAAGGTTTCTAAGACAATTGTGATGTTCAATCGAGCCGAAAATGGCATAAAAATAATTCTTACTCAAATAAATCTTAAACATATTCAGAGATTTCCAAAATAGTATAAAACATAGCATTTTATGGAAAAGTGAAGCACACTAGCTTTAGAAAGGGTTTTAGAAATCCAAGGGACTCACCTCATGTCCAAAACAACTCTTTCCGTTCACGGCCGTTTAACCTTCGTTTCTACCGTTTTAGACTTTTTGTTGGCTGTTTGTTGCTAAACCTACACCAAACATCATTTTTGGATCAATTCGTATTTGGCCGAAAAGTAGCCGACGTCCAACCATCGTTTAGCCGACGGGGGCCAACGGTTTGCCAACGAGGCCGATGGTTAAGAAAAACTTTCAACTTTCGTTCACATCGTTTTTCCGTCGTTTGTTCGATTCTTTTATTTTTATTTTTCCACATCCTTTCTCCCTTCATAAAAAATGGATTCACTTCATATTTCTCCAATTATTTCATCCAAATCACATAATTAATCATCCTTAAATTCGTCCATTTTCGGACACATTTTTCTGGAATTTCACAAATTGACACATGATTTTGTTTTGCACGTAACTTTCAATCCACAACTCCGATTTGGCTCTATGATATACCAAAATGACCGTAAGACTATTAATTTTACTTAAGTACAGTCCAATTTTAGATTTCTGGTTCCAGTAACACGATACTGGGCCAAAACAGCCTCAGTAGTTTTGCCTTAATTTCACTATTCATTCTTTCCTTTGTTTTCCTTTAGCCTTTAGCACTTTGGAACCATTAATTCATTCAATCCTCCTTCAAATAATCTTTAATTCTGAATTTACAGATTTCCAGTAGTTCACAAGAATCTCACTTATTCAACACAAATTCATCTTTTCTAATCAAAGGCTTGTATAATCCATTTTTCCAACAAAGTAAATTCCATTTTTACTCTACTTTGATCATCATCTCTTCAATGGAAAATAAGCCTTCATGCTACCAAATTTATTCAGTTCTTCCTCACACAAAACATCATTCAAAGGCCCCTTAGGCATCCGGCACATATACAAGCATGTATAAGGTTCATAAACAAAAGTTCACAAAACCTAGCTTTGATCCAAAATCATGACATGAAAATCATGTTTTCATGTTAAAATTCATATCAAAACGATCACTGTAATGAAATTTACAACTTTAATTCTCGAAGCATATACTTTTACCTTGTATGTGGGATCTCTTGGCTCGATTTTTCTCCAAGAACACCAAGAACACACACACATCTTTCTTTCTCTCTCCTTTTTCTTTTTTCTCCCTATTTTCTCTAGCTTTTCTTTCCTTTTCTTTCTCTCTTCTTTCCCTACTCCTTATGCACAAAATCTGGCTTTTTTTCAGCTCCACCATTCTTGGTCCAAGGGTCAACCAACATTAATTACATTGTGGGCTATCCATTTTAAAGCTAAATTCCTATTGGTGGATTTAATTTAAATGGATAATTCTTAAGCTTATTCAATAAGCTTTTGCAATTTAATAATCCCACAAATATTTTACTCCTACAATGGTATTTTAACACTTGTTTTCATCCACCATTCACACAATGCCACACGTCCATTTTTAACCGCGATTTTCTATTTTCTTCAGAAATGACCAAAATCGGGTCCGTAACAGAAAAATATTTTATTTCACTATTCAACTTCAAAAATTTCACTGAATCCATTTGTAACACTTAAATTCTTCAATTCTTTCTCTACTTGGTCAAATTTGATGTCAAAGTCGCGGGCGCGGTCAAAATGACGAAAATACCCCCGATACCCCGGGTGGCATAATTCACACCAAAGCGTGCGTTTCATTGTACTGATCAATTTCTCTTTTCAAAATACCCTTAAATTCTTATTTTTTTAATAATAATAGCTTTCCAAAAATTTAGGGTACGAGTAGAACAAATTCAATAATTACATCTGGGTCTCGACAAAATATTATTCCACCAAAATATTCGTCTTATTATACCGATCAACTTTTGTTATGGACATTGATATAAATTCTCATCCCATTACAGATAGTAGCCAACCGAAAGTAAAAAGGTGGGGTGTTACTCAAGCATTTTGAAAAGCAAATCACTATTGTATAACGACATGTACATTTTAATATATATATCAATTAGTGTTAGCCCTAAAGGCTTTCTTCTATATTTTGACTTATGACAAACATTGATATGGACTAATTTGTTAATCTATTGTGATAGGACATATCTTACTTGTATTCTTCAAAGGCATTCAAATAAGATTATTTTACAACTCTCTAAATATTGAATTCTAGAATGGAAGATCAAAAGAGAAATAATGAAGTATATAAAGTTGCATATCAAGAAGTCCTTTATGAAGAATGTTAGACTAGGAAATGTTATTAAGGTATATCTATTAATTCCTATGTCTCCTTATCTCTTGATTCATTTGACTTTACCTTGAAACTTCAAATGAGATGTTTTCAAAGTTTTTGAAGATCTCAGAATTTTGCATTGAATAGTTTGAATCCAAAAGGTTTATCCAAAATCCTAAAAACTATGTTGAAATATTTTGATTGATTAAGTGCCATTTTGGACTTACTTTTTGGAAGCATATTCGTTCAAAACCCGAGTCCAAAATACGGATGAGTTTAAACAGCAAATTTATAGTCGTTTCTTTATGACTGTTGGCACTCTACTTTTTGGCTCTATAAATAGCCCTTAGAGTAAGATTAGTCATAAGATTTTTGAAACATTCATCTTAGAAATACTATTGCTCAATATTTTCAAAAATCTCCTTTTATCTAGCTTCAAAGTGAATTCATTTTGTATCAAAGGTAAAAGTATTTGTGCTTTGTATCTGAGTGAACATTTGCTCAAGTAAGTGAGCTCTTTACTATTCTATTGATATTTAAATCTTTGTTGTATCAAGGTTGTGGTATAAAACCCGTTGGGGTGAGCCTTGTGTTGGTTAATGTTCAAGGTTGTGGAGTAAAACCCATTGGGGTAAACCTTGTTTTGTGTATGTATCAAGGTTGTAGTGTAAAACCTAGTGAGGTGATTCTTGATGTGTTTGCGTGACTGAGAGGTTTTGGAAAACCTAGTGTGGTGATCCTCTCTTATATGTGGTACGGTTTCATTAAGTGAGGTTAATGAAAGAGGGTTGAAAATCCTTAAGTGTAGGCTTAAGGTAGTGGACGTAGATCATTGTTGATCGAACCACTATACATCTCTTGTCTCATTTTCTTCAGTTGTTCATTTACTGTCTTTGATGTTCTTTCATTGTCTAAATCTGGATATATATCTATGAGTGCTTGGATAACTTTCTATACTTCTATAAAGTCAGTCCAAGCATCTTGGTGATCATCGTTATTCTGCTTTTTAGATAAATCGAAAAAAATTGTTCTTTGCTTGCCAAAAACCTTATTCACCCCCCTTCCCCTCTAAGGTTCTTCAATTAGATGCTCAAATAGACACGTGATGATGAAATTGAAGGATATACATGATAGGGGCTAAATTAGTTATATTTTTTCTAGTTATTTGAGGCTCTTTTGTGATATATTTTGTTTAATAACTAGTCGTATTCCTTCATATTTGAGATTTTACCCTTGGAAAGGTATTTTGTGTATTATTTTAGATTTTAGGGGTAAAACAAAGCAAAAACGTCGTAAAAAAGAATAGAGGCGGTGCCGGACAGGGCAGAGGAACCGGCGCCGGCCATGAGCTAATGACACGAACTTTGAGGTGACAGAAAATTATTGAAACAGATCAGAACAGATCTAAGCCAGTGCCAGCTCCAGTAGCCAAGATGGCGCTGGCTGCACTCTGGATGACACTGTGCTGAAATCAAGAAAAAATCGGTGAAAAACTAGAGAGACAGAACTAAGGCGGCGCCAGCTCGAGTAGCAAAGGTGGCGCCAGCTATGCTCTGAGGAAAAGGAGGGATCTTAGTTTTTCTACGCGGTTTTTGGTAATTTGTAGGATTTTAGTATCTTCCTACTTCTTCTCGGCCAAGAACCTTATACCAACGAGTTTAGGCACTTCCTAAACCTATAAATAGATAGAAAACACAAGGGAAAAATGGTAGAATTCATAGATTATCATAGAAAATCACTTAAATCAAAGGAGGAATTCTTCAATTCAAGGAGGGTTGTACAAGAAGGTCTTCAAATGAAGAAGAAGGAGGCTTGTCTATGGTGCTTTCTTTTACTTTGTTTTCTTTTTCTTGACCAATGATATGTTAATTGTTTTATTATAATTTGACATTGTTTTAGATATTCATGATTTTTAGAGTTATTTGATCTTTTGATTAATTGATTGTTATTCTTGGTATTTAATTACTTATGCTTATTCTGAGATTAATTAGTTGTTCATTTCCATTAACTTGCTTGGACAAAGGGGTTGGCGGTAGTTTCAATTCATTAATTTCATATTTATTAGTTCTTAACTTGCTTGGACAAAGGGGTTAAGAGCAGGGACAAAGTAGTTAAAGGTTAATTGATGTCTGTCAGGATATGGATTCATTGGTTAATTTTATGTGAATTTGCTAGGAATGGAAATTTAATTAAGGATTGTGGTCAATGCATCTTTTAGGTGAATTAGTTGAGACAAGATATGTAATGCTAAGTTATCTAGAAGATAGGGATTTCATGGATTGGACAAATAAGTGAATCTATATTATCCTTCATGGTGCCAAGAGAATAATTAGTTATGATAATGATTGGGTACTTTAAGATCATGATGGTCAAAATAATGGTTTGAGTTACATAATTGTTCATTGAGGATCGACACTCATTTGAACCCTATGCTATGTTAATGATGAGTACGCTTGCTTATATGTGTAATTTGGGGTTAACGTTTTAATTCAAACTTGATTGGGAATGTGCTTAATTTTTATATGATTTTTACACCCAAATAAATCACACATCAAGTTTTTGGTGCCGTTGCCAAGGAACAATATCATGAAAGCTTTGATTTTGTTGATTTAACCATGTAAATATATACAATTGTTCTTTTCGCAAAAAGCTGCTATCTTTTGTATCTTGTGTATCTGTGTATTCCTTTGTAATCTAACCTACTAACTTTGACTATGTTCTATTGAATAATTTTGTAATCTTTTAATTTTGTTTTAATCATGAATTCTGTTATCTAACTTTCGTCTTATCTTTGCGAGGTGTTAGCCTTGGTACATGATCCAATGACCTGAAGGCGATATAGTTGATTTTGTTTTGTTTCATTTTTATTTCTTTCTTCATGAATTAAATTGCATTATTCATTAGTTCTGCATGTTCATCATTTTTATTTCATTTTTCAAAAAAAAAAAAAAACATTAGTGTATTGATGATAGATTGGCAAAATTACAAGCTAACATCGATATTTTTAGGGAGACGTCATTAGAAGTATTAGTGAATTCTTTTGTTGCCAATATAAATTCATCTATTAAGTGGCATAAAGAAGTATCCCAATGATTGAGCTATCGATGAACACAACTAGCTAAGTTGGTTGAGGATGCTATAAAGGCCCATATGCTTGAACAAACGAATCTCCAAGAAAAAGAGAGAGGATATGAGGACCAACTGTCCAATGTGGAAAGGGAGGTATTCAATTCTACTCTACGTGCTACTAATTCTAATCTCTCTTTATCACATGATTTTTTTTAGATTTTTCTCAATTCTTGGAGAACAAGGGTCCAAATGATGATGTGTTAAGTTTATCATGCCTCAAGGAGTTGGATCTTTCAACGCTACATCATAAGAAGTCCTTGGAGGATAGTGGTAATTTCTACCCTTAATCCCATTCAAAGGGAGATAACTTGGTATTTGTAGACATATTAAACAAATAAGGATTTCTTAATCTCATCTTTAAGAACTCAAATACTAAGTTTAAAGGGGAATTTTAATTCTGAACATTCTTTTGAAGGGTTAAAAGGTGATTTCAAGTGTGATGCATTCTTTAGAGATCATGTGCACTCATCTGTTGAAAATGATATTTAGGTGTCTAAAGGAATGTTAGAGAAAGAGGTTTATGTGTTTTGCTTGAATGAAAAAAAAAAAACATTATTTTTCTAAACCTTCTATTTTTCAAAAAACATCTCTTCTTTCTACATTCATCACACCTATCTTCTATTTTAAGCTTTAATTTCTTTTACAAATGTTTCATGAGGAAGCATGATGAATGGAAAAAGTGTGAGTATTTGGTTTGTGTTCAGTTTTGGTAAGTGTTTTTTTTCCCCTCCTCGAATAAGGAAAATATTTTTCATCTCAAGTGTGGGAGAGTGAGTCATGCTGTTATTTGCTTTCTTAGGATTTTTAGTTTGCTTTCTTTTATTTAGGTTTGCCTTTTTTTTGTCTTTATTTTCTTTATACTTTTATTTATGTTGTGTTCTGCCGGTAGGAATAAATACTTCTTGGACAAGCCCTTCTCTCTATTCTATGGTTTAATATTTATTGGAGCTTTATTACACTTGGGAAGTATTGCTTAAACTTTCTACCCTTCTATTAGTTTTGGTGCTTTTGGAGATGCTTTAATGTGTTAATTCTTTGCCAATGAGGACATGGTTCAATTTAAGTATGGGAGAGTGGTTTGGTGATATTCTTTAGTTAAGCTTTTATCAATTATCTTGGTGTTTTCTTAAGTATTGAGCTACTTTAGAAAATTTTGGTTTAAAGGTTTTGAATATTTGAAGATTTAAAAGCTTGGAACTTTTGGAGCTAATTTGCAATGGATGTATTTTCTTTCTTCTCTTTCCCCCTTTTATTTTTGGTCTCGTGGCAATATTTCCTTACTCTATTTATTTAGCCATTGAGGACAGTGTCCAGTTTAAGTGTGGGGGAGTGGTTAGAATGGGAATTCTTCTATGCTTTATTTATCTTGAAATTCTTCTTTGAACCTTTTGAGCATATTTTTCCAAATTTTTTCTAATTTTCTTTGAGATTTCAAACTGTATTTTTAATGCATGTCTTTATGATGGATTATAGAGCATATGTTGAATTCTTCTATGCTTTATTTATCTTGAAATTCTTCTTTGAACCTTTTGAGCATATTTTTTAAAATTTTTTCTGATTTTCTTTGAGATTTCAAATTGTATTTTTAATGCATGTCTTTATGATGGATTATAGAGCATATGTTCTAGATCATTTATGGCTTATGCATGACTTTTTGCACGCACTTGGACGAAGTAAGTCTTGATCAAATGCTTTATATTATTCTTAAACCTATTTTTCTACTAAAATTCATGGAGTATTCTAGAACTTCCTTGAATACCTCTCGAGGCTAAATAAGAAAGACAATCATGATTTCACTTAGGGATGACGGTAATAGGCCTTCTTTGGATAGTTTGAGCTTTTTAAGCCTACCCATTTTTATATTATCCCTAGTGCCTATTTTGAGCCTAAATTGTTGATTTCTTTCTTTAAAACCCATTATCATACCTTGTCCATTGCTTGTTTCGGAGAGTTTGAATAATTCTTCCAAATCTTTATGCTCTTGATGGATAAAAGTATATGTAGGAGAATGTTGAGGGAGAATACTTGGAGAAAGATCATGACTCGTTACTTTCAGTCATGTATTGATAGTTGTGTTGAGTTGGAAAAGGAAAAGAAAGAGAAGAAAGAGAAAAGAGGGATTGAAAACAAAAAGAGAAAATAAAAAGCTGCTAGAAAGAATGGAAAGAGAGAACATGAGAAAGAAAAGAACATCAGAAGTTGAAAAACAAAACATGAGTGAAAAATAAAAAGAAAATTGAAAGAAAAAGAAAAGAAAGATCACAAGAGGAATGGTGATTGAGCTGTAAAAGTTGAGTTCATATCAAGTCCTTGATACCATTGCCGAAAATATGAGTGATCTTGTGAAAAATAGAGAAGAGTTGATGAAGGAAGTGAAAAGATGAGATAAAGAAATGAAAAAGGAAAAAAAAAATGCAAGATTTGCTTGAGTTGAATTGTAATTGCTAGATAAGGTTATGGGTTTTGATTGATTTTTGGAATAGGAGAGAAAGAAGAGATTGGAAATTATTGATACATTTTGTTTATCCTTTTCTTGTGAACTCTTAGCTTCTTTGCTATTTGATTCTCCTATATCCTTCATTTGATAAGCTACATTACAAGCCTCTAGCCTTACATTACAAGCTTAAAAGTCCTACTTGACCTAAGTAGAATCATGATATGTCCCGGATTAGTGGAGAGAGTGTATGAAAAGCAAGCTTATAGAATGCATATTCTTTTTGAACTAAATTCTTTCCAATGGTTTGAGAATATTGTTAAGTATTGAGATAGTTCTACTAAGTCATTATTCACTTACACAAGTCTTGCATTTGTTGTGAAAGATGTAGTAGCATATGTTATATGTTCTTGAATGAAAAAAGCATTGAAGATATTGTTTTGAAATTGATTGAGTGATTAATGAAACCTTTTGTTTTCTTACTTATCTCTGATACTTTGCTTGAGGACAAGCAAAGAGCTAAGTGTGGGGGAATATGATAGGGGCTAAATTAGTCATGTTTTTCTTAGTTATTTGAGGCTCTTTTGTGATACATTTTGTTCAATAACTAGTCGTATTGCTTTATATTTGAGATTTTATCCATTGGAAAGGTATTTTGTGCATTATTTCAGATTTTAGGAGTAAAACGAAGCAAAACCGTTGCAAAACAGAATAGAGGTGGTGCCGGACAGGGTAGAGGAATCGGCACCGTCCATGAGCTGATGACACAAACTTCGAGGCAACAAAAAATTGTTGAAACAAACTAGAAGAGAATCAAGCCGGCACCGGTACCAGTAGCCAAGGTGGTGTCGGCTGCACTCTGAATGAAACTGTTCTGAAATCAAGAAAAAATCGACGAACAACTGGAGAGACAGAACCAAGCCAGCGCCGGTTGTGCTCTGAGGAAAAGGCGGGATCTTGATTTTTCTACGCGATTTTTGGTAATTTGCTGGATTTTAGTATCTTCCTACTTCTACTCAGCCAAGAACCTTACACGAATGAGTTTAAGCACTTCCTAAGCCTATAAATAGATGGAAAACACAAGGGAAAAAGGGTAGAATTCATAGATTATCATAAAAATCACTCAAATCAAAAGAGGAATTCTTTAATTCAAGGAGGGTTATACAAGAAGGTCTTCAAAGGAAGAAGAAGGAGGCTTGTCTATGGGTTCTTTCTTTTACATTATTTTCTTTTTCTTGAACAATGATATGTTAATTGTTTTATTGTAATTTGACATTGTTTTAGATATTCATGATTTTTAGAGTTATTTGATATTTTGATTAATTGATTATTATTCTTGGTATTTAATTACTTGTGCTTATTCCGAGATTAATTGGTTGTTCCTTTCCATTAACTTTGCTTGGACAAAGGGGTTGGTGGTAGTTTCAATTCATTAATTTCATATTTGTTAGCTCTTAACTTGCTTGGACAAAGGGGTTAAGAGCAGGGATAAAGTAGTTAAAGGTTAATTGATGTCTGCCAGGATATAGATTCATTGGTTAATTTCATGTGAATTTGCCAGGAATGGAAATTTAATTAAGGATTGTGGTTAATGCATCTTTTAGGTGAATTAGTTGAGACAAGATATGTAATGCTAAGTTATCTAGAAAATAGGGATTTCATAGATTGGACAAAGAAGTGAATCTATATTATCCTTCATGATGCCAAGAGAATAATTAGTTATGATAATGATTGGGTACTTTAAGATCATGATGGTCAAAATAATGGTTTGAGTTACATAATTCTTCATCCTTGACATGTATATATTTTTATTTTTAGTTTCTTTTGTTTTATTTTATTTCCTTTTAGATTTATTAAATCGGTTAAACAATGAAAGAAAAGAGATTAATGTATACTTGTTCCTTGAGGATCGATACTCGTTTGAACCCTATGCTATGTTAATGATGAGTACGCTTGCTCATATGTATAATTTGGGGTTAACGTTTTAATTCAAACTTGATTGGGACTGTGCTTAATTTTTATATGATTTTTATACCCAAATAAATCACACATCAATACACAAACCTGGTGATCAAAGAAATGTAATAATGTAAAAAAATATAGAAAAAGCAGTAGCTAAATTGCAGCCATTAACGATGGCTTAGCTACGACATTGCCGTAGCTAATGTCATAGCTATTAGCGATAGCTTTGCTACGGCAATCCATAATCATTTCCTGCCTAAAATTTCTTTTAAAATAGCAAACGCCGTACCTAAACCCTAGCCATTCCCTACGGCTTAGCTACGACTCTTTCATATTAATTTCCCTCTTAAAATTTCTTGAAAAATTCTAAATGCCGTAGCTATTCCCTAGCAAATAGCGAGGGCTTAGCTATGACATTTATTTATTGTATTCCCCTAGAAGTATAATACAAAAAACTTAGGTTGTTGTAGCTAAACCTTAGCTAATTGTTGAAGGATTGACATAATCACAGAGCATGGGACAGTTGAAAATGGAGAGCATGAACATAATATCAGAGTATTGGAGCAACATGGTGGGATGAAAACATACCTCTTGGAGCCTTAAAACTTAAAGAATGGATTGAACCTGAAGAACAGCTTTCTTCTTCATCCGTCCATGATCACCAGTGCACTGCATCTTTTCTTCCTTCTCCTTTGGTGAGAATGAACACTCCGGTGAATGCTTGCTTTCCAGTTCACGGAATATTCCACAGCCTAATTTTCCGTTGGTGAGCACATAATGGGATGGAGAAGATGAAGATCAAATCATTTTTTTTTCTCACAGCTTTCGGTCCTTTTATTTTCACTGTCTTGCTTCTTCAGTTCATAGAAAAGCCAGTGAAGAAAACCAAAAGCTAGGAAAGAAAAAGCCACGAGAGAGAGAGAGGGAGAGAGAGAGAGCCAAGAGTCATCGGAAAATATTTTTATTTTTTTCCTTTTCTTTTCTTTTATTTTTTCACACAGAAAGCCAAGAGTCATGAAATAAAAAATAATTATTTTGATAAAAATAATATTCCCGGGATTTATTACCCGAATACTATTTACAAAATAAATTTTGGCTTCAGCCTAAACTCTTCCAAACTGTGTCCGGAAAAATCCTATGGTCCAGGCTATTGGATCAAAATAATATTTATTATTTTTCTTGGACCCGAAAAGTCTAAAATAATAAATATTAATTATTTTCCTTAGGATTAAATAAATAACCAAATAAATAATTAATAAACTCAAATGAACCAAAAAATAATTAAACTTTAATTATTTATTTCTTGGGATTTAATTAAATAAATAACCCAATAAATAATTTAGTAATAATTATTTTCCTATAGTTTATGTCCCAGTTAATTTTCTAATTATTCAAACTGGACCTAGGTCCTGAATAATTAATTAACCAATTAAACTAAATAATAAATTTCTCTTCATTTATTTTATTCAGGTCTAATAATAAATTAAACTTCTCAAATAAAATAAAACTCTCTCAATTGAGATCATTTTCTCAATCCAAAAATTAATTAGGACTTATGGGCTATTCCGAGGACCAAAAAGATACATCGCCTTGGCTACTAAAATGACCAAAATACCCCTACTATATAAATAGATGTATTTTGCATTTTAAATATTTTCTAATATCACTATAAGGAAATATTATTTAAAAATATTGACCCCAAGGACAATGCTACATTAGCAGAGTCTTCGACCTACAAGTGAAATGACTAAAATACCCCTCTACACATCGCCGTACATTTAGAGAGGAAGAAGTGTACTAATACCTTTCTAAATGACATCTACCATCCTTAGGCTTCTAGTCCAATGATCCACGACTTCTTGGAGTGTTTCCACTTTCCAAGAGAGCTACCCTAAAGCAAACATCCAAGTCATGTTTCCCAGGGCCCTGGATATTTAGATCACCCGGACAACCACAAGGGGCGATATAATGTAGAAACTATCTTGTACAAATCTGTCTTAACTAACTAGTCACACATACCCAACATACAAGTATATTGACCATTCGATAGAACCTCAACTATAGTATATCAAAGTATATACTTCCAGCTTCGTCAGACCACCAACTCATACTCAAGTCATAGAGTACTAGTCCACGCTATAGCGGTAGTAGACTAGGTTTCTACAATATAGTACTTTTAAGAAACCACTACTATAGGTCTGTTGGATTGTATGCCCTCTTAGACTAGGTTTCTGATGTAAAATCGAATATTTTAATAAAAGAATTTATTTTCAGAAATTATTTGTGAATTTATTTATTTTTTTTGTGCACGATTTTCGTTTGGAACAGACCCATTGTGTTTAAATAAGTGATCCATGTGAATGGTGGTCTTTCACAGTAAGGTATGGATCACGGGTTATTTAACACATAAACATTTGTTCTTAACCTATTGATGAGATTGGGAACCTCATCATGTTTAGGTTATTATGTTATGAATTCCAAATGGGGAATGGCTTACCTTAAGCCAATGAGTAGTCCACTCACTTCATGACATAAGCGTATTTCGAATACGTAGAACAAGACCTGTAGTAGTGGTTTCTCAAAGTACTATATGGTAGAAATCTAGACTACTACCGCTACAGCGTGGACTAGTACTCTACGACTTGAGTATGAGTTGGTGGTCTGGCGAAGCTGGTAGCATATAATTTGATTTGCTAGAGTTGAGGTTCTATCGTAGGGCCAATATACTTGCATGTTGGGTATGTGTGACTAGTTAGTTAAGACAGACTTATACAAGATAGTTTCTGCACTATATCGCCCCTTGTGGTTGTCCAGATGGTCTAAAATGTCCAGGGCCCTGGGAAACATGACTTGGATGTTTGCTTTAGGGTAGCTCCCTTGGAAAGTGGAAACACTCCAGGAAGTCGTGGACCATTGGACTAGAAGCCTAAGGATGGTAGATGTCATTTAGGGGGGTGTTAGTACACTTCTTCCTCTCTAAATGTACGACGATGTGTAGAGGGGTATTTTAGTCATTTCACCTGTAGGTCGAAGACTTTGCGAATGTAGCATTGTCCTTAGGGTCAATATTTCCTTATGGTGATATTAGAAAATATTTAAAATGCAAAATACAACTATTTATATAACAGGGGTATTTTGGTCATTTTAGCAGCCAAGGCGATGTGTCTTTTTGGTCCTCGGAATAGCCCGTAAGTCCTAACTAATTTTGGGTTGAGGAATTGGTCTTATGTGAAGAGGATTTTATTTGATTTGATTTTATTTAATTTTATTCAGGAAGTCTAATTTATTATTGGACTGGAATAAAATAAATAAATAAATAAATAAATAAAATAGGAGTTGAGAGAAATTAATTATCTAGTTTAATTTATTAATTAATTATTCAGGGCCTAGGTCCAGTATGAATAATTAAGAAATTAACCTAGGCTTAAACTAGGGGAAATAATTAATGTTTAAATTATTTATTGGGTTATTTATATAGGCCTAAGAAATAAATAATTAAAGATTAATTATTATGGTTTATTTGGGCTCATTAATTATTTATTGGGTTACTTATGTAAGCCAGGAAATAAATAATTAATATTTATTATTTTGGGCCTTTTGGGTCCAAGAAAAATAATAAATATTTTTCTGGCCCAATAGCTTGGACCTTAGGGTTTTTTCCAGATACGGTCAAGAGGAGTTTAGGGTTAGGCCAAACTGATTCTCAGGATAGCATCCGGGTGTTTTGAAAACCCGGGGATATGTTTATCAGATATTGAGAGACCTAGTTTAGGCTAACTTATAAACAACTCCTTGGAAAAGAAAAAACTCGAATTTTTCCCTAGCCTCACAAGACTCACGTCTCTCTCTCTTTGGCAGCTCACATTTTTTCCCTCTCCCTCCTCTGTGGTTTCTTCTTGTTCTTTGCTAATCAATAGCAAAAGAACCAAGGGGTTTTGAGACCGTTCCTCTCCGCCATAGTGTTCACCAACTAGAGGTTAGGTTGAGGAATATCCCGAGAGCTGGAGAGCTAAGCGTTAATGCAAACAAGGCGAAGTAGAAGGCTAGCGGGTGTTCAACCGGAAGCTCCTTCAAGTGTGCGAAGCGAGGCGATTCCAACCGTTCAATCTGTTCCTACGCAACCTAGGAGGGTTAAGGAACGCAAAGGTATGATCTTCACGCTTCCGCATAGCCTTTAAGGCTCGCGTTTTATTTTTCTCCAATTTTTTTTTTTAACGTACAGAGCATGCCCCTGTTTCTCGTTTTCCATCAAGGTCCTGTTCTACGTATTCGAAATACGCTTATGTCATGAAGTGAGTGGACTACTCACTAGCTAAAAGTAAGCCATCCCCCATTTGGAATTTTTAACATAATAACCTAAACATGATGAGATTCTCATTCTCATCAATCGGTTAAGAACAACTGTTTATGTGTTTAAATAACCTATGATCCATACCTTACTGTAAAAGACCTCCATTCACATGAATCACTTATTTACACACAATGGGTCTGTTCCAAATGAAAATTGTACACAAATAAAGAAAATTATTTCACAAATAATTTTCCACAAATAAACTCTTTTATTAATATATTCACTATTTTTATCAGAAAACTAGTCTAAGAGGGCATATTCCCAACAATAGTGAGAGTTTAGCTACAGTATTGTCCACAATATATTCCCATAAAAATTTAATAATAAAATTTAAAAATCCATAGCTAGACCCTAGCAAATAGCAAGGGTTTACTTACGGCTTGTACACATTACTTCCAACGAAATAATTTTTTTCCAAAAAATTAAAATGTCTTAGCTAAACCCTAACAAATAGAAAGGGTTTAGCTATGACCACTTCACATTAATTTTTCCCAAATTTTTTCCAAAAAAATAGAAAAGTTATAGCAAAACCCTAGCAAATAGCGATGGTTTAGCTATAGCCTCTTCACATTAATTTTTCGAAAATCTCTTTTTAGAAAACAAAATTGCCAAGGTAAACCTTAGAAAATAGCAAGGGTTTAGTTATAGCCTCATCAAATTAATTTCCACAACAAAACCTTTAAAATGTTTGTGGCTAAACCTTGGCTAATAGCGAGGGCTTAGCTATGGACTTTTCATATTAATTGCCCCCCCCCCTTCTTAAATAAATTAAATGACTGTAGCTAAACTATTGCAATCAATGATGGTTTAGCTATGACATCTTTATTTTATATTTCCAATAAAATTTATTGACAAAAATTTACACAGCCCTCGCAACATCCTCACAAATTTGCGAAGGAATCATCCACCCTCATAAGGCTGTCACTATTGGCAAGAGATCAGCTACAGTTATTCGACTCTTCAATAAATTGTCCCTCCCTTTCCTTGCCCTGGCAAAATTCTACCAAATTAGAGATGGATAATTAGGCGTCGCTAAATTCCATCGCAAATTCCCTATTTTCTTGTAGTGTGTTCTCTTAAAAAACTTGCTACTCGTACATTAAATGACCATCCTTTATGCATTGTTTTTTTTATCAAGTTAAAACTAATTTCAAATTGCATTCAGAGTTCATTTAACTTTGGCATCTTTTCATGGGTTACATGGAGAAGATCCACATAGGCATCTTAAAGAATTTCATGTTGTATGCTCTAATATAAATCCAGATAGAATTCAAGATGAAGTCATTAAGTTACTTGCATTCCCATTTAGTTCACATGATAGAGCTAAAGATTGTTTATATGACCTACTTATAGGTTCCATTAATAATTGAAAAATATTTTCCTGCATCTAGAGATGCATCAATGAGGAAAGACATTTAGGGCATCATGCAATTTTATGGGGAGTTTTTATATGAATATTGGAAAAGATTAAAAAGACTTTTTGCTAGTTATCCACATAATCAAATTAGTGATCAATTGCTCATTCAATATTTCTATGAAAGTTTACTTCCTCATGATAGTTCTATGATTGACGCGGCTAGTGGTGATACCCTTGTGAACAAAACCCCACAAGTCACTAGGGACTTAATTGTGGAGGCTTAAAATGGCAAAAATTATCAAAACGAAAGCATGTTAGGAAAACGAAAAATTTTACATCTGTGATTGAATGATTCTCTTCGCACTAGTGTAGATGTCTGTATAAGGATATTTGAGGCTAGTGTCTCACGTCCCTACAAACGTCTACTGCATCCCATCCATGCAAAGCTTTTGATCTTCTAAAATGGTGCTCGTAGCATAGCCAGTGAAGGCTTAAAGTTTGGGTTTTGATAAGCCTTGAAAGCTTCTCTGCTGAATTCCTTCTCCTGGGTTTTTGTTTCTGTGATAGCCAAATTGAAAAAGTCAATTCACCCAATGATTGAATAGCCCTTTCAATTCTTTTCCACATTCCTTAAGAGAGTCATTCCATTTGTGTGAAAATAGAAAGTACCCATACTTTCTGTTATCCTTCACGCAGAACAATACGGGATCCATCTCGTGTTGTCTCTTTTTTTAATTTTAATTAATTAATTAATTAAATTAATACTTAATTAATTTAATAATATATTTTTTAAATTTTTATTTTACCTTGGTCTTATTCATGGGGCCAGATAAAATTATTTATTCTTGGGCTTGAATACCCAATAATAAATCTCAATTATTTATTTTCTAAGCTTTATTAAACAGCCTAATAAATAATTAACAAGCTCAAATAGACCAATATAAAATTTTATACATTTTATCTATTTTATATCCAGATTAATTTTCTAATTATTCAATCTAGGCCTTGGGCCCTGAATAATTAATTAACCAATTGAACTAGATAAAATAAATACTCTCTTTCGGACCTTTTATTTTATTTTAGTCCAATAATAATTTAGACTAATAAAATAAAAATCCATAATTATTAAGACCAATTTTTTAACTCAAATCTTTCATGCCTTAAAGGCCATTCTGGAGACTAAAAGACATATCGCTTTAGTTACGAAAATGACCAAAATACCCCTGCTATATAAATAGCTATATTTTGCATTTTAAATATTTTCTAATATCGCCATAAGGAAATATTGACCCCAAGGATAATACTGCGTTAGCAAAGTCTTCGACCTATAGGTGTAATGACTAAAATACCCCTCTACGTATTACCGTGCAATTAGAGAGGAAGAGTGTACTAATACCTCTCTAATGGACATCTACTATCCTTAGACCTCTAGTCCAATGATCCCCAACTCCTGAAATATTTTCACTTTTCGAGGGAGTTACCCTAAAGTAAATATCCAAGTCATGTTTCCCAAGACCCTGGATAATTAGATCATTTGAATAGTCGTTTGGGGCGATATAGCGTATGAAGTTATCTTGTACAAATTTATCTTAACTAACTAGCCACATATACCCAACATACAATTATATTAGTTCTACAAAAGATCCTCAACTATAGTATATCAAAATATATGCTTCTAGCTTCATCATACTATCAACTCATACTCAAGTGGTAGAGTATTAGTCCACACTGTAGCAGTAATAGTCTGGATTTCTTTTAAATAGTACTTTTAGAGACCACTATTATAGGTCCTACTCTACATATTCAAAATACGCTCATGCTATAAAATGAGTGGACTACTCACTGGCTAAAGGTAAGTCATTCCCTATTTAGAATTCGTAACACAATAACCTATATATGATGAGATTCTCATTCTTATCAATCTGTTAAGAACAAACATTTATGTATTAAGTAACCTGTGATCCATACCTTACTGTAAAAGACCACCATTCACATGGATCACTTACTTAAACACAATGTGTCATTTTCAAATGAAAATCGTGCACAAATAAAATGTAAATTGACATATAAATTTTGAGAATTAATTTTTTATTAATAAATTCGATAATTACATCAGATAAACTAGTCTAGAGGGCATATATTCTAACAAATTGATAATATGGTTGCTAACACCTAATATTTTGCACTCGTAATGACTCCATAAGGAAAGTAGGAAAAATTGGCACAAGCTCTTTACAGGATAAAGTTGGCAAACTTACCAATTTGGTAGGAAAGATGTTAGGAACCAATTCCCAAGTTAGGGCATGTAATGTGTGTAATTTTGTTTATTATATTAGTGATGCATCTCCTACAATTGCCGCAAATGAACATGTGAGTGCTTTAAGGTTCCCAAATTAGCCCCTTAGGAGATACAACCCCTATTTTTAACACTTACAATAAGGGATGGAGAAATCACCCAAATTTTAAATGAGAAAAACAAAGGAGGAGGCCACAAGATTTTTCAAATAAACCTTCTAATGCACCATCTCCACACGATCAATCAAATAGCATGTGTTTAAAAGATATGGTCAAATCTCTTGCATCTAGTTCTTTAATTTTTCAAAAAGAGACCAAGTATAGTATCTGAAATTTAGAAAACTAAGTAGGGCAATTGGCAATAGATGTTAGCTAAATATAGGGACAACTTTCTAACAAACATTCTTCACAATCTTTCAACTCTATGGACAATACTAATCCCTACAATCTTTTGAGGGTAAGAGAGAGAGTCCATTAGAAAGTTTAGCCTTTAGGAGGAGAAAGTTGAGTTTAAATCATTACTAGCATTATTCTACATGTGTTCTTTGTCCCCTTGTTATCTATTAAATTCACTTTGCTTCTTTCTTACCTAGGTTTCAAGAATGAGATGCATTTACATCAAACCAATGCCATGAAACAAAAGTACCTTTTTGGGAGGTAGCCCAATGATTTTTTCCTTTCTTGCATCATTTTAAATTTCTTCACAATTTTCATATTTTCTGAACTTTTTTTTTACTTTCTATAATTTTTCTCTAAGTTTTTTTGTTTATTTTGTTTAAAAAAAACAAAATAAAAAAATCTGTACTACAGTAGTATTGCACGGCCAGATACATGTGCATCTGCCCATGCTAGGTAAGCCTTGTTTTCACTGCAATATGCACAGGCAGTAGTATGCCGTGTACTTCCCTGTGCATCCCCTATTCTTTTTCTCAATGAAAATAGTTGGAAAAGTGTTCTTCTTCCTTGTTTTTACTCTTTGTTGAGTCTTTTCTTTATTTCAGCTTAGGTTTTGTTTTATTTTCTTTTTTCTTTATTTTTTCTCTTTCGTTGGACATGTACTTAATATGCTACCAATTTCTTTTGTCTAGTTTTTTATGCCTTCTTATGGTTAATCAGAATGCCCACTTTTGGAGTTATTTACCAATTAGCATTTGGGAATCAATAAGCATATTTGTTCTTAGGAAATATTTGTTTTTCCTCTCCCCTTATCTACTTGATCCTTATTGGCTATACTTTCTTGTTTTATTTTCATCCATTGAGAATAATATGCAGTTTATGTGTGGGGGTAGGCATTGCGAATTCTTTTCCCAAGTTTTTAATCTCAACTTATGAAAATTTTAATTGGAATGTCGGCAATCACACAATAACACCATATATGCTTTTGGATTATTTATTTATTTATTTATTTATTTATTCCTTTTTCTCTCATCTTTTGGTCCATTTGGTGATACTTTAAGGTTTTATTTTTGTCCACTTACGACAATGTCTGATTTAAGTGTGGGGGTGTGGAATTGCAATTCTTTTTCTAAGTTTTTTTGTGCTTGATTGGGTGATTTTGGGCAAACTTTTTAAACAAACCAAGAGCTTTTTGGATAAAATTTAGTGGAGCTAATTTCTTTTCTTTTGACTTTGAAAAATGATTTGATGTTTATTTGGTTGAGATGATTTTTATTAAGCTCTTATATTAAGGTGAATATAATTAAATCTTGAGAATTTAGTTTAACCTTGTTTATTTCTTAATAGATGTATGAAGCTTTTGACTTTGAGAAATTCACATAATTGATGTGATGAATATAAGTATGATTTATGTTCTAATTAAGGTTGAGAAAAATTGTCCAAGCTAGGCCTAAATTTGGGTTTAAGAAAAAAAAAAAAAAAGGATGCAAGTGTTCGAAACCAGTAGCATTCTTGAATGAAAAAAGTGAGGAGAAAAAAGTCTAGGAATACAAAACTCATATCCGTCGACGAAAAATAATAAGTGAATGAGTGAAAAAAAAAAAAAGAGAGAGTTTTTGCAAAGGGGGCTAAAATGGTGCGATAGAACAAAATGCACTCACTTGAGGCTATAAATTCCAAATAATAAATTTTGAGTTCAAAAGCAAAGAAAACAATTGATTGAGAAATCCTAGTGTACTACTCAATGTGTGGTAATTTAGACAAGTACAAAGTACAAAGACTTGAATTGGTTATATATTCCTAACTTATATGACTTGCATCATTTATATATTTTGATTAAAAAATGGAGCGAACGCATTGAATGGTTAAAGACTTATTTAAACTAACTTCAATGGCCTTGGGTCTATTTGATCTAATTTATAAGTTTGTTTAAATTTTCTTGATCAAATAAATATTAAATTACTTTTCATTTTGAAAAGAAAACTTCTCCACCATTCCTTTTTGAAACTTGCAATTGAATGTTAAACTCTTTTTTACTATTATTTTGCCTGAGGACGTGCAAAAATTTAAGTGTGGGGGGCATTTGTTAGGCGTGAAATTATCATATTTTCATAGCCCTTTTACTTATCTTTTATGCACTCTTTTTTGTTTGATAATGCACGATTTCTACTCATTTTGTGTGTTATTGTATTTTAGGTGAAAAATGAGTAAAACATGGTTTGAATGATGATTTTTCACACAAAAGTGATTGCCTATCAACTTGGAGGCCTTGGAACATTAGCTATAAAAGATTTTAAAGGTTTTCAGTATGTGCATAGCTTGGTGCACAGCCATGCATCAAGCTATGCAAAATAGAGGAAAATGAACAAGTTCTAGTAGCCATGCACTGCACGTGGCAGGCTTATACATCATGCCATGCAAAACAAGGGATTTTGCTTAGCTCTAAAAAATTGTAAAAAAGAAAGAAATTGCAAATTTTGTAAAACACACAGCCAAGTGCACAGCTGTGCATCATCCCGTGGAGATTTGCACGGCCAATTACACGACCATACATTATCCTATGCCAGCATTGAAGATTTTTCCAGAAATTATGCATGGTTTAAAGGCACACCCGTCCATGCGTACAAGCCATGCAACATTCTTGAAGGATTTAGAAAGTCCTAAATCACTCCAATAGCGGTTTAAACTTTCCAAATTCATTCAAGAACAGTTTACAGACTCTATTTAAAGGTGTTGGACATCCAAATTCACATATACATCAAACAATCAACCCTAATACATAATTCTTTCATATTTCTTGGAGGAAAGCATCAAAAAAGGCCAAAGGAGAAGTGGGAGTTAGGAAGCAAGAAGAATAAAGAGAGTGGGGGCTTTCGAAGTTTAGTATTTCAAATTGCTCTTGTTCTTTTTTGTTTCCAAGTTGTTATGTTCTTTTGGCTTCTTTGTATTCCAAAAATTGAGAATTCCATCTATGTTTCAGGGCTATGTTTTTGTTACTAGTTTTTTATACTTTGAGTTTCATACATTAAAGATTCTATCTTTGATTGTATTAAAATTGTCTTTTGAGTATTTGTGCAATTTCGAATATCTTTTCTTTATCAATTATGTTGAGTTTCTTATGCATGATCAACATAGTTAACTTGCATGATTGAAGGCTAAGTTAATTGATCTTTTGATTAATTTAGCTGAGCAGTGTATATTGATCTTAATTGGGTTTTAGTGTTTTGCTTGGTTAGGATTAATAGAAAATTGCATGGTTCAAGTTTCATGTAATTATAGTGTTTGGTTATATGAAACTTGATGTTGATGATACTTTGATGTGCCTATCAATCTTGATTGTTGATCTTTGATAATTGATTATTTTAAGTATTAATGTATTTAAGAGAATACTAATCAAGATGGATTATATTAATTATTAGATTAGGGATTTTAACTTATGCGTGTTGTAAGGGTTAGTTAACTTTTGCAAAGATAGGAATTCAAGGCATGTTGCATGAGTTCTAAAATCAACTGCTCAAAGTAATCACATCAATAATAAGTTTCTTAATTGATTTCATAACATATGCTTAAGAAGTTAGTAATTTCTTAATTAGTTTTTAAGTTTCCTTTTTCTTATTTGTTTCCTATTTGTTTATTGTTTCTTAATTTGTATAGAAGTAGAATTTAGGCAGTTTCCCATTTTAGTTCCCTTATTTGTTTATACATACATGTAAATAATATATCATTGGAATTAATGAAGTTAAGTGTTCACAAGAATATTTCACAAGAATGAAGATGATTGTTTTGCTTACAAAGTATACTTTTCTTGTTTCTTCAGGGATCGATATCTTACTTGCTAATATGTTATGTTATATGTTTACCAGTAGAATTTAAAATTTATTGGATGCAAGATGACTGCATTTTGAACAACCCATATTTTTATGTCATAATCTCCTAACAAAAATTACCTTGTCGTATACGTGGAGCTTTCTCTGGTATTTCACATAGTTTAATCATTAAGTTTTTATCTATCTTAGTTGTTTTAGTAGTCATTACTAGAATATTTCTAAGACTATGTTTATTATCAATTTCTTGCAATTCGTTAGATGATAACATTTAATTAGTATAATTATTTTGTTGAATAACTTTATTTATGTCTTTTTATGTAGGTTCTCCTGAAGTATTAATACTTTCCAACTTAAAATGTGATATTGTTATAATTCTACTATCATAAGGTACTTTAATTTCTTCTAATGTAGGTAATTGTGATTCTATAATTTTATTAGTTGCAGTATGCCAGTAACTTCTAAAGAATTTGGAATATTAAATTTTCCTAAATATTCAAATTATTTTAAAAATCTAAATAAGATTACAGTTTAATCATATCCAAATACCATTTTCCTCTTAATCTTTCCATATCTAGTTTAGCATAATAAGAAAAGAAAAATCTCTATTTATCTTGTTAGAACGATTATTCAATAATTATTTTAAATAATTTTTATCTAATTCAAAGTAATTTTTAGTTGTAATCATCATTAATCTATCTTGCTCCTTTATCTTAAGTTGTTTCATTTGACTATAAGTAGGATTACCATATTATATTGTGATGGTTTCATACTGATGATTTCTTATGTAAAATCCACATATAAATGCTTAGGAATAGATCTAACACTAATGGATCGTGATATTTGAGGTCTTGTACTGGACGGCTATGAAAAGGATTGTCTACGACTAGAGAACTTTATTTCTATTGTACTACCTTGTAATCCTGAGAGGACCCTCCAAGGAGTTTGGAAGTCATAAGACGTTAAAATTGTAAGTGTTATCTAGCATAAGCTATTTTCATTGTAAGAGTCTAGGAACAAAGGTAGCAATATGCTATAAATTAACTTCTAAAAACATAGTAGATCCTAGTTTGCAATAATTAATAGCTTTCAAAATTAAAGAAGTTTTTAATAATTTATAATGAACTCTATAAATCAAAGCTATCGATCAAGTACCTATTCCAAATTCAACATTTTCAGTTTGAATATTTGAAGTAAGTGGTTTTAAGGCATAAAAGTATTGAATATCTATTAAAAAAACTTAGAATAACAATTAAAATATATTGGTCCATTTACTAAATCCTATTATAATATTGATAAGATTAAATTATTAAAATTCAAATATCTAGTATCCCTAAGTAATAAGCATATAGGGGTGTCTAAAACCAATCTATAATAAGGTTTAACTGCTACTTGTACTAATTCAATATGTAAGTATCTATGTTTTTTTTTTTAATGAAATTTTATTACTTCTTTGGATAAAAGATTAATTGTGCCATGTGACTAATTAACTAAAATAGTGGACTCACAAATTTTAATAATATAATCTTGCAAAATTTCAAATTTACTTATTTTATGTATATTTTTTTTCTAGGCATATTGCAATTAGTTAACTATTTTTTAGATATCTGATGAGTACTCAATTGTACATATTTTCTAGGTCATTCCTACCACATTTGTTGAGAAATCTTAAATAAATGATTGCTCATCCTCACATTTTTACCTTGTTTGTGTAAGAATCATGGAATAAAGAATTGAGGAAGAACAAGATTGAGAAGAGATGGAAAAAACCAGAAAAAAACTGCCACTATAGAAGATGAGCTACGCTGCTAGGTTCAAGGTGAACAGTGACATTAGGTTGATCCTTCCCAGCACATCAGAGATACTAAAAGCTAACGGTGTCGTCCAAGTTAGTATAAACAACATTGTCTGGTTTCACGAAGTGTAGATCATTAAAAAATAAATGGCATTGCTTAACTCCATTCAAGTTGCACTGATCCATTTTCTAATCTAATTCAGCAACAATTTTTAGGGCTTCTGAAGGCTATAAATAGAATATAATAGAGCTAAGAGAGGTGGCTAGTAGATTGGAAAAAAACCCAACATAAGAGAGAAGATCTGGAGAAGATTGGAATGTTGTTCAAGAGAAGATCAGAGAAGAAGAATAAGAGTAGCTTGTTTATGAGTTCCTTCTTTTCTTTTTTCTGTATTTAATTGACAATATAATTTAGTTTCATTAATTGCATTTGAAGAGAAGAACCCTAATTAGATTCTTGTATTCCTTTTTTTGATTCATTGAATTCCAATTTTAATGTTTGATTACTTGAGCTTATAGTATTGAACTGATTGTTTGTGTAGCTCTTTTCTAATGATTTTAAGAGATGGGATTAGGGGTTGAGTTTCAAACTAATTGATTTAATATTTGTTGCCCTTTGATCATATCGAGAGAAAGAGAGATTGAGAGATTAAAACTCGATAAGCATTAAATTTTCGGTATAACCTAGAGATAGGAGTATTAGATTCTTCCAAAATTATTGTTGTAATTAATGGTTTTGTGCTTAATGCTTCTTAAATTCAATTGCGAAGATAAAACTACCATTTGATTAGCTAAGAATAGGAAATCCATAACTCGAGAGAGAGTGTGTGGCTTTTGTATCCGTGACCCATGCTGGTATTAGATTTGGGATTTAATTGCTTTGAGTTTGTGTTTAGTGCTTGGTCAATTTTGGGGGATTCTTCAAATTACACGTATCTTAATCTTTCTCTTATTCCTTAATACTCTCATGGCCAATCATGTGGGGTTGTGTTGATTCTCTATACTTGTCCACTGTAATTATCTCATCTTGTTAAATGGTTAGCTAAACAATAAAATCCAATAGAGTAATGATACTTATCCCTTTCCTTAGGTTATTTGATACTTGCTATTAGAACTCTATGCCATACAATAGGTGCACTTGCATAAATGTGTGTTGTGTGAGAAATTGTGGCATTTTATTTAA
Source organism: Voacanga thouarsii (assembly GCA_026120185.1). Classification (NCBI taxonomy): domain Eukaryota; kingdom Viridiplantae; phylum Streptophyta; class Magnoliopsida; order Gentianales; family Apocynaceae; genus Voacanga; species Voacanga thouarsii. Next base: position 257,992 of record JANUWF010001450.1, read on the forward strand.
AATTTAATTGAGCATGATATTCTTTTCATATCACACAAAATGCATAACAAATGGCATATTCTTGCAATTCTCCTTTTCTGGCCTAATAGTTTTTAATGATTTAGTATCGTAATTTGTTGAGTAATTTTAATATACCAATGATTAAAAAGTAATGGGTGGTTGATTTTGTATATATATTGAATCTTGGGTTGTGATTTTTTTAATTACTAAATTATTGGCATTATCTTTACTTTATTATTATTATTATTATTATTATTATTATTATTATTATTATTATTATTATTATTATTATTATTATTATTATTATTATTATTATTATTATTATTATGGAAAAGTTTTGAAGTATTGTTATCTTTGTTTGGGTGGTCTATATACATTGTTTATTATTGTGTTGTTTTGCGTTAATTCATATTGTGATTTATGGAATTTAGTAATTGAAGAGTGTGGACTTGTAGTGTCTTTCAAAGAAATTGGTATTTGGTATTAGTCTTGCAGTTTGTTGTTGGTGGGGTAGAAGTGCTGTTGTAATTTGTTACTGGTGGAAGAGGTGTAAGTGTTAGAGATATGCCATAAAGTCAATTTGTACTTATACTATTGTCATTATGTATTATATAATAATACGAGGAATTTCATTCCATGAATAGTGCATTTAGTTTTGTGGTCATCAAGTATGTGACTTGACAGTAAAACCCTACAATCAATACAATAATTATTCTTAAACTGTCCCTGATCGATTATTATTAGTAGAACAATAATAAATTAAGATTAGTATGTTTGTGACTTGATGGTTATGTTTTACTGGTCATGGATATATGTGGTATCAAGTCAAAACATAAATAAATGTTAGAGAACATTGTATTGGACATGACCTACTATGAGAGTACTTCATGGAACATGTCATAAGTACTTTCTAGCCATAATGATATTAAAAGTCCTTCGACTTAAATTCATCATAGTTTCCTACTTGATAAATTCTATATTTTGACGTTGTCTAAAGTTATCTTTAACCAGATAATAAATTAGATTATTGGTGGATATAGAATAAATCAAGGAGAGGGATATGATTGATAGTGAAGGAATTTGTCCCTCTCAATTATGGGGGAGATATTCATGGGCCCCTTGATAAGTTAGACTGTTAAAATACATGGATGTGCTTAAATATATCAATCTAAGATATTGATATCATTTGTTTGAATAATCTACTATGAGATCAAGAAATAATTGATTAAGCTTAATAAGGATAACATGCTCCATGCTTTATACTTAATCTAGATATCGTGTGACAAAAGGACTAAATATAAAATTATGGTTTGGTTCAAAGAGATCATTGATCTTTATTTAACCTGGATAGTTATCATATTTTGCTAGAAACCGCTTATAACTTGTGGGCCATTTAAATGTGATTATGGCACACTGCCAGTGTTAATGAACCTATAGGGTCATACAATAAGCGAACTTGTTAGGTTATTTTTCTGGTAACCAAGTTCGATGAATCTAGAAATATGTCTAAGTTAATCAAACCTAGAAAATTTACCAGATACAATGAATTTGGAAATATGTCCACATTCGATGTATCTGGATGATGTCCAGATTGTAAGAATCTAACTCGATAACTCTAATTAGTTAAATTATTGAGATAATGTCAGAATCTTATCATATTAGTTTTAATTTAATTTGAATTTAAAATAAAATATGATAAGATAGTATCAGAGTTTGACTCCAAGAGGTTCGGATGGATTTTAAGAAAACCCTAGCCGTCTTCTCAAGGGATTTGTTCTATTAAAAATATTCGTGCCTCCATTTACCAGGAAAAAAAAAACAAGCCTCTCAAACCCTAGGTGCTAGCACTCTCGGGGTAACAAGTTAGTTCATCGTGTATATCCGATAGAGGGCGTTCGCACACTACAGAGTCTGGTGATCGTTTCGGTTGTACGTACGATAGCACAATCAAAATTGAAGGATCTTGATTACGCCGAACATAGCTAATTCTGTAATCCTTAAATTTTCTTAATCGTTTACTTGGGTCTTCAAAAGGGATTCACGGATGTTTTTCACGTTTAGGAGTCTACAAATCCTAAGAGTAAGATTCAGGAATTGTTATGTTTACTGAAGTAAGAGAGGTGTTTAACTTTGTAGTATAGTTAGAGATTGCATTGGTCTTGTTTGTGTTAGTGTTGTGCCCTAGAGGTAATCATTTGTACATTATATATGATACATTTTATTTTAATAAAAGGCATTATTTATCTTGCAGTTTCTTTTATTTACTTTAAGTAATATAACTGTTCGATAAAGTCTCTAGTACAACACTGTGTTAAGGAAATCATGATAGAGACCATGATATGATATTCCTACTACATTGGATGGTGTTAGTACTTAAATAGTTCCTAGTCATAGTATTAATGAGACAGGACATCATTAATGCGTCAAGATTAGCGTGTGTTAGACTTCCTGATTTGATCAGGTGGTGGTTCTCATAACCGTGAGTATTGAGATATTCAAAGTTAACACATGAATACTTGTTAATGGAACAAGTTCATTGGATGACTTAACTTTGAGATAATCACATGGATAACTATTTAGTGCCAGTGATATAATCTCAATATAGCAAACGTGCAAGTATCTTTAGACTTGAGATCTCCAAGGTACTTTGTTTGTTGAGCATTGTACTTTGATTCCAATCTCCGGAGCTCGATCGAGGGCTACCTATGGGATGGATATTAGGTACATTGTGAGGTAAACGAAAGTAGTTGAGAGGGTCAATAAAAGATTCACCACTCCTAATAGTAGGGGCGAATATCCCACAACCACTTGTAAGAATTACTACTCGAGAAGTCATTGGCCAAGGTAATTGTGCATTGGAAATAGTTCCAATTGATACACATCTAGAGTAGTGGGTTCTTGGTACAAGTACTATTTTATTCGGGCAGAATTATTTCCGGAGGGAGTTGGCACTAATTCTTTACTCGAAATCGAATGAGATATTGTATGGTAAAATGAGTTAATTGCACTGAAGTTTGTTATTGAAGGGTTCATGTCAAGCCACTTGACTTCCTGGGCTCTTGGGTGGTCACGATGTATTGCTAGATACCACTTATGATTTGGGAATATGGGTTTATTAATTGATGAATTAATAAACCAATCTTGATTAGAATTAATAGGATTAATTCTAATTAATTATGGATTATTAATCTAAAAAACGTTTGGATTAATTCATGTTTGCTACCAATTGACTGGGAAATCTAATAGGTCACATACAATAGAGGATTATATACTCAAGATATTATTTGATAACATAGTGGGGTTGATTGAGAGAAAGAGAAGTTTTTGTGGACAAATTATAATTAGTTATAATTTGTGGTCCAAGTTATAATTGTGAGAACTTGATGTTTCCAATTACAATTAGGGAATTCTAATACGATTAGAATTCTCAGTTTTAGGAGGAAAATTTCGTGTAATATATATTTTATGTAACACACGAAAAACACTAACTGAAAACACACAAAACAACAGCCACCAACATTCTCTCTTCTCTCTATCTCTCTTGATTTGATCTTGATCAAAGAACCCTAGCCGCCATCTTGTTTCTACTAGCACAGAAAATTTTGGTACTTGAGTGTATCCTCTGTATGGATTACTGTTCGAGATAATCACACACTGTGATTATAGTGGTTAGACGTTCAACTCACGTGGAGGTTGATCACGAGGATTACTGGATCACGCCTCAATTTGAAGAAAAGATTTTTCTTCTTTAGACAATCACCCAAAGGTAAAAGCTATTACCTTAACTGTCTTTATATCTTGTTTTCCACACATAGACGGGTCCTGGGAGGGTATCTCGTTTTATTTTCCACTGTGCTGTATAGGATACGAGCCTGAGATACCTAATAGTTTGCACTCTTTTTTTTTTTTTTTTAGAAACTCTTTGAACTTTTGATCCCCTCTTCTTTTTTCAAAAACACCTAAAAAGCAAGGTGCTAGTAAGAGAGCGAGGAGTGTTCTTCTTCTTATGTCCATCTACCTGTTGAGGAGTCTTCCATGCATCCTATCCATTTTGATGACCATAAGTGTGCAGAGTGGTATGGAAAGAGTGCTAAAAATAAGATTATTATTGAGCGAACCATCCATCCTTACTTGACTATACCTTCCAAATTTCAAATATGTTTAGGAAGTTAAGATGGGGACCTATTTTGGGCTTCCAAGGCACCTTCTACTCTACCCACCCTTATTAAGGAATTTTATGCTAACATGAAAGATAAGAAATGAGGAGACCTTAGAAGTATTGAGACCTCAGTAGTACTTACTAGGTAACTTTTAGCTACTATCTTAGGGATACCAGATGTTGGACCATAGGTTGATATGGACCAATATAATAGGAAGGTTATGTCTGACCTGACTTAGCAGTTTATAGATTCATATCAGGAATTAGGATTGGGTTGCACATTAGCCAACTTTTCTTTCATTCTACTTGCTAGTCAATTGTCTTCTCAGATACAGTTCACTGTCTATCTTGTAGGAATTAATGTGTATCCTAGGGCGAGTAGCATTAATAAAGTAAAGACCATAGATGTTTATATTGCTCATAAAATACTTCATTCTCGACCCATTCCCTTAGCCCCTTTACCATTGACATCAATGCACAAAGTGGCAGCTTTTGGCTATATCACCAAAGTATTTTGTCTACCCTTACTTATTACGTAAGTTCTTTGACACGTTTAGATAAATTTGATGATGAGGTTCTTGAATCTACCACGTCTCGAGAGATTATTATTGAGCAGATGCTCAGTAACTATGGATACGAGTATTGTGAGATAGAGCTGGCATAGTTGAGACCACGGGACCATAAGCATTCGGATGTGGAAATTTCATAAGAGCCTAGGCCTACTATTAGCCTTCCAACAACTACTGCAAAATTTGTGGCAAAACTCCAGACATGGCTGACATATTTAAGGATGGATATGGATAATATACGAGACCACCAAGCACCCCATGGTTAGTTAATTGAAGAGCAGAAAGAGCTATATATTGGACTAGTTGCAAATGAATCAGAATACAACAATACAGACTCTAGAGGACATATAGAGAAGACAACAAAGGTTTGATGGTCTTCTAATGCATATTTAGAGTAGCTTATTTGGTGGACATGGGGGGAGCATCTGGATTTGGACAAAGGGTGTCTTTTTTTTTTTTTTAAGGATTTTAGTATTTGTTTTTAGTTTTTATTTCCTTTCTTATGGTTTTCTTTGATAGTTATTTTACTTTATTTCATTTTTTCTTATTATTTATTTTGTTATTTTCTTATTGGAATATCTTGTCTTTTATTTTTGCTTTTGTAGTTGTTAGTCACCTTTTGAACAATGGAGCTTATTTCTTCATGAGACTTTTGTAACAGCTACCTCTTGATCAATGTGCTTTAATGCTTGGGGAGTATTTCCTACCATTCTCTCTTTTTTATTCTTTTAGTTCTTATGGTCATTCTTCTTTGTGTTAACTTGTTGGTCATTAAGGACAATGTCCAATCTAACTGTGAGGAAGAGGTTGAGTAACATTCTTTTCAAACATTTATCCTTGGTATTTTCTATTATTTTAGACTAGAATTTTGAGTTAAAATTTTTTCGTATTTTTGGGCTAATTTTCAAGACGTTTTGGTATGTATGCTAATATATGTTAGTTTGATGGAGTTATTGTTATCCATTTTGCTTCATAATTTCGCTTAAGCCTTTTCTAGTAGAGCTAGTTTTATGTACGCTTGTGTATTAGGCATGACATAGATGAAATCTTGAGAATTTGAGTTAACTTTGTTTATGTATTTGCAAATATTGTGAAGCTAAATTCTTTGGGAATGGATGGGAATATTATGATAAAATATAAGTGTGGAGTCTTGGCTTATCTGTTGTTTAGTAGCATTTTCATTTTTATGTTATGTACTTCAATATAAAAGGAAATAGGAGCAAGAGGTAGGATGTAAAAATACACACACTAAAGTAAGGAGAAAAAATGTTCAAGACTATAAAAAGTATGTCTTTTGGCGAAAAACAAGTGAGAAAAAAAATGCAAAGAATGCAAAAAGTACTGAATTTAAATCATTATAAATGCAGTTCTTTATAAATAAAAAAAAAGATGAAAAATGAGAAGCCCTTACTTTGGTAATTCAAAATTTAATGTAAAGTTTGTAAGCCGCAAGATTAGAGTAAGTTGGATAATTTTAACTTATATAAATCACATTGTTTGTATTCTTGACCCAAATGATGGAGTAAATCACGTTAAATTAGTATAAACTTGTTTAACTCAACTTCAATGGTCTTGGTTGTGTCTAGCCTAATTTGTGGGTTTACATGGAATTAACTTAGATAGATATTGAGTTGAATTCTAAGGTGAAGGGAGGAATAATATATCTACTAATTATGCTATGCTAAAATTATTCATTTTGTTAGTGAGCTATTTGCTTGTTGTAGATAATTATGGTTTTCTTGAGGACAAACAAAAGTTTAAGTGCAGGAGAGTGATGAGTACTTATATTGTACATATTTTCTAGGTCTTTTTGTGCAACATTTGTTGAGAAATCTTAAATAAATGACTACTCATCTCCACATTTTCACCCTATTTTGTGTAGGAGTTATGGAATAAGGAATTGAAGAAGAACAAGGTTGAGAAGAAATAAAAAAAAAACAACAAAAGACCACCACTACTAAAGATAAGCGGCACCACCAGGTTCAAGATGTATAGAGTCATTAGGTTGAGCCTTCTAGCACATCAAAGATGCTGAAAGCTAACAACGGCATTTAAGTTGGTATAAACGTCATTGTCCAGTTTCACGAAGTGTAGATCATTGAGAGATAAGTGGCGCCACTTAACTCCATTCAAGCGGCGCCGTTCAGTTTCACATATCCACTTTCTAATTTGATTCAACAACAATTTTTAGGACTTTTGTAGGCTATAAATAGAACATAATAGAACTAAGAGGGGCGGCTAGTAGAGAGGAAAAACACCTATCATAAGAGAGAAGATTGGAGTGTTGTTCAAGAGAAGATCGAAGAAAAAGAAGAAGATTGGCTTGTTTATAAGTTCTTCTTTTCTCTTTTTTGTATTTTTAATTGACAATATACTTTATTTTCATTAATTATATTTTTAATTGACAATATACCATCTTTTGGTATATTCAATTCTAATTTTTAATATTGATTACTAGGTTTATAGTATTAAACTAATTGTTTGTGCAGCTCTATTTTAATAATTTCAAGAGATGGGGTTTGGACTTGAGTTTCAAACTAATTGATTCAATGTTTTTTTGCCATTTGATTATTGAGAGAGAGAGAGAGAGGGGGGGGGAGATTAGAACTTCCTAATCATTAAGTTTTCGATATCACCTAGAGATAAGAGTATTGGGTCCTTTCAAATTTAGTTTTGATAACTAAAAGTTTTGTATTTAATGCTTCTTAGATTCAATTGTAACCCATAACTCGAGATATCCTTTGATTGTCTAATAATAGGGAATCTATAACTCAAGAGAGAGTAGATTTTGCATTTGTGACCCACACTGTATTAGATTTGAGGTTTAATTGTTTTGAATTTGTGTTTAGTACTTAGCTAATTTTGGGGTATTTTTCTCAATTACATTTTTTGTACTGAGCTAATTTTGGGTTATTTTTCTCAATTATATTTCTTCTACTCTTTCTCTTATTCTTTAAAATTCTCATGGCCAATATTGTGGGGATTGTGTTGATTCTCTATGTTTATCCATTGTAGTTATATCATCTTATTAATTGATTAACTAAAAAATATAAAATGAAGGAGTAATGGTACTTATTTATTTTCTTGGGTTCTTTGATAGTTATCATTAGAACTCTATGCTATATGATAAACATATTTACCTAAATGTGTGTTGTGGGAGTAATTGTGACATTTTATTTAAAATTTGGTTGAGCATGATATTCTTTTCATATCACACAAAATTCACAACAATATCACTAATGGTAGTTGTAACTTTTGAAAACACAAATTCATTTTTAATATCAAAATTATTTAGAGTTTTCATTATAGAATTTAATTCTTAGATAAATATTCAAATCCACTAGAATTTGAGAGATATGGGAACACCACCAGGTTTGGCCCTCTAACTTGCAATCAATGGATATTAATGGGCTAATCCAGATAATTTTGGGCTTACCAATTGTTAAGGATAGACCCTAGGAACAAACCAAAACTACAATGGCAAAGCCACACAAGACGATAGTAAAGGAATAATAATAACAAAAAATAACGCGAAGAAAAAATAAATAACGAGAAAGAAAATAAAAGAGAGAGACACAAGAACTTATGTGGTTCGGTCAACTGATCTACATCCACGGGCAAAGGTGGAACAAAACTTCACTATAAAAAAGATAATTTACAAGGCTTTAGAAAAGTATTCTTAAGCCACTAAACACTACTAATATAGAACAAGAGTATTACAAAGAACAAATATCTCAATGGCTATTCAAACTCTTGTGTTGGTATTGTGTGTTATTACAAAGCCAAACAAGGCCTTATATTTATAAGGCTTCAAAGGAGGGCTATTGTTGTTGGTATGCGATGTGGGATAAACTCAAATGGATGCAAGGCATCCTAACAAATCTCCACCTTAACTTGCATCTCAAACTCAAACATAGCAATTTTGCTCCACCTTCTCCACAAAAGTCCAAAGACCACAAATCATGAATAGTGAACGCCAATCAAGTCCAAACTCTGCTTGAACTTGAAAACAAGAAGAGGTTTCGTAAGCATGTCAGCAGGATTATTTTTAGTGTTAATCTTCTAAACAAAAACTTTCTTATCAGTAATGATATCTCGAATGAAGTGAGACTTCACATCAATATGCTTCATCCTCTCATGATACATCTGATCTCTAGTTAAATATAATGCACTTTGACTATCACGAGTAAATTATAGTTATACTTTTATGTAGACTGAGCTTGCCAAATAAACTTTTCAACCACAGGGCTTCTTTGATTGCCTCGGTCAGAGCCATATATTCTGCTCTCGTAGTAGACAACACTACTATATGCTATAAGCTAGCTTTCCAACTAACTGCATAACCTCTAATGCAAAATACATAGCTAATAAGTGATCTTCTCCGATCAAGATCTCTGGCGTAGTCAGAGTCCGCAAAACCAACTAAAGTGTTGTTATTTCTTCCAAACACTAAACAAGTATTTGAAGTACCTCGCAAGTATCTGAGAATCTATTTCACGGTCTGCCAATGTGCTTTTTCTGGACAAGACATATATCTACTAACCACACTAACTGCTTGTGAAATATCCAGACAAGTACAAACCATTATATATGAAAAACTTTAGAGGGGGGGTGAATAAGGTTTTTGGCAAGCAAAAAATAATTTTTCTGATTTGTCTAAAAAGAAAAATAATGTTGATCACCAAGATGCTTGGACGGACTTTATGGAAATATAGAAAGTTATCCAAACACTTGTAGATGTATATCCAGTATTTAGACAAAGAAAGAAACTTAAAGCAGTAAATGAAAAATGAAAATGAGTGAGATAAGGAATGTATAGTAGTTCGATCTACCAAGATCTACGTCCACTACCTTAAGCTCACATTTAAGAATTTTCAACCTGATTTCATTAACTTCACTTAATGAAACAGTACCACATACAAGAGAGGATCACCACAGTAGATTTTCCAAAACCTCTCAATCACGCAAACACATTAAGGATCACCTCTACTAGGTTTTACACCACAACCTTGAACATAAACCAACATAAGGCTCACCCCAATGGGTTTTACACCACAACCTTGTACTTATAATAGAGATTTTGAATATCAATAGAACAGTAAAGAGCTCATTTATTTGAGCAGATGTTCACTCGGATACAAAGCACAAATACTTTTACCTTTGATACAAAATGAATTCATTTTGAAGCTTTGATAAAAGGAGATTTTTGAAAATACTGAGCAATAGTGTTTCTAAGAAGAATGTTTCAAAAATCTTACCACTAATCTTGCTTTTGAGGCCATTTATAGAGCCAAAAAGTGAAGTGCAAACAGTTATAAAAAAACAGTTATAATTTTCTGTTTAAACTTATCAGTGTTTTGGACTCGGGTTTTGGATGACGATGCATCCAAAATGTAAGTCCAAAATGGCACTTATCAGATAGAAACTTTTCAAAACAGTTTACAGGATTTTGGATGAATATTTTAGATTCAAACTATTTAATCCAAAATTCTAAGATTTTCAAAAGCTTTGAAAACATCTCTTTTAGAGCTTCAAGGTAAAGTCAAATGAATCAAGAGATAAGGAGATATAGGAATTAATAGATATACCTTAATAATATTTCCTAGTCTAAAGTTCTTCATAAAGGACTTCTTGATATGCAACTACATATACTTCATTCTTTCTCTTTTGATATTCCATTCTTGAATTCAATCATTAAATAGTTGCAAAATAATCTTATCTGAATGCTTTAGAAGTATAGTGGTTAAACATGTCCTATCACAATAGATTAACAAGTTAGTCCATTTCAATGTTTGTCATAAGTCAAAACATAGAAGAAAGCCCTTAGGGCTAACAATCTCTCCCTTTTTAAGTGATGGCAAACATAATAGAAATGATATGTAATGAGTGAACATGTTGAATAAAAGAGGTGCAAATGAATGCAATCTCACAGTATAGGTCTCAAGGAGATCTTATGAACAACAGTTTGTAAACATATCTCAATGATCCTAAAGCCTTTCATATCTCTATATAAATATTCAGAATGATTTGATAAAGAAGAGATAGCAGATAAGTTATAAGATAATATACTCCCCCTAAATATTTGCTTATATGAGCATTTTAAACATAAGAGGGAAAAGCAGAATATCACGATTTGTACGTCCAAAAAGTGTATCCAAAATAATTTTGGAAGAAAGTATAGAACGAGTCTTTTTAGAAATTTATTTTGGATAAGGATTTTGGATGTCCAAAATATATTTTCAACTCAGTAATATTGCTTATTAGAAAATTTGTTTGGATCAGAGATATCTTAGTCCAAAACTCCCCCTGACTCAATGCACGAGAATCTATCAGAGAATCTAGTCTTCAATGATACCTTTATCATTCAGAAAACTGCCTTTTTGAATTGACTGGCCATACAAATGAATGTCATAAACAGAGGTTTAGACAACTATCCAGAAGATTTTCAGTGAACATATACAACAAATCAGTCAGTTTTAGATCAAAACATATTAGTGATTTTCATAACAGTTCATATTTTATTTCAGTGCATAACTGTTCATATCAGTAGCGGTTCATGCAGTTCATTATTTGTAATAGTTCATGCAGTTTCTTGAAATCCAATAACGGTTCATATTTTTCTTTCACAACAGTCTTTTCCTCCCCCACAAACAATTTCAAATTTCATAATGGTTCCCAAAATAGTTCATAATCATATCAGTTTTCAAAGCAGTTTCCAATTATCATAGTAGTTCACAAGATCTCATAAAATGTCCATTTAATCAGTCATATACCATCAGTTCAACTCCAAATACAAAACAAATATAGTTGTGCCAAAATTCAGTTTCACACATAATCTACCAACATACATATATCTGCCAAAATTCAGTTCATATAACTTTTTCTCCTCATATCAGTTTATATCAGTTTACGCAGATCATAACTTTTTCTCCCCCTTTGTTATTAATAAAAAATAAGCATATCAGAAGTAGCGTAGCACAAAAACAAATAGATAATATGCATAAGATAGGAAAAAGCTTAAACAAGTATCCAGCAGTAATTATCCAAAAGCATAATGTAAAAAATAGAACAAGTAAATTGTTCAACTTGTGCAGAAAGTAAATTGTTCATCAGCAAATTATGCTACCCAATAGTGTTGCCTAGGAGATATTGATTGTTTCAGCCTTTGACCCAGCACCCTTCTTGGAATGTTGACCAGTAATTCTGTTTGATTTTCTCTTCACAACAACATGTTTTTGACATTTTTCTAGAAGGTTTGGGCTTGGGAGAAGGTGGAGGAATCACTGTTTCCTTTATGGGAGAAGGCTGTGGAGATGATTCAGGAGAAGGATTTTCTTCAGCAAGTTGGGTATAGTTCTCTTCTACAACGGGTTCATCTTTATCATGAGCAGATACTGGAGGGGAAGACATTGGAGCAAAGGATTAGCAAATTGTTCAACAACAGAAATTCTGTTTCCTAGACTTTTAATTTCTGAGCTGAGAAGGTCCAATTTCTCAGCAAAAGAACTTATTGCTCCTAGAATACTCTCGGACAAGCCAATGTCCGGAACATTTCTTTTGGCAGAAGATTCTGCCTGAGGGACTTAATCAAGTTTTCTCTTTGTTCCGGTACTAGAAACAGACTTTTCTTCCTCCTTAATCTTCATCACATTTTCTCATTCCTTTCCTACAGTCTCTCTCAGTAATTTCCATGAATTATCTTCCCTAGCATATCCCATTCTTTCAAAGAAATCAAAACTATAAACATTTGTTTTGGATAGATCACAGGGAGTAGAATTTAAATCAACTTCAAAAAATCTAAAGACTTTGGTCAGAACATTTCCAAATGGTAGAGCTTTACTTGATGTGTTTCTAGATTGCAACATCAGTTTGGTTGCCAGAAACCTAAAGTTAATCTGCCTTCCCTCAGCTAGAGCTAACATAATCACCATTTGCAAAATACTTATAGAAGTCTTATACCCATAGCTAGGTACTATCATGGTCGACACCATGTGATGTAGAATTCTACCAACACCATTAAGCCATTTTGAACTCCTATTTCCAGAATTTCCAAAATTCTTTCCACCAGTGAATAATTTTTAAAAATTTTTTAGATAAAAAATGTCATTTCCCTCAGGAAACTTGTTTAGCTCAAAGTACTAAAACCCAACATCTCTAACATCACAAATCCTATTAAACAATCTATGATCAAATTCTATATCTTTGCCTTTCACTCTCGATACATACCAACGGATCATAAAATCACCCTGAGTTTCTTCCAATCTCTCTTTCCTTAAGTTAGCATAAAATTCCCAGACTAGAGGAGTATATGTTTTCCCATCAATAGACAGTAAACTGTCCCACCCAATATGATCAAACATGTCTAATATATTTGACAGATTCAGAAAGGAGGAATAGTTAACACGATAGCCACATATAACAATCCGATTTCTCGATACCCAGTCATTGTACTCAGTTTTGCATTTAGAATCAAGAAAGCGAGGTACCTGATTTTTAGAACTCACTTGTTCTGGAGATGACTCTGATAAATCATAGTGGGATGCAAAGAAGTTCGGTTGAGGAGAGGTTTCTTTCTCTGCAGGTTTTCTTGAACCCGAAACCTTTTTCTTTATTTTCAAAGACGATTTTTTCCCTTTCTTTAGATTTGGAATGAAAGATTTAGTCTTAGACATTTGAAAGATTCAATCTTTTTCTGGGCTTTTGGTTTTTGAAAAAGAAGAACACGGATGATTTTGGAAGAAGGCTGTTACAAGGGTTTCGAATAAGAGAACCAGATTGTTTTGAATGTCTTGAGTAATGTGAAAATAAAGTGCTTTGAAAACATAAGTTTTTCTGAGAAGTTTAGAAGAACGCACAAATCAATTTTTTTGAATTTCAAATTTTGGAATAAGAAGAATATTAAAGTTGGATTTTGGAACAAGATTTATTCTGAAATTATCATCCAAAAAAGTGTTTTCTTGAAATGCATTTTGGATGAAGGAATTAGATTCTAATACTATATCCAAAACAGAGGACGATGCGTTTTGGATGTAGAACTTTGTTTTCAAAACCTTTTTCTTCACAAATCCTGCACAAAGAAGACTTATGCCACATGGTTAGTTATCAAATTCTTGTAATTCCCAAACCTCTTCTCAGATTGTTGAATCTATCCTCAGCTAGATGTTTAGTGAAGATATCTGCAAGTTGTTCATCCATTGAAATATATTCAACACACACATCGCCTTTGAGCACATGATCTTGGATGGAGTGATATTTAACTTATATATGCTTTGTCTTAGAATGCTGTACTGGATTTTTTGTCAGATTGATAACACTTGTATTATCATACAATATAGGTATGCAATTAAAATTAAGATTAAGATCTAGCAACGTATTCTTCATCCATAAGATTTGAGCACAACAACTCCCAACTGCAATATATGCAGCCTTAGTGCTGAATAAGAATACACACGCCTACTTTTTACTGTGTCATGACAAAAGAGAATGTCCAAGAAATTGACAATGGCCACTTGTACTTTTTCTTTCAACTTTACATCCTGTATAATCTGCATCAGTATATCCTATAAGATTAAATACGCTAGTATGTGGATACCATAATCCATAATCATATGTGCCAATTAAATATCGAAGTATACGTTTTTCAGCACATTGATGTGATTCCTTCGGATAGGATTGATAGCCAGCAAAAAAAAAGACATACCGAAAACATGATGTCTGGTTGGCTAGCAGTAAGATAGAGTAGACTCCCAATCATACCTCTATACTTATTCTCATCTACCTTCTTACCATTTTCATCTTGATCAAGTTTTAAGGATGTGGTCATAGGTGTGCTGATTTCTTTTGCTTCATTCATTCCAAATCTTTTGAGCAACTCCTTGGCATACTTAGCTAGATTTATGAAGATACCATCCTTAGTTTACTTAATTTGCAGTCCGAGGAAGAAGTTTAGTTCTCCCACCATACTTATTTTAAATTCTTGCTGCATAATCTTAGCAAACATCTTGCACAAAGAGTCGTTAGTAGCATAAAAAATGATATCATCAACATAGATTTGAACAATTAATAAATCACCAGACTTGTCAGTTTTGATGAATAAGGTATTATCAATTAAACCTCTAGAAAATCCTTTTGAGATCAAGAAACTACTAAGTCTTTCATACCAAACTCTTGGAGCTTGTTTTAATCCATAGAGAGCTTTGGAAAGTTTGAAAACATGATTTGAAAAGTGCTTATGAAAAAAATCAGGAGGTTGTTCAACATACACTTCCTCCTCAATAAAGCCATTTAGAAATGCACTTTTGACATCCATTTGATAGAGCATGAAATTTTTGAAGGATGCAAAAACAAGCAACATTCGTATAAATTCCATTCTAGCAACAGGTGTGAATGTCTCATCATAATCAATACCTTCTTCTTGATTAAATTCTTGGGTGACTAATCTAGCTTATTTCTAATCACAGCCCCATTTTCATCAAGTTTATTTCTAAAAACCCATTTAGTACTAATAACAGGATGATCATGCAGTCTAGGAACAAGTTTCCAAACTTGATTTCTTTCAAATTGATTTAACTCTTCTTGCATGGAAATAATTCAAAATCCATCATGCAATGCGATATCAATGCAGCCAGGTTCAATATTTGAAAAAAGAGCAAAGTTGTCAATGAAATACCGTCTAGACTTAACTCCATGGTTATTTGAGATGACCTGTTTTGTACTTCCAATCTTTTGGCAATTGATGATTTGTAGAATCTTCAGTTTGTTCTTTTTCTTGTTCAATCTGCAATTCTTCAATCTCTTCTTCTTTTGCATGAGTGACTAATGGTGGAGCTTTGACTTGATCTAACTTGACTTCTTTTGAATATCCTACATCATCTTCACCTCTTTTTGAAGTGTAAATATTAGATTTATCAAACACAACATGCACCGATTCTTCCACACAAAGAGTTCTTTTGTTATATACTCTATATGCTTTTTTGTTGGAAGAATATCCAAGAAAAATGGCCTCGTCAAACTTGCTATCAAATTTTCCAAGATTATCTCTTGTATTTAGAATAAAACATTTACATCCAAATACTTTAAAATAAGAGATAGAAGGAGTTTTATCAAACATAAGTTCAAATGGAGTTTTTCTAAAAAATGGTCTTAGCATAACTCGGTTTATTATATAGCACATCTGTATTAACAGCTTCCGCCCAAAAATATTTTGGAAGGACATTTTCACAAAGCATTGATCTAGCCATTTCTTACAAAGTGCAATTTTTTCTTTCAACATCACCATTTTGTTGAGGAGTTTTTGTTGCTGAAAATTGTGAAAGCCCCATTTTTATCACAGAAGTGAGTAAATTCACTGTTACAAAATTCTTTGCCATTATCACTTCTAATAGAAATTAGTTTTCATCTAATCGAGTTTTGGACGCGCTTTATTAGTTTCGAAAATTCAAAAAAGGCTTCATCCTTTTGTCCAAGAAATAAAATCCAAGTAAATCTAGAAAAATCATCAACAAGTACATATACATATTTCTTACCTCCAAGACTAGCAGTCCTCATAGGTCCAAATGAATCCATATGAACTAATTCAAATGGTTTTGAGGTAGAAATCATTTTCTTTGGTTTAAAAGAGGTTTTGATTTGTTTCCCAAACTGTCATGCATCACAGATTTTATATTTATCAAATTTCATTTTTGGCAGTCCCCTAACAAGTTCTTTTAAGGACAATTTATTTAACAAATCAAAAGATACATGACCTAATCTTCTATGCCAAAGATAACTATCATTGTCATGAACGGATAGACATCTAATTCCATTAGCTACAAGATCCTTAAGATAAAACACATATACATTTCCCATACATTTTGCAGTAAAGATGATTTCAAGATTTCCACTGTCAAGTATAGATCAAGAATCTTTTTCAAAAATGACTTTGCAACCATTGTCACAAAGTTGGCTAATGCTGAGCAGGTTATATTTCAAATCATCAATAAGTAAAACTTGCTTTAGCCAACTGATCCGTGTTTTGGACTTGGGTTTTGGACAATGATGCATCCAAAATGTAAGTCCAAAATGGCACTTATCAGACAGAAACTTTTCAACACAGTTTACAGGATTTTGGATGAATCTTTTGAATTCGAACTATTCAATCCAAAATTCTGAGATTTTCAAAAGCTTTGAAAACATCTCCTTTAAAGCTCCAAGGTAAAGTCAAATGATTCAAGCGATAAAGAGACATAGGAATTAATAGATATACCTTAATAATATATCCTAGTCTAAAATTCTTCATAAAGGACTTCTTGATATGCAACTCCATATACTTATTCTTTCTTTTTTGATCTTCCATTCTTGAATTCAATCATTAAAGAGTTGTAAAATAATCTTATCTAAATGCTTTAGAAGAATAGTGGTCAAATATGTCCTATCACAATAGATTAACAAGTTAGTCCATATCAATGTTTGTCATAAGTCAAAACATAGAAGAAATCCCTTACGACTAATAGTATACATTATACTGCCGACTGCACTAGAATATAGAACACATGCCATATAATCTTCCTCTTTACTTGACTATGTTGACTGAGCAGCTGAAAATTTAAAATGACTCGCAAAAAGAGTACTCACAGGTTTTGCATTTTTTATGCCAAACCTCTCCAAAACTTTTTCAATGTAATTTTCTTGAGTCAAGTACAGCTTCCTCCATGCCAAGAATCTTTTTAGTTGCTCTCAAACCTTTCATCTCAAATTCTCTCTTTAACTGTTGGTTGAAGACATTGATTTCTACCATATTCTTAGCAGCAATGAGCATGTTATCAACATAAATCAACAGATAAATAAAAGAACTATCATGTAATTTCCGAAAGTAAATACAGTTGTCTTACATGCCCCTTGAATAACCACGACTCAATATAAAGGAGTCAAATATCTTATACCACTGCCTCGTTAACTACTTCAATCTATACAAGGATTTCTTCAAAAGACAAACATAGTCTTCTTTTCCTTCAATTTCAAATCCCTCAGGTTACTTTATGTAAATTTGTTCCTCAAGATTATCATGCAAGAAGGCTGTTTTAACACCAAGTTGTTCCAATTCCAAACCATACATAGCAACTAAAGCAAGCAAAACATAGATAGAGCTATATTTAACAACAGGTGAAAATACATCATTAAAATCAACACATTGTACCTGACTATAGCCCTTCACAACCAATCTTGCCTTGTACCTTCCATCTTCAGCTCCAGGAGTACTTGATATGTCCAGACTTGTACCTGACTATAGCCCTTCACAACCAATCTTGCCTTGTACCTTCCATCTTCAGCTCCAGGAGTACTTGATATGTCCAGACTTAGGTATAAAAATCATACAAAACTAAGCACATTCCCAATCAAGTTCAAATTAAAACATTAAACCCAAATCACACATATGAGCAAGTATACTCATCATTAACTGAGCATAGGGTTAAAACGAATGTCGATCCTCAAGGAACAAGTAGACATTAATTACCCTTCTTTCATTGTTTAACTGACTCAATAAAGTGAAAAACAAATAAAAAGAAAATAAAAATATGTATGTGTCAAGGATGTAGATTTATGTAACTCAAACCATTGTTTAGACAAACATGATCTTAAAGAACTTAACCATTATCATAACCAATCATTCTCTTGGCACCATGAAGGATGAAGGTAGACTCACTTTGATGGTCAATCTATGAAATTACTATCTTCTAGATAAATTAGAATTACTTGGTCCGTCTCAACTAATTCATCCAAAAGATGCATTAAACACAATCCTTAATTAAATTCCCTTGGTCTTGGCAAATTTGGAACATGAAATTAATCAATGAACCCTTGGTCTCGGAAGACATCAATTAACCTTTAATTACCAGTTCTTAAACAATCAACCCTCTTTGGTCCAGCAAGTCAACTGCTAACAGAATATGAAATTAATAAATCGAAACACCCATCAACCCCATTTGGTCCAACAAGTCAATGGATAGAATCATCTAACTAATCTCGTAATAAGCATAAGTAATCGAATACCAAGAATAATAATCAATTAATCAAAAGATCAAATAACTCTAGAAATCATGAATATCTAAAACAATGTTGAATTACAATAAAATAATTAACATATCATCGTTCAAGAAAAAAGAAAACAAAGTAAAAGAAAGAACTCGTAGACAAGCCTCATTCTTCTTCCTTTGAAGACCTTCTTGTACAACCCTCCTTGAACTTGAAGAATTCCTCCTTGGATGGAGTGATTTTTTATGACAATCAATGAATTCTCCTCTTTTCCCTTGTGTTTTCCATCTATTTATAGGCTTAAGAGGTGCCTAAACTTGTAGGTACAAAGTTATTGGCCGAGTAGCAGTTGGGAACTGCTAAAACTCTTCAGACTTCCAAAAACGCGTAGAAAGATTGCAGCACCGCCTCAGGGACAGACCACAGCCGGCGCCATCTTGGTTCTGTTTCTCCACTCGTCCGTCGATTTTTCTCTGAATTGTGTGCATATGTTCTAGAATGCAGCCGGCGCCGGTTCTAGCCTTACACCAGCGCCGCCTCTGCTCTGTTTCGCGACGGTTTCGCTTTGTTTTACCCAAAATCCTGAGATAATGATCAAAATACCTTTACAAGGGTAAAATCTCAAATATGAAAGAATATGACTAGTTATTTCACAAAATGTATTACAAAAGAGCCTCAAATAACTAAGCAAAGTATAACAAATTTAGCCCCTATCACATTCCCCCACACTTAACTATTTGCTTGTCCTCAAGCGAAGTATCAAGAACAAGTAGGAAAAACACAAGGTTTGAATCACTCAATCAATTCCAAAGCCATATCTTCAATGCTTTTTTTATTTATGAACATAAAACATATGATACTAAATCTTTCACAGCTAATGCAAGACTTGTGTAGTGATAAATGACTTAGTATAACCATCTTAATACTTAACAATATTCTCAAACCATTGGAAAGAAGTCAGTTTAAAAAGAGTATGCATTCCATATGCTTACTTTTCATACACTCTTTCCACTAATCCGAGACGTATCATGATTCTACTTAGATCAAGTAGGACTTTTAAGCTTGTAATGTAAGGCTAAAGGTTTGTAATGTGGCTTAGCAAACGAATGATATAGGAACATCAAAAGTCAAAGAAAACTGAGAGTAAGCAAGAAAAGGGTAACCAAAATAAACCTATAACTCCCAACTCTTCTTGCTCTCCTATTCCACGAATCAATCAAACCATAACCTTATATAACAACCCTTATACATTTCAAGCAAATATTGCATTGTTCTTCTTCTTTTTTTTTCACCTCTTCTTATCATCAACTATTTTCCTCACAAGCTCACTCAATTTTTCCAGCAATGGTGTCAAGTGTTTTATATGAACTTACTTTTACAGTTCACTCACCATCCCTTTTGTGATCTTTTCACTCTTCTTTTTTTCCAATTCTCTCTTCTTTCACTCCTTCTTTGTTTTCACTGCTACTGTTCTTTTCTTTTTCACTCACTTTTCTTTCTAGCAGCTTGTTGTCTTCTCTTTTTACTTCCTCTCATTTCTTTTCTTCTTTCTCATCTTTTGCAGCTCACCATTCTTTTCTTTCTCAATTTTTTTCAACTTCTTCCTTCCATTCCACTTCCTTTCTTTTCCTAACTCCACTTGCAATTGATCCATGACTGAAAGTAACAAGTCATGATCTCCATCCCTGCATTTTTTTTTCCAACATACATATACTTTCATCTTTCAAGAGCATAAAGATTTGGAAATTATACAAACTCTCAGCACAAGTAATGGACAAAATATCGTGACGGGTTTTAAAGAAAGAAATCACCAATTTAGGCTCAAAATAGGCACTAGGGATAATATAACAATAGGTAGGCTTGAAAAGCTCAAGCTATCCAAAGAAGGCCTATTACCGTCATCCCTAAGTTAAATCGTGAATGTCTTTCTTATTTCACCTCGAGAGGTATTCAAGTAAGTTCTAGAATGTTCCATGAATTTTAGAGAAAAACAGGTTTAAGAATAATGCAAAGTATTTGATCAAGAACTACTTTGTCCAAGTGAGTGGAAAAAGTCATGCATAAGCCATCAATGATCTAGAACATATGCTCTATAATCTATCATAAAGACATGCACTAAAAAAAATACAGCTTGAAATATCCAGAAAATCAGAAATTGGTGAAAAATTTTGAAAACTGATGAAAAATTTTGAAAAATCTCGCTCCCAAGAATATGTATAGAAGAATTGTCAACCAAACCACTCCCCCACACTTAAACTGGACATTGTCCTCAATGACCAAATAAATATAACCAAAACAACCAATACTATGGGACCAAACAAAATGAAGGAGAAGAGATAGGAAAAACAAACTTTCATTCATTGGGGCGTACAAGAGCTGAATACGTGAAGAGGAAGGCAGAATCCAAGTACCTAAAAAAATACAAAAGAAAATATCAAAGCATAACAACTAGAAAAGAAAATAAAGCAAAAACAAACGAAATATAAATATAACGAAAACAACCGTTGCTTGGGAAACCACACATTTTCTATGTGGATTCGTCAAAAAGCATGTCCACCTATTCGGGATATGGAAGACTGCCACCCGCATAACGTTTCACCCTATGGCTATTAACTTTGAAAGTGCCCCAAGTGGGGTGAGTGAGTTCAAGGGTGCCAAAAGAGCCGATCTTACTTACCGTGAATGGTCCCAACCACCGAGATTTCAACTTGCCGGGAAAGAATTTTAAACAAGAATTGAATAACAGTACTTGCTCGTCTGGTTTAAATTCAGGTTGGTAAGTGATATGCTTATCGTGCCACCGTTTGACTTTCTCCTTGTACTGTATGGAATGATCATAAGCATCGTTTCGCAATTCCTCCAAGGCTGTGAGTTGAAGTAACCTGGACTTTCCAACTAACTCAAGGTTGAGGTTAACTAGTTTTATCGCCCAATAAGCCTTGTGTTCAATTTCAACGGCTAAGTGACAGGATTTACCATAAACTAACCAAAACGGAGTTGTACCAATCGATGTCTTAAAGGCTGTTCGATATGCTCAAAGGGTATCATCTAATTTTAAGTTCCAATTTTTCCGAGTGTGATTGACAGTTTTTTCCAAAATTCGTTTGAGTTCTCTATTAACCACCTCAACCTGTCCACTTGTTTGAGGGTGATATGGGGTAGCCAATCTATGGTGCACACGTTGGTGTGTGAGAACTTTTTTCATTTGTGCATTACAAAAATGAGTCCCCCTATCACTAATGAGGACCTTAGGCACACCAAAACGAGTGAAAAGTTTTTTTCAGAAATTTAACCACCACCCTTGCATTATTAGTGGGTAAGGCTTGGGCTTCTACCCATTTAGAGATATAATCCACTACCACTAAGATATATTTATTCCCTAAAGAACTAGAAAAAGGTCCCATAAATTATATGCCCCAACAGTCAAATACTTCACATGCTTGAAAATTTTGTAATGGCATCTTATTAGATTTTGAAAGATTACTTGTGCGTTGACACCTATCACAACTTTGGACAAACCTGTGGGCCTCTTTAAACAATGAGGGCCAATAGAATTCGGTGTCTAGCACCTTTCGTGCAGTTTTGTTGGCTTGGTAATGGCCTCCAGCAAGTCCTTCATGACAATGTCGAAGAATATCTTCCCCTTTCCTAGAATCCACACATCTCCGAATGATTTGGTCCGCACAACACTTGAACAAATATGGATCATCCCAAAAGTAATATCGTACATTGGAGAGGAATTTCTTCTTTTGATGTGTCGTGAGGTCTTTTGGGGTAATTCTTGCAGCCAAGTAATTAGCAAAGTCGGCAAACCATGGTGGGGTTTGGATCTCACCTTCTATGAGCAAGAGTTGCTCATCCGGAAAAGCGTCATCAATGTCTTTGTCTAGCAAGGATTCTAGGTTTGGATTATCCAATCTTGACAGATGATCTGCAGCCAAGCCTTCTGCCCCCTTTTTATCCCTAATCTCCAAATCAAATTCCTGCAATAATAGAACCCATCTTAGCAATTTTGGTTTGGAATCATGTTTGGTTAGTAGGTACTTTAGGGTTGAATGGTCCGTATATACAATGACTTTGGAAAAATAAGATAAGAGCAGAATTTATCAAAGGCAAACACTATGGCAAGCAACTCTTTCTCTGTTGTTGTGTAATTTTCTTGTGCATCCGTTAGAGTCTTGCTGGCATAGTATATCGGCTGGAAGTGCTTGTTCCGTCTTTGTCCCAATACTACACCAACTGCAAAGTCACTTGCATCACACATTAGTTCAAAGGGAATAGACCAATCCGGGGCAATTAGAATGGGTGAATTAATCAATTTTTCTTTAAGTATGGTAAAAGCGTTAAGACATTTATCATCAAAATTAAACACAGCATCCTTTTCAAGTAACGAAGTAAGAGGTTTTGAAATTTTTGAGAAGTCTAAGATAAACTGCCTGTAGAAACCTGCATGACCAAGAAAGGTTCTTATAGCTTTTACCGAAGTAGGAGGAGGTAGCTTCTCAATTACTTCAATTTTTGCTCTATCGACCCCAATACCCTTCTTTGAAATTTTATGCCCTAGCACAATACCTTCTTGTACCATAAAGTGGCACTTTTCCCAGTTAAGCATGAGGCTAGTCTCTTCACATCTTGCGAGCACCTTCTCAAGGTTAGATAGACACAAGTCAAATGAATCACCAATAACTGAGAAATCATCCATAAATACCTCCATAATGTCCCCTACGAGTCCTTCAAATATAGTTGTCATGCACCTTTGGAATGTTCCGGGGCCATTGCAAAGGCCAAATAGCATCCTACGATATGCAAAAGTACCATATGGACACGTGAAAGTGGTCTTTTCTTAGTCCTCCGGAGCTATGGGAATTTGCAGGTAGCCTGAGAATCCATCTAAGAAACAACAATACTCGTGTCCAGCTAACTTTTCCAACATTTGGTCAATGAAAGGAAGAGGGAAGTGATCTTTTCGAGTGGCTTTGTTTAACATCCTATAATCTATGCACAATCTCCAACCCGTGACCAATCTCATAGGGACTAACTCATTTTTATCGTTGGGGCTTACCGTCATTCCTCCTTTTTTTTGTACCACTTGAGTAGGACTTACCCAACTTGGTATCTGAAATAGGGTATGGTACATTAGGCTGAAAAGTAGGTTTTTCGGAAGATGGACAGGGTATAGCCAGTGCCAGTTCCAGTGCTTCAGCTGGCGTCGGGTCCATTCTGTGTTGTATCATTTCGGCATTTATGGATATTCGGCGTCGGCCTTCATCTGGTCTGTCTGGTAATTCTTTTCCACTTCGCAACGTGACAGTAGCTATTTCCATACTGACTAACGGTGTAAGTTCATGAGATTTTATTACCTTATCCGTCAAAAACCAGATTTGTTGATCCATGTTGCGGATCATTACCTTATCCGTAAAAAACCAGATTTGTTACCCCCACTTGAGTAGGACTAACTCATTTTTAAAAGACGTAGTCCAAGTTGGTTAGTTTAAGTTAGGTTACACAGTTATACAAGAATACACGAAATACAAAAGATAGCACCGTTTTGCAGAAAGAACAAATATACATATTTACCTATTGACATATTTACATATTTACATGGTTAAATCGAAAAAATCCAAGTTTTCATGCTATTGTTCCCTGGCAACGGCGCCAAAAACTTGATATGTCCGAACTTGGGTATAAAAATCATACAAAACTAAGCACATTCCCAATCAAGTTCAAATTAAAATGTTAAACCCAAATCACACATATGAGCAAGCGTACTCATCATTAACTGAGCATAGGGTTAAAACGAATGTTGATCCTCAAGGAACAAGTAGACATTAATTACCATTCTTTCATTGTTTAACCGACTCGATAAAGTGAAAAATAAATAAAAAGGAAAATTAAAAAGAAAATAAAAATATGTATGTGTCAAGGATGTAGATTTATGTAACTCAAGCCATTGTTTAGACAAACATGATCTTAAAGAACTTAACCATTATCATAACCAATCATTCTCTTGGCACCATGAAGGATGAAGGTAGACTCACTTTGATGGTCAATCCATGAAATCACTATCTTCTAGAAAAATTAGAATTACTTGGTCCGTCTCAACTAATTCATCCAAAAGACGTATTAAACACAATCCTTAATTAAATTCCCTTGGTCTCGGAAAATTTAGAACATGAAATTAATCAATAAACCCTTGGTCTCGGAAGACATCAATTAACCTTCAATTACCAGTTCTTAAACAATCAACCCCCTTTGGTCTAGCAAGTCAATTGCCAACAAAATATGAAATTAATAAATCGAAATACCCATCAACCCTATTTGGTCTAGCAAGTCAATGGATAGAATCATCTAACTAAACTCGTAATAAGCATAAGTAATTGAATACCAAGAATAATAACCAATTAATCAAAAGATCAAATAACTCTAGAAATCATGAATATCTAAAACAATGTTGAATTACAATAAAACAATTAATAGATCATTGTTCAAGAAAAAAGAAAACGAAGTAAAAGAAAGAACTCATAGACAAACCTCATTCTTCTTCCTTTGAATACCTCCTTATACAACCCTTCTTGAACTTAAAGAATTCCTCATTGGACTGAGTGATTCTCTATGACGATCAATGAATTCTCCCATTTTTCTTTGTGTTTTCCATCTATTTATAGGCTTAAGAGGTGCTTAAACTCGTAGGTACAAAGTTCTTGGCCGAGTAGAAGTTGGAAACTGCTAAAACTCTTTAGATTTTCAAAAACGCGTAGAAAGATCGAAGCACCGCCTCAGGGACAAACCACAGCTGGCGCCACCTTGGTTCTGTTTCTCCGCTCGTCCGCCAATTTTTCTTCGAATTGTGGGCTTATGTTCCAAAATGCAGCCAGCGCCGGTTCAAGCCTTATAGCCAGCGCCGCCCTTGCTCTGTTTCGCAATGGTTTCGTTTTGTTTTACCCAAAATCCTGAGATAATGACCAAAATACCTTTCCAAGGGTAAAATCTCAAATATGAAAGAATATGACTAGTTATTTCACAAAATGTATTACAAAAGAGTCTCAAATAACTAAGCAAAGTATAACCAATTTAGCCCCTATCAGTACTCTCGTTTTTTTTTTTGAAGACCCATTTGTAATCAACAATTTTCTTGCCCAAAGGTGGTTTTACCAGGATCCAAGTTCCATTCTTGTGGAGGGACTCAATTTTTTCATTCATTACAATCAACCACTTAGCTGAATCTTCACATGAAATAACTTCATTGTAGCTAGACGGTTCACCATCTCCATCTGTTTCTTCTGCAACTGATAAAGCATATGCAACTAAATTTGCATTCCTTTGCGGTGGTCGAATCTCCCTTTTTGATCTATTCCTGGCTATGGAATATTCTTCTTTTGCATCTTCTTCATCATTGTGAACTAAATTTTGCTAAACAGAAGAAGTCAAATTAGAAGGACTAGAACTACCAATTTCAAGCTCTACCTGCTCTTGCGTACCATCTTCATTTACACAAAAAGAAGTCAAAGACTCCCTTTTGGAATTTAACATAGACAATTCATCAAATGTAACATCTCTGCTAATTACAAATTTTAGTGATTTGGGATCTGGACACCACAATCTGTATCTTTTCACCCCAAAAGCATACCTAAGGAAAATACATTTCTTAGCTCTAGGCTTCAATTTCTTATCATTTACATGCATGTATGCCAAACACCCAAAAACTTTCAAATCAAAGTAATTAGCAAGCATACTGGATCAAACTTCCTCAGGAGTTTTGAAATCAAAAGCGCAAAAGGAGCGTGGTTACAATGTAACATGCTGTAGAAACTGCCTCTACCCAGAAATTATTTGTCAACCTTGTATTTGAAATCATAGTGCTCTTTCCAAAAGAGATTTGTTCATGCATTCTGCAACACCGTTTTGTTGAAGCATCATTCTTACTGTATGATGCCGAATAATTCCTTCATTTTTACAAAATTCATCAAATTTTTTGTCACAAAATTCCATGCCATTATTTGTTGTCCTTAGTCGCTTTATTTGTTTACCTGTCTTTTTCTCAATCAAAACTTTCCATCGTTTGAAAGCTAGGTAAACATCACTCTTATTCTTAAGAAAATAGACCCAAATTTTCCTTGAATAATCATCAATGAAAGTCAATAAATACCTGATACCACATTTAGATGGGACACGAGATGAACCCCAAAGATCTGAATGAATATAATTCAAAGTACCTTTAATTTGGTAAATTTTTGGTGAGTTGAAGTTGAAAAAAGTACCTTTTTCTGCTTCTTGAAAATACAATGCTCACAGAAGTCCAATGCACTGGTATTTTATCCATCTAGAAGGCCTTTCTTGCTTAATATGCGCAGACCTTTCTTACTAATGTCCCCCAAACGTATATGCCATAATTTGATAATGTCAGAATAAGACAAAACTAATATAGATGCTACAATAGAACCTGTGATAGTAGTTCCCTGCAAAGTATACAAACTACCAGACTTGCAACCTTTTATAACAACAAGAGCTCATTTACAAACTTTCATAACTCCACCTTCACCTACATATTTACACCCAAGAGCCTCAAGGGTGCATAAAGAGATGGGATTCTTTTTTAAATTAGGAACATGTCTAACATCAATGAGAGTTTTCACAATACCATCATGCATTGTAATTAGAATTGTTCCCTTACCCACAACATTACAAACGGCATTATTGCCCATCAAAACAACTCCACCGTTATAAGCTTCATAAGTGGAAAACAAATCTCTATTGGGACATATATAGTAAGAACAACTCGAATCTAAAATCCATTCATTTTTAGACTTTGTCCTACTATCAGTCACAAAGAAAATATTTCCTTCACTCTCATCTGCTACAACACTAGCTTCGCAGCATTAATATATTTTTCTTTATACTTATCCTTATTTTTCAATTTAAAGAATTCAGACTTAATGTGCAATTTTTTATGACAATAATTGCAAACCAAATTTTAATATCTAGATTTGGATCTAGATTTTAATTTACTTCGGCCACAATTTCTATTTTTGGATCTACCCCTAGCTACCAGACCTTCAGCCTAAGTTCCACTAACCTCTCCAATTAAATCGTTGCCAATCATTTCTTTTGATTGCAAAGCATATTTAATTTCCTGATACGAGATAGTTTCTTTTCTATATATCATAGTATCTCGAAAATGCTTAAAGGATTAGGGAAGGGAACACAACAATAAAATGGCCTGATCCTCATCATCTATTTTCACATCATTATTACTCAAATCCATAATAAGAGAATCAAATGTATCAAGATGTGAAGTAATAGATGTACCTTCAACCATTCGAAGAGTAAACAAAATTTGTTTCAAGTAGAGCCAATTTTTCACTGTCTTCTTTCATATACAAAGCCTTTATCTTTTCCCACATAGCTCTGGCATCAGCGGCAACCTCTCTTAAAACTTCATTAGAGAGATTGAGAATGATACCTTATCTCGCTTTTTTATCCAGGTTTTCAAATGCCGCTACTGTCATCTCTGCTGGCTTCTCCTCTATTCCTTTCAAGGTTAAGTCAACCCCATCTTGAATTAAGATGGCTTCCATTTTGAGTTGTCACATGCCAAAGTTGACACCTCAATCGAATTTCTCCATCTTAGTCTTTGTTATCGTCATTGCCAAAGAGCTAAGAGCTAGTAGCTCTGATACCAGTTTGTTAGGGATAGGCCCCAAGAACAAACAAAAACTCCAATGGCAAAGCCACACAAGACGATAATAAAGAAATAAAAATAACAAAAAATAACACGGAAAAAAAATAAATAACGAGAAAGGAATTAAAAGAGAGATACAAGAACTTATATGGTTCGGTCAACTGACCTACGTCCAAGGGTGGAGGTAGAACAAAATTTCACTATAAAAACGACAATTTACAAGGCTTTAGGAAAGTGTTCCTAAACCACTAAAGCAGAATAATAGCATTACAAAAAGCAAATGCCTCCATGGCTATTCAAACTCTTGTGTTAGTGTTGTGTGTTATTACAAAGTCAAATAAGGCCTTATATTTATAGGGCTTCAAATGAGGGTTATTGTTGTTGGTATCCGATGTGGGACAAATTCAAATGGATGCAAGGCATCCCAACACCAATGTATAAACAGCTCTTGTTGTTACCCTGAAGATTCTAACAAGTTTGAGATAGTATCGTATCTAGAAAAATAAACGATTATTTGAAAACTAACTTCAATAATGAAATTTAACAAAGATTTTTTTAATTGTACAAGAATGTCTCCATTTTCTGGATCAAGAAGAGAGATGCAATAATAATAAGAGAAATAATCAACGGAGTATGGATCAACAAATCGAAAATAATTGCTATAAGCCTGGACAAGAGCCATATTAATTTTCAATCAGGATTTCAAAATAGAAAGACACAACATAGTATCAAAGGAAACATAACAACATGGTTCTAGTAAATAAATTAAATAAGCTTGTCTTTTATTAGGAAAAATTTTGTTTATGATTAAGTTTTAACACAAATTTTAAGTTTCACATTTAAAACTACCTTTATAATAGAAAATTGTTTTAAGCAATGAATTAAAAAAAAAAATCTTTATAGTTAATTTTTGGAAATTTTTATTTAAAATTTAATATTTTTCTAAAAAAGCCAGCAACGTAAATTATTACCAACGAATAAGTTAAATAATAAATGTTTTTATAATAAATTACCCACTAAATTAATTTCCTATGCAGTTGGTAAAATTTTCTAATAATGTTATCGACTAATTACTAATTGAAATTATTGCCAACAAAAGAAATCAATTGATAATTTATTGTCATATAGTATTTCTACTAAATTACCAACAAATTATGAACTAAATACATTACCAATTGATGAATTTAAGTTGGTAATCAATTGACAAAATTTTTTTAATCATGTTACTTATTAATCAAAATTATGACCAACCAAAGAAAGTTGGTAATCAGTTGACAAATTCTATTTCATTAAATTATCAATCAAACATATTACCCATTGATGAATTTCTGTTGATACTAATAAATTACCAGCGGAATATTACCAATTGATTATATCAGATTGTTTAATAAGTTAAAAAATATTCAAATTTATTTATTTTTTTATTTAGTAATTTGTTGATAATCAATTGGTAATTATCAAACAAATATATCTGGTCAGTAATATTACCTTGATAATAGCTATTTTTTGTAGTCTTGCATGGATTATGCGCGGTTTATTTGAGGGCGTAGCCGCACTTCAATTACATGGATTTATTTTGTTTTCCCATGTTATATCAAATTGCACGGCGAACAAAAACAAATGGGCACTGTATCATGTAACTCTCATAAGCATATAAAGCTTGTACTATAATCCTAAAAATTGTTATGTCGAACACACACAATTTCACATACTTGTGCAGAACATACAACATCGGCGTTTCTTTTGTTGCTGTAATGATGGTATATATTATGTGTCATGCGAACTTCCATATACAAAATCGAAGGCATGTGAAAGAACATGCATTAATTCTGCTTGCATATCATTTATTTTTCTTAGATCCAAAGCATGACCAAAAAACTAAATAAGCACAATAAATTTTTTTTCGCATCATCTCCAACTCCACCAAGGACGGATCTAGAAGGAAGCGGGGGGTGGCAGCAGCCCCCAAAGTTTTTAAATTTGTCTTAAATTTTTTTATATTAAAAAAAATTAAAATTTTATATTTCGTCTCTTTAAAAATTTTCATATAACATTACCCTCTAACATAATTTACTCTCTCAATATAAAATTTCTATTTCCGTCCTTGAACTCCACTTTTGAGTCACACTACCAAGATAAACTCAACTTTAGTGTCTTCCATTCCTTAATATAAATTTCAGTATCTAACCCCACACATATAAATCAAATTCATTGAAAATTTAAGTTTGCCCTAAGACGAATAAATCCGGAAAAGAATTAAGGCAGAAGTTGCAGCTGTCCTTGAGTCTCAGTTGAAGTTTGCAAGTCGAAGCTGGAACTCGGAATACAAGCGAAGTCTGTAAGAAGAAATCCTCAGTGTTCCGTACCAGGATCTTTACAAAAATTCAATTAAGCTCAATTAAAAAACCAGAAACAGGAACCCTTCTCGGAGCTCAATATGGTTCCCCGGTGCTGCGTAAGATATAGCATCCAATTTGCAAAATAATTTATTTAGTCAATGCATGAGCTGTTTGATAAGATATAAATTTCAAATTGAGAATGAACGACAAAAACTGGAAAAAAAAAAGAAAAAAAAAGAGAGAGAATAACCTGAATTTGATGCCACATCTCTGGAAGCACTGTAAAAATCTCCCACTGCAAGAACGTTTACGTCAAGAGCCTGCAATTAACAAGATCAGAGAAGAAAAGGGAATACAATGTAAAATAGACAATACACAATTTGTGAGGAAACTAGAGATTAAAAGAATCAGGCATTTGGAGGGGATCTTACAAGATCATTGCTATGTAATCCAAATATTAGGAATATGCGAAATTTTGGACCACTCTGAGTTACTTGGACTGCATCTCTCCTCCAACATGGGACAATAATGAATCCACAGAGTACGTAAACTGGTGAGGCGCTTCATGGCTTCCATGGAGGGTAGATACAACAGCTTCTTGCACAAAAATAGATCAAGGAGCTCAAGAGAGGCCAGGTTCTCTAACCAGTCAGGCAAAGATTCAATAGATCCAAAGTCCCGCAATGATAACTCTGTTATCTTAGAAAGGCATTGGAGCTGGTCCGGCAGAGAGACCGAATGTGGCCATCCATGCAGTGTTAGTTTGCGAACAGAAGATGAAGAAAGATCAGACCAGTCGAATTCCACCGAATCAGAAAAGGGACCAATCACCAATTCTCTTAAGTTTCTGCAACTCCCAAACCCTTTGGGCATAGTAATCAATTTGGGGCAGCTGGACAACCCCAAGGTTGAGACAGAACTGGTTTGCTGCAAATCAACCGGGAAGGAGACAATATTGGGACAGTCAGACACCCAGAGCTTTTTGAGAGATTTACAGGACTGCATCAACTCACCCGGGAGACTGATCAACTCATTGCAGTATTGAATTCGTAGAGATCGGAGGGATGAAGGCAGTTGTTGTTCACTGTGAAAGAAAACAGACTTGAGAAGAGGGCATCTCTCTATGGACAAATCCCTAAACTTCTTGCATGTTGAGAAAGAATATCTCGTCACATGCACCAAATCATCACAGTTGTTCAACCATAGTGACCTAAGGTTCTTATTGTTGCTGAGTATGGCATTTGGAAAACAATTTAATCCTTTCCCACGAATGTCAAGCGTAGAGAGAGTGGTCACTCTGTCACAAATGCTTAATAGCAACGACTCAGTATTAGTACCAGCATACCCCATTTTCAATCTCTTGACACTCGGGAAATGATTCGGAGCGGTCGTCAATTGGGAGCAATCCCAAATAGTCAATTCCTCAAGGTTGGGAAAAACTACCACCGTTTCACCCGTTGCCAAAGTTGTTTCCACTCCCGTCCAGTCGACAAGATTTGACAAACTACAAAGTTCAAGACTTTTGAGGGCTGGAAATGACTGCTTTGATAATTGGCCTGTTCTGCTGCCATTGTCCACACCGTAGAATGCAAATCCAATGCATCTTACGTTCTGCAACCCGAATAACTGGAGAGACTTCAGGAGTGGTAGTTGCCCAAGGGAAGGAACCTCTTCGCACTTTTTGCAATTCATTAACTTCAATTCTACCAAGTTGTTCATTCCCCTTGAAAGATTGGCACACTGGTCCAAGCATGCCATTTTCATTACCCACGATGGGAACTGAGAGCCCATAAAATTTTCAACAACTAATTTTTTTAGGTTCGGATGAGGTTCAAGGCCTTCTAAGACACTTTCATCATCATTTTCACTTTCTCTACCTCTAGCCCATTCAAATCTCAGGTCAACTAGTTTTGGTTTTCCAGATAAATTTGCCAATCGTGCTCCTTTTTTACCGTTTACCAGCTCAAGATTTCGTATTTTCAGTGTGCCTCTGAGATTTATCAAAGACCCAATTTCTTCAATTTGCCGACCTTTCTCTACACCTATGTTGAACAACTCAAGTGTTTGAAGGCAAGTTAACCTTCCCATCCTCAATGGCATCTGGATATCATGTTTCCAATAGTCACAGTGGAAATGCCTCAAGCTAATCAGATTACTCATCCCTTCCGGAAGCTTTATAAGACTATATAATTTGTAGAGTCTAAGAGTTTGCAAATTATAAAGTTTGCAAAGAGATTCAGGCAAAGTTTTAATAGCGGATGAAGCTGACAGATCAAGATACCGCAGATATATTAGATTGCTAATTGAATTTGCAAACTCGTTGTGTTTAACTGCTATTGACAACTTTAAAACACGCAAGCTCTTGAAGTGTAAATACACCAAGTCAGTGAATATATGGCATTCTATAAACATTGTACGAAGGGAAGTTGATCTTTCTTCAAGCATTGGAAGTTCATCTTCTTGAAAAGATTCCAAAACAAGGTATCTTCCCCGACAATTATCATTTCTCAGCCCTTGCTGCAGATTAATGATTTCTGATTTGGAAATGTATTGCGCAAGATCGTGTACGAAATCATGCATTCTGCCACATATGACTCCAGATTCATTTGTTACTTCCTGAAACAAGGAACTTTTAACCAAAATGTCAAAATATCTCAAGCCTATTGCCTCCATTTCCATCTCATTCCCATCATTCAATTGAAGGAACCCCTCTGCCATCCAAAGTTGGATTAGCATATGCTTTTCCATGTCGGAGTCTTTCTTAAATAATGAGCAATATGCAAAGCATTTTTTAATAGATGCAGATGGCAAATGATCAAAGCTCAGCTTAAGAATTTGCATGACACTGTCGCTGTCAGTCATCTTCAAAATATCGTTCCTTAATATTGAGAGCCACATCTCCTTTGCATTGATGCGTAAGAAACCCCCAACCAGACTTGCCACTAGTGGTACCCCTTGACATGCTCTGACGATCATCTCTTTTATTGCATTCAATTCCTCAGGTACTTCTCCACTTGGAAATGCTTTCCGTTTCAATATAGTCCAACAATCATCATCTGATAGCTTTTCCAAGCGGAATGGAGGGATTGCAGTCACGGCTGAAGACACTTCTAGAAGACGAGTAGTCAGGAGACTCCAATTTCCCTCAACTGTGCTAATTCCAACCAATGAGCGGCAAAAATCATCCCACATTGTAGAGCTTTCAGACCATACATCATCAAGCACAAGAAGATATCTTTTCCCTTGAAGTTCTTCTTTTATCTCTTGAACTATGGCATCCCTGCTCATTAGATCTATGTTTCTTCTTTTTAATGATTCTAGAATCAATTTGAAGACCCTAGTAACATCGAAGTTGTCAGATACACAAACCCAAATTTTCCTGTCAAAGTAGTTGTCAATTTGGGCATCATTGTATACTAATTGTGCCAATGTGGTTTTCCCTAATCCCCCCATTCCCGTGATGGTAATAAAAGAAACTACTTCGGTAGATGGGATCAACATCTTCTCCACTATCTTTGATGTCTCATTCGCTCTTCCTACAACATTTTGATCAACAAAAGAGTCCGTCTCTCGACATATTTTGGCTTCAGCACTAGCAGGACGTATAGTGGTGTTAGAACCACTTGACACTGGCTGGGACTGAAGTCCAAAGCGATTGGCTTCTTCGTTGATGGCTTTCAACTTGGAGTTGATGTTCTCAATCTTACAAGTCATCCTCCAACGAAAAGTAGCAGTGTTACAAGGTGAGAAGAAGAAACATACCTTATCCTTGACTGGATTTTGGGTAGTCTTCACTCTACGCCGGAGAAGTTCATAGTTGAGCTTGTCCAGCACATCATCAGCTTCGTACGCCACTCCTTCAAGCCTGTTCAGCCACAGTTTAACAGCTTCCTGTTGATGTTGCTTTTTCTCAGCATCAGCCAAGACGGCTTGGATCATAGCAACGGATGCTCTCAGTTTTTGCACATCCTTCTTGAATCCAAGCCTCAAACCAATGCTGTCCATGGCAAGAGAAAATATCTTCTCAAATAAAACTTGAGCGGTGGCACTAACCAATGGATCAACCATTCTTCTTTTTTCGATCAAATCTTTCAAGAACTTCTTGTTTGGCTTCTGATCAGAAATGTTTTGCTAGTAACAAGGGAATTTGAATTATTAATCTTATTCGAGGAGAAAACTATTGCTTCTTAGTGGAGAGTTTGCAGTTAGCGTATTAATGGATGAAACTTCTGCCAGTAGAGAGACTAGAAACAGTTTAGAGCTTCCCCATGGAGATGAGCAAAATGAACGTCCAAAAGAGAGGAAGCAGCCTTGCTTTTTCTTATCCAAGCCATATTCTTTTATTGAACACAAATGATTGTTTATCAAAAACTTCAATTATTGTTGAATCTATGGCCTACTCCCTGCTCTAATTAAAAGAATGATCAATTTAACAATGATGCCATTCATTGGCTGCAAGTTCATTTTAGCTAGCTTTGTAGTAGCTGTTTGGCGTAACCACATAGAAAAAGAAAGTTTATAGAAAGTCAGAAGTCGTCGTGGAAAGAGACAAGAAGGAAGCTGTCAAGCTATTTAGAAAATGGAAGTGAAGTGCGGATTTATCATCCAGCATACGTAGTTCTTATTAGTTTACGAGAAGTTGCCGGCCGATATTAGGCAAAAGAACAGTGTACAAAATTAAACAATCCAAAATGTTTTAAATTTAATGATTCTATTGTAAAAAAAGCATATTTTAAATTTCGGTTTTTCAAATTGGAAAATGAAAATAAACCCAATAAATTTGGTACTTGTCAATTTGGGTTTGCATTGCATGGATTTCCACAAAAATAAAAACCACGTAGTTGGTACAACTTGAATTTTTTATTTTTAGTGAGTCCAAGAGTAGTTATACATTTTTAATATATATATATATATATATATATATATATATATATATATAAAGAGAAGCTTGATTATTGGCAGAAATTACACAATTAATAAAAAAGTAGATATATTTATATTATATATATGAATACTATGTTGGATGTATGCATCAGTAAAAATATACAGACTATTATTTGATCAGGCTCCTAGGAATTTTCTGTTTTGATTTTTCTGTTATTTACTAACTATTAGGTTGTTATTCCTAATGGCTGAAGTTTAGGAGGTTTGTTGCATTTATTTCTAATTTTCAGTTACAAGTTTTTGTATTTAACCACATCATTTGTCAAATACTCCCTCCATTTCAAAATACATGTTCATGTATATATTTGTAGAACTAATGATTAGTTTCTTCTCATTTTATCCTCATTTATTCTAAGTCAACTGCACAACTTTCCAAAACTCTTATTTCTTCTTACTTCTTGGGAATTAATTTTCACCAACTAATAACTATCATATTTTTAATATAGGTAGAATAAGAACTTTATCTAAATTGTAGTATTATTTTCAACACCTTTAATCTATATGCAAAGAGTTTTATGTTACAAATATTTTGAAACGGATTCTTCTTATTCCCAAGCTATAACTTGTTCAAGTTTCTATAGAAATAGCGTGGAAATCTAACGAAATTCTTATAGTTGGTACCAGGGCTTTCTTCTCAAAGGGACTTGTGAGTGAACTTAGTGAAACATACCATAAAACCCTAAAACACCTTGCTTAAATTCATCAAATTGCTGAAACACCTTTCACAACATTAACACCACCTGTGTTTACTGGTGACAATGCTCATATCTAGGCAGCTGGAATAAACTTCTTAGCATTGTCAACAAAGTAGTAAGCCTACTCAGTTCTGAATCTTCTGATGCTAGAATAGTTCAGAAAATACGTGTGACTATTCTTGAAGGTTTGAAGCTATTATTTCTTCCTTGGAGAATACTAAAGATCTGTCAAGAATCACCTTGGCAGAACCTTTAAATGCTTTGCAAGCTCAGGAACAAAGAAGGCTAACAAGGACTGATGGTTCTATAGAAGGAGCTTTGCAGGTTAAATTGCAAATATACTGAGGAAAAAAAGGCAAGAAGAAGGAAAACAAGAAGATTTTCAACTCACAAGAAACAGTTGCCAACACCAACAACAATAGTGGAGAAAGAAACAGAGAATTTCCTCCATGAAAGCATTGCGGCAAAAAAAGGTCGTCCTCCATTCAAATGCTGAAGAAGACCTAATGTCAAATGTGAGAAGTACAACAATTGGGGCATCATGAAAAAATTGTAGAAGTAATTTTCCGTAAAAGAATAAGACTCAAGTTGTGGACCAGCAAGAAGAACAGCTATTTGTGGCAATATGTTTCACTGGCGGCAACTCAAGTGAAATGTGGATAGTGGGTGCACAAATCATATGACCAATGATCAAGAGATTTTCAAAGATCTAGACAGATCAAAGTTATCAAAAGTTAGAATTGGCAATGGTAAATATATTGTTGTCATGGGAAAGCGAACTATAGCAATTGAAAGTTACACACAGGTACAAAATTAATTTCTGATGTCTTATATGTACCTGAGATTGACCAAAACTTGCTAAGTGTGGACAGTTAGTTGAGAAAGGATTCAAAGCCATCTTTGAAAACAAGCAATGTTTTATCGAAGAAGATGCTAGTTAATGACAAGGAAGTTTTCAGAATCAAAATGAGACAAAAGTTTCTCACTTGATCCAATGGAGGAGGAGCAAACAGCTTATCCTATTAGGGTAAACAATATAGATTTGAGGCACAAGAGGCTAGCTAGTTCAAGGCTTACCTCACTTAAAGTCTATATTACCAAGTTGCAAAGCATTTCAATATGGCAAGCAAGCAAGATTACTTCAAATAAGCTTGTTGGAGAG
This sequence comes from Voacanga thouarsii, assembly GCA_026120185.1. Lineage (NCBI taxonomy): Eukaryota > Viridiplantae > Streptophyta > Magnoliopsida > Gentianales > Apocynaceae > Voacanga > Voacanga thouarsii. Next base: position 295,549 of record JANUWF010001450.1, read on the forward strand.
CAATTGAGAGGTTGCAATTGATACACACAAATTTGGCTGGGCCTCAAAGGACTCCTTCACTTAATGGAAGTGAATAATATATTGTTTTTATAGATAATTTTACCAGCACATGCTGGATCTATTTTCTCACGTTTAAGTTAGAGGTTGTAGGTTTTGGATATTTAAACAGTGGATTGAGAATCAAAATGGCTGCAGGAACCAAGTTCTAAGATCTGATATCGGCCGGGACTACACCTCAGAAGAATTCAATACATTTTGTGAGGATGCGGGCATTGAGCATTAGTTTACAACTCCATGCACTCCTCAACAGAATGGGGTTAGTGAAAGAAAGAATAGGATGATCATGGAAATGATGAGAAGCATGCTTTAGGAGAAAGGGCTACTTAAGGAATATTGGGCTGAAGCTGCATAAACTGCAGTATTTTTGCTAAACAGACTTCCCACAAAAGCAGTCGATGGAAAAACTCCTTTTGAGGCTTGGTATGGTCATAAAACCTCCTTGAAAAATTTTAAAGTATTTGGATGTTTGTGTTATACTTATGTGCCTCAAATTAAAAGGGAAAAGCTAGACAAGAAAGTTGAACTTGGTATCCTTGTGGGATATAGTTCAGCATCTAAGGCTTATAGAGTTTTTCAACCTTACACAAGGAAAATGTTGATAAGAAGAGATGTGAACTTCATGAAGAATAAGCAAAAGAGCTGGAACAATGTAGAAAAGAAGTTGGTTGACGATCCACTACAACATCAAGATGAATTAGTTGATGATCCTCCTATAAGAAGCACAAGATTGCGCTCAGATATTTATAAAAAAAATATAATATTGTTGTTCTTGAACCAGCAGGGTATTATGAAGATGAAAAAGATCCTAAATGGGGATCTCTCCATGATTAACAAAAATCATACTTGGAAAATAGTTGAAAGACCTCAACATAAAAAGGTGATTAGAGTTAAGTGTGTTTTTTGAAGAAAAACTGAATGCAGATGGCTCAATCAACAACTATCAAGTAAGGTTAGCAGTAACAGTAATAGGCACTACAAGAAAAATATCAAATTAGCGACGGCCTAATTTGAGACGAAACAGCAACGGAAGCAAAAATTTTGAAAATAAATTTATTTTTAAAAATTTTCACCTCTAATCTGTCAGTAATTGCGATGGATTAGCGACGGACATCTAGCCGTCTCAAATTAGAAATGAATTTGCGACGGATATTTTTTAATTATTCATTAGCACTAATCAAATTGAAAGCAGTTGCCAATCCGTCACTAATTTGCAACGGCTTTGCAATGACCATTTTTCATATTTAATTAATACTAAAAAATTAAAGTATTGTAGCAAATCCATTGCAATTAGAGAGGAATTTGCAACGGCCTTCTGAAATTTAAAAATAAATTTATTTTTTTTAAATTAAAAAAAATAAGCCCTCGCAAATTTGCGAGGGATTTGCGACAGCCATTCGAAATTTAAAAATAAACTTATTTTTTAAACTTAAAAAAATGCCCTTACAAATCCATCGCAAATTTGCAAGGGATTTGCAACGGCCATAAAATAAATTAATTTTTTAAAAATTAAAAGATAAACCCTCACAAATCTGTCGCAAATTTGCAAAGAATTTGCAATGGCCATCTAAAATTAAAAAATAAAATTATTTTTTAAAATTTAAAAAATAAGCCCTCGCAAATCCACCACAAATTTGCTAAGGATTTACGATGACCATAAAAAAATTAAAAAATAAATTTATTTTTTAAAATTAAAAAAATAAACCCTTGCAAATCCATCACAAATTTGTGAGGCATTTGTGACGGTCATCTAAAATTTAAAAATAAATTAATTTTTTTTAAAATTGAAAAAATTAAGCCCTCGCAAATCCATCAAAAATTAGCGAGGGATCTGCAATAGCCATCTAAAATGGAAAAATAAATTTATTTTTTAAAAATTAAAAATAATTTTATTTTTTAAATTAAAAAATAAACCCTTCCAAATCCGTCACAAATTTACGAGAGATTTGCGACGGCTATCCAAAATTTAAAAATAAATATTTTTTTAAATTGAAAAAGGTAAGCCCTTGCAAATCCGTCGCAAAATTTACGAGGAAAATAAGCCCTCGCAAATCCGTCGCAAATTAGTGAGGGATTGCGATGACTATCCAAAACTTAACATTAAATTAATTGTTTAAAAATTGAAAAAATTAAGCCCTCACAAATTAGCAAGGGATTTGTGATGGCCTTCTAAAATTTAAAAATAAATTTATTTTTTTAAAATTAAAAAATAAGCCCTCCCAAATCCATCGCAAATTAGTGAGGGATTTGCAATGGCCATCTAAAAGTAAAAAATAAATTTATTTTTTTAAATTTAAAAAATAAGCCCTCACAAATCTATCGCAAATTTGGGAGGGATTTACGATGGACATTCAAAATTTAAAAATAAATTAATTTTTTAAAAATTGGAAACATTAAACCCTCTCAAATTCGTTGCAAACTTTGCGAGGGATTTTCAACGGCCGTCCAAATTTTAAAAATAAATTTATTTTTTAAAATTAAAAAAAAAGCCCTTGCAAATCTATCGCAAATTTGTAAGGGATTTGCGACGGCCATCTAAAAATTCTCATAATATTAATATGTATATATATATATATACGTATATTAATATATACATATATACACATATATTAATATTGCATTTTATATACATATAAATATGTTAATATACTTTTTAATATAAAAATAAATATATATACATACATATATACATGTTTATTTATATATATATACATATTAATATATATATATATATACATATATCTATATATATGTGTGTGTGTTATAATAAATTTTTAATATATTCATATATATATATACATATTTATATATACATACTTATATATACTCATACATTTACATATTCATACAAATTAATATATATATATATATATATATACGTACATACACACACATATATTTACATATTCATACAAATTAATATAAACATATATATACATAAATATATATATATATATATATAATTGCGACAGATGCATATATGTCATATTCATACATATATACAAACATATATATACTTAATAATATCATATCTATATTATATATATATATATATATATAAATATTTTAACTTAGTAATGTCTCACTACAAGAAAATTGTGAATTTGCCACAGATTTTTGTCACGGAATATTTTCTGTGGCAATTAGCGATGGATTTTGCCACGAAATAGCAAAATACAAGTAACTTGTGAGGGAAAAAATACCCTAGCAAATCCGTGGCAATTTGCCACGGAATTACGATGGAAATAGTAGCAAGTAGCGATGCAAACATATTCCGTCGCAAAATCGGTAGCAAAAAAAAGGCGCTTAAAAATTATGCCAAATATTAGCCACCGATTTGTGATGGAAACATTTCCGTGGCAAAATTATGCCAAACATTAGTCACGAATGTGCCACAGAATCACAAAACAGTGATAAAAAAGAAAGTGCTAATTTTTTTTTTTTTTTGTGTGTTATGTGGCAAATAGCCACGGATTTACCACAAAATCAGAAAATTGCCACTAATTCGTGGCAGATTGCCACGGATTTGCCGTGGCATTTTTTTCTTTTTTTGTTCTAATTTATTAATTATATTAGTTTGTATTAATTTTTGTTCCATACATTTTAAATAACAACGATGAAATATTTTTGAAAATATCTTGATTTATTTGTTTTCTAATGCGTTCATTCTTGAAATGGAATTGAAAATAAAATGTATTATTTTTGAGTATCAAAATATATGTTTGTATTAAAACTATAAATATTAAAGAAACGATATAATTTTATTTTATTTTGACTATAAAAGCCATTGAAAATTATTTTGAAGAATTATATTATCATTAAGATCTCATCGGAAAGTATGTTAGGCAAAGTAGTGATTAAAAGAAATGATTAAATTTTTGTTGTGTATTATGTGGCAAATCCGTGGCTATTTTTGTTCCATACATTTTAAATAATAACGACGAAAAACTTTGTAAGTATCCTGATTTATTTATTTTCTAATGCATTCATTCTTGAAATGGAATTGAAAATAAGATGTATTATTTTTTAGTGTCGAAATATACATTTGTATTAAAATTAGAAATTTTAAAGAAACGAAATAATTTTATTTTATTTCGATTATAAAAGCCATTGAAAATTGTTTTGAAGAACTATATTGTCATTGATAGTACATAAAAAAGAATGTTACGCAAAGTAGTAATAAAAAAAAAAGGCTAACTTTTTAGTGTGTGTTCCATGGCAAGTTGCCATGGATCTACCATGGATTTTGTTAGTCTGTGGCAAACCCCTAGCAAATTGCTAGGGATTTGCCACGGATTGATTTTTTTTTTTATTCTAATTTTTATTATATTTATTTTATTGCATTCATTTTGTTTAAAATGGTCAGATGTTTTATAAACATTATTTTTATCCCTAGTTTATTTATTCTTGAAAAAGAATTGATATGAATTTAAAATAGAATGTAATATTTTTGTGTGTCGAAATATATGTGTTTATTAAAATAAAAAAAATCAAGATATGATAAAAAAAAAAATTACAACAAAAGCCATTGGAAATATCAATGCAATTGACTGTATTACCATTTAGAATATAAAAATTTTATGTTAGGTAAAATAATGATAAAAAGAACAAGAAAATTTTATTATGTGTTCCGTGGCAAGTTGCCACGGCATTTCCACGGCGTTGCCATGGATTGTGTTAGTCCATGGCAAATCCCTAGCAAATTGCTAAGGATTTTCCATGGATTGATTTTTTTCCTTTTTTTATTCTAATTTTTATTATATTTATTTTCATTCCATACATTTTGATTAAAATGGTCAAATGTTTTATAAACATCATTTTTATCTCTAACTTATCTATTCTTGAAAAACAATTGATACAAATTTAAAATAGAATGTAATATTTTTGTGTGCTGAAATATATGTGTTTATTAAAATAAAAAATTTTTAAAGATGTGATATATATATATATATATATATATATTAAAACAACAACCATTGGAAATATCAATGCAATTGACTGTATTGCGATTTATAATATAAAAATTATATGTTAGGTAAAATAGTGATAAAAAGAACAAGAAATTTTTATTATGTGTTTCGTGACAAATCTGTGGCAACTTACCACGGAGTTGCCACGGATTGTGTTAGTCTGTGGCAAATCCATAGCAAATTGCTAGGGATTTGCTGTGGATTGATTTTTTCCTTTTTTCATTCTAATTTTTATTATACATGTATATATATATATGCATACATTTTGTTTTAAATGGTCAAATGTTTTATAAATATTATTTTTTTCTCTAACTTATTTATTCTTGAAAAAAAATTGATACAAATTTAAAAAAGAATGTAATATTTTTGTTGTCAAAATATACGGGTTTATTAAAACAAAAAAAATTTAAAGATGTGATATAATTTTTTTTAATAACAAAAGCCATTGGAAATATCAATGCAATTGATTTTATTACCATTTAAAATGTAAAAATTAAATGTTAGGTAAAATAATGATCAAAAGAAGAAGAAAATTTTATTATGTGTTCCATCGCAAAACGGTGGCAAGTTGCCACGGCTTTGCCACGGAGTTGCTATGGATTTTGTTAGTCCATGACAAACCCCTAGCAAATTGCTAGGGATTTTCCACATATTGGTTTTTTCCATTTTTTTATTCTAATTTTTATTGCATACATTTGTTTAAAATGGTCAAATGTTTTATAAACAACTTTTTTTATCTCTATCTTATTTATTCTTGAAAAAGAATTGATACAAATTTAAAATAGTGTGTAATACTTTTGTGTGTCGCAATATACGTGTTTATTAAAATTTAAAAAATTTAAATATATTCTATAATTTTTTACAACAAAAGATATTTGAAATATCAGTGTAATTAACTACATTACCATTTAGAATATAAAAATTATATGTTAGGAAAAATAGCACTAAAAAGAACAAGAAAATTTTATTATATCTTCCATGACAAATTCGTGGCAGGTTGCCATGGCTTTGCCACGGATTGTGTTAATCCGTAGCAAATCCCTAGCAAATGGCTAGGGATTTGCCATGGATTTATTTTTTCTTTTTTATTCTAATTAGATTTATTTTCATTTCATACATTTTGATTAAAATGGTCAAATGTTTTATTAAAAATTTGTTATCTCTAGCTTATTTATTCTTGAAAATGAATTGATAAGAATTTAAAATAGAATGTAATATTTTTGTGTGTCGAAATATATGTGTTAATTAAAATAAAAAATTTTAAAGATATGATATATATATATATATATATATTTTGCAACAAAAGCCATTGAAAATATCAATGCAATTTACTATATTATCATTTAAATATAAAAATTATATGTTAGGTAAAATAGTGATAAATAGAATAAGAAAATTTTATTATGTGTTCCTTGACAAATTCATAGCACGTTCCCATGGCTTTGCCACGGTGTTGCCACGGATTGTGTTAGTTCGTGACAAATCCCCTAGCAAATTGCTAGGGATTTGCCACGTATTGATTTTTTTTTCTTTTTTTATTCTTATTTTTATTGCATAGATTTTGTTTAAAATGGTTAGATGTTTTATAAACATTATTTTTTTACCTAATTTATTTATTCTTGAAAAAGAATTATTATTAATTTAAAATAGAATGTAAAATTTTTGTGTGTTGAAATATATGTGTTTGTTAAAATAAAAAATTTTTAAGATATGATATAATATTTTTAAAAACAAAAGCCATTGGAAATATCAATGTAATTGATTGTATTACCATTTAAAATATAAAAATTATATGTTAGGTAAAATAATGATAAAAAGAAAAAAAAAATTATTTTGTGTTCCATGGCAAGTTGCCACGAATTGTGTTAGTTCGTGGCAAGTCCCTAGAAATTGATTTTATCCTTTTTTTTTATTCTAATTTTTATTTTAATTACATACATTTTGTTTAAAATGGTCAGATGTTTTATAAATATTATTTTTATCCCTAATTTATTTATTCTTAAGAAGAATTGATATGAATTTAAAATAGAATGTAATATTTTTGTGTGTTGAAATATATGTGCTTATTAAAGTAAAAAAAAATTAAGATATGATGTAATTTTTTTTTTACAACAAAAGCCATTGGAAATATCAATGCAATTGACTGTATTACCATTTAGAATATGAAAATTATATGTTAGGTAAAATAATGATAAAAAACAAGAAAATTTTATTATGTGTTTCGTGGCAAAGCACAGAGTTACCACGGATTGTGCTAGTCCGTGGCAAATCCCTAGCAAATTGCTTGGGATTTGCCACGGATTGTGTTTTTCCCTTTTTTTTATTTCAATTTTTATTAAATTTATTTTTTTGCATAGTTTTTGTTTAAAAATGGCCAAATGTTTTATAAACATTATTTTTATCCCAAACTTATTTATTCTTGAAAAAGAATTGATAGGAATTTAAAATAGAATGTAATATTTTTGTTTGTCCAAATATATGTGTTTATTAAAATTAAAAGAAATTTAAAGATATGATATAATTTTTTTTTTTTACAACAAAAGCAATTGGAAATATCAATGCAATTAACTATATTACCATTTAGAGTATAAAAATTATATACTAGGTAAAATAGTGATAAAAAGAATAAGAAAATTTTATTATGTATTTCGTGGCCAATCCGTGGCACGTTGCCATGGATTGTGTTAGTCAGTTGCTAGGGATTTGCCACGCATTTATTTTTTCCTTTTCTATTCTAATTTTTATTAGATTTAATTTTATTCCATTCATTTTTTTTTATTAAAATGGTCTAATGTTTTATAAACATTAGTTTTATCTCTAACTTATTTATTCTTTAAAAATAATTAATATGAATTTAAAATACATTATAATATTTTACTATGTCGAAATATACGTGTTTATTAAAAAAAAAAAATTTAAAGATATGATATAATTTTTTTTAACAACAAAAGCCATTGGAAAATATCAATGCAATTGACTGTATTACCTTTTAGAATATAAAAATTGTATGTTAGGTAAAATAATAATAAAAAGAACAAGAAAAATTTATTATATGCTCCGTGGCAAACCCATGGCAAGTTGTCATAACTTTGCCACAGAGTTTCCACGATTGTGTTAGTCCGAGGCAAATCCTAGCAAATTGCTAGGGATTTGCCACGGATTGGCTTTTTCCTTTTTTTTTTTATTCAAAATTTTATTATATTTATTTTTATTGCAAAAATTTTGTTTAAAATGGTCAATTATTTTATAAACATTATTTTTATCTCTAGCTTATTAATTCTTGAAAAAGAATTGATACAAATTTAAAATAGAATGTAATATTTTTATGTGTCGAAATATATATGCTTATTAAAATTAAAAAAATTTAAAGATATTATATAATTTTTTTTACAACAAAAGCTATTTGAAATATCAATGCAATTAACAATATTATCATTTAGAATATAAAAATTATATGTTAGGTAAAATAATGATAAAAAGAAGAAAAAAAATTTTATTATATGTTTGGTGGCAAATCCGTGGTAAGTTGCTATGGCTTTGACATGAATTGTCTTAGTCCATGGCAATTCCCTAGCAAATTGCTAGGGATTTGCCATGGATTGACTTTTTTCTTTTTTTATATTTATTTTTATTGCATACATTTTGTTTAAAATGGTCAAATGTTTAATAATACTTTTATCTCTAACTTATTTATTCTTGAAAAAGAATTGATAAAAATTAAAAATAGAATGTAAATATTTTTCTGTGTCAAAATATATGTGTTTATTAAAATTAAAAAAATTTAAAGATATTATATAAAATTTTTTACAACAAAATCTATTTGAAATATCAATGCAATTAACTATTTTACCATTTAGAATATAAAAATTATATGTTAGGTAAAATAGTGATAAAAAGAAGAAGAAAATTTTATTATATGTTACGTTTCAAATCTGTGGCATGTTGCCATGCTTTGCCACGGATTGGCTTTTTTCTTTTTTTATTTTAATTTTTATTATTTTTATTTTTATTGCATACATTTTGTTTAAAATGATCAAATGTTTTATAAAATTTTTACCTCTAACTTATCTATTCTTGAAAAAGAATTGATACAAATTAAAATAGAATATAATATTTTTGTGTGTCGAAATATATGTGTTTGTTAAAATAAAAAAATTTTTAGATATGATATAATTTTTTTAAAAAACAAAAGCCATTGGAAATATCAATGTAATTGACTGTATTACCATTTAGAATATAAATATTATATGTTAGATAAAATAATGATAAAAAGAAAAAGAAAAATTTTATTATGTGTTCCATGGTAAATCCGTGGCATGTTGCCACGGATTGTGTTAATTCGTGGCAAATCCGTAGCAATAGATCTTTTTCTTTTTTTTTCCTAATTTTTAATATATTTATTTTTATTGCATACATTTTGTTTAAAATGGTCAGATGTTTTATAAATATTATTTTTATCCCTAGTTTATGTATTCTTAAAAAGAATAGATATGAATTTAAAATAGAATGTAGTATTATTGTGTGTTGAAATATGTGTTTATTAAAGTAAAAAAAAAATTAAGATATGATATAATTTTTTTTTACAACAAAAGCCATTGAAAATATCAATGCAATTGATTGTATTACCATTTAGAATATTGAAAATTATATGTTAGGTAAAATAATTATAAAAAAACAAGAAAATTTTATTATATATTCCGTGGCAAAGCACGGAGTTGCCATAGATTGTGTTAGTCCATGGCAAATCCCTAGCAAATTAGTTGGGATGTGCCACGGATTGATTTTTTCCTTTTTTTTATTTCAATTTTTTATTAAATTTATTTTTTTGAATACCTTTTGTTTAAAATGGTCAAATATTTTATAAATTTTATTTTTATCCCTAGCTTATTTATTCTTGAAAAAGAATTGATACGAATTTAAAATAGAATGTAATATTTTTGTGTGTCCAAATATATGTGTTTATTAAAATTTAAAAAAAATTAAGATATGATGTAGTTTTTTTTAACAACAAAGGCTATTGGAAATATTAATGCAATTAACTATATTACCATTTAGAATATAAAAATTATATGCTAGGTAAAATAATAATAAAAAGAATAAGAAAATTTTATTAAGTGCTCGGTGGTAAATCCGTGGCAAGTTGTCATGGCTTTGCCACGAAGTTTCCACGAATTATGTTAGTCCGTTGCTAGGGATTTCCCACGAATTTATTTTTTTATTTTTTATTCTAATTTTTAATAGATTTAATTTTATTCCATACATTTTGATTAAAATGGTCAAAATTTTTATAAACATTATTTTTATCTCTAACTTATTTATAATTGAAAAAGAATTAATACGAATTTAAAATAAAATGTAATATTTTTGTGGACTAGATTTAGCAGGGGGTGACCACTACTTCTTTCTTTGTTGCTATTAATGGGACGGTGCACAGCTTTTTTAGAGGTCAAAAAGGTCTCCGACAGGGGGATCCTATCTCTCCACTCCTATTTGTTATATGCTTAGAATATTTCTCTCGAGTTGTCAAAGTGCGCACACTTGGGACTTTGTTCCACTATTATCCCAAATGTAAGACCTTAAGGATTACTCACCTTTCTTTTGCGGATGATCTTATGTTGTTTGCTAGGGGTGACCGTCCCTCAGTTCGCATCCTCCTTGACTGCCTGGATTAATTCAATAGGTGCTCTGGTCTTCAAATCAATAAGGACAAGTCTAATATCTATATGGCTGGATTTTGTAGCAATGATCAGGAGGGTCTTCTGGCAGATACCGGTATACCCATTGGGGAATTTCCTTTTCGTTACCTTGGTCTACCTATCATGCATGGTAAAGTTCACCTATCTCTCTATCAACCTCTGCTAGATAGAATTGGCTCCTACATTAGGCGGTGGTATGCACGTTCACTTTCTTATGCTGGCCGACTACTGCTGATCCAGACTGTCCTTCAGGGGGGTTGAATGTTTCTAGTTGTCCATTTTCCTAACTCCGTCTGTTGTTATTTGTCAGTTGGATAGGATGGCTCGTGATTTCCTATGGGACTCAAAAAAGTCGTTGGTTGCCTGGAAGGATATCTGCCTACCCAAGAATGTGGCGGGACTTGGTTTGTGTCATCTACAGACTTAGAATGCGGCGTTATTAACCAGAATCATCTGGGACATACAATCTAAGAAATAATCCTTGTAGGTCCAATGGTTAGATCATTACTACATTAAGGGCAGATCTGTTTGGGAGATTGAACACCACAGGGATCATTCTCCATTGTTTCATAAAGTGTTAGCAATTTAGCACTTGATTCTGGAGTGAGAAAATGGTTCTCATTGTGCTTCTGATGATTTATCTTGTCCTCTATGTAAAGCACATATGGAGACGACTAGCCATCTTTTCTTCAAATGATCTTTTTTTGCATCTATTTGGAGGGAAATTAAAGTGTGGCTGGGATTACCACAAGCAATGAATTCGGCTAGATCTTGTTTTAGGTGGTACAAGCGTGCAAACCGTGGCTCTTCCTGGATGGCAAAGGCTATAGCTACCGCTGTGGCTGCCACATTCTATTACATATGGTCTGCACGTAACAAAGCACTATTTGAGGGGACTGTTTTCCAATAGTTGGATATTTCTAAAAAGATCAAAACTCATGTGTACACTGTTATTTTTCCTTTGTACCCTAATATTCTGTCTAGTTTGGAGAATGGTATGCACCACTACTAGTTAATAGTCCTCTTGACTATGAACTAGTAAACATCCATGTAAATATATTTTGCTCAATATAAACCCATTTACATTGTGATAAAAAAATAAAATAAAATAATTTAAAAGATATGATATATATATTTTTTAACAACCATAGCCATTGGAAAATATCAATGCAATTGACTGCATTCCTATTTAGAATATAAAAATTATAGGTTAGGAAAAATAATAACAAAAAGAACAAGAAAAATTTATTTTGTGCTCCGTGGCTAGTCCGTGGCAAATCCCTAGCAAATTTCAAGGGATTTGCCACAAATTGATTTTTTTCTTTTTTTTATTCAAATTTTTATTATGTTTATTTTTATTGCATACATTTTGTTTAAAATAGTCAGATGTTTTATAAACATTATTTTTATCCCTAACTTATTTATTCTTGAAAAAGAATTAATATTAATTTAAAATAGAATGTAATATTTTTGTGTGTCGAAATATATGTGTTTGTTAAAATAAAAAAAATTAAGATATGATTTAATTTAAAAAAAAAAACAAAATCCATTCGAAATATCAATGTAATTGACTGTATTACCATTTAGAAAAAAAAAATTATACGTTAGGTAAAATAATGATAAAAAGAAAAAAAATTTATTATGTGTTCCATGGCAAATCCGTGGCAAGTTGCCACGGCGTTGCCACGGATTGTGCTAGCCCGTGGCAAATCCCTAGCAATTGATTTTTTTTCTTTTTTTCTTCTAATTTTTATTATATTTATTTTTATTACATACATTTTGTTTAAAATGGTCAGATATTTTATAAATATTATTTTTATCCCTACTTTATTTATTCTTAAAAAGAATTTCTATGAATTTAAAATAGAATGTACTATTTTGTGTGTCGAAATATATGTGTTTATTAAAGCAAAAAAAAAAAAAGATATGATGTAATTTTTTTTTTTTTACAACAAAAGCCATTGGAAATATCAATGCAATTGATTGTGTTACCATTTAGAATATGAAAATTATATGTTAGGTAAAATAATGATAAAAAAATAAGAAAATTTTATTATGTGTTCCGTGGTAAAGCATGGAATTGCCACGGATTGTATTAGTCCGTGGCAAATCCCTAGCAAATTGCTTGGGTTTGCCATGGATTGATTTTTTCCATTTTTTTTATTTCAATTTTTATTAAATTTATTTTTCTTGCATACCTTTTGTTTAAAATGGTCAAAGGTTTTATAAACATTACTTTTATCCCTAGCTTATTTATTCTTGAAAAAGAATTGATAGGAATTTAAAATAGAATGTAATATTTTTGTGTGTCCAAATATTTGTGTTTATTAAAATTTAAAAAAAAACTTAAACATATGATATAATTTTTTTTTTTTTACAACAAAAGCTATTGGAAATATCAATGCAATTAACTATATTACCATTTAAAATATGAAAATAATATGTTAGGTCAAATAGTGATAAAAAGAATAAGAAAATTTTATTATGTGTTTCGTGGCAAATCCGTGGCTCGTTGCCACGGATTGTGTTAGTCCGTTACTAGGGATTTGCCACGAATTTATTTTTTCCTTTTGTGTTCTAATTTTTATTAGATTTAATTATATTCCATACATTTTGATTAAAATGGTCAAATGTTTTATAAACATTATTTTTATCTCTAACTTATTTATTCTTAAAAAAGAATTAATACGAATTTAAAATAAAATGTAATATTTTAGTGTGTCGAAAGATACGTGTTTATTAAAATAAAAAATTTTAAAGATATCATATAATTTTTTTTTTTTTACAACAAAAGCCATTGGAAAATATCAATGCAATTGATTGTATTCCCATTTAGAATATAAAAATTATATGTTAGGTAAAATAATAATAAAAAGAACAAGAAAAATTTATTATGTGCTCCATGGCAAATCTGTGACAAGTTGCCACGGAGTTTCCACGGATTGGCTTTTTCCTTTTTTTTTTATTCTAATTTTTATTATTTTTATTTTTATTGCACATATTTTTTTAAAAATGGTCAAATGTTTTATAAACATTATTTTTATCTCTAGCTTATTAATTCTTGAAAAAGAATTGAAACAAAATTAAAATAGAATGTAATATTTTTTTGTGCCAAAATATATGTGTTTATTAAAATTAAAAAATTTAAAGATATTATATAATTTTTTTTTACAACAAAAGTTATTTGAAATATCAATGCAATTAACTATATTACCATTTGGAATATAAAAATTATATGTTAGGTAAAATAGTGATAAAAAAAAAGAAGAAAATTTTATTATATGTTCCGTGGCAAATCCATGGCAAGTTGTCCCTGCTTTGCCACGAATTATGTTAGTCTGTGGCAAATCCCTGACAAATTGCTACAGATTTGCCACGGATTGGCTTTTTTCTTTTTTATTCTAATTTTTATTATATTTATTTTTATTGCATACATTTTGTCTAAAATTGTCAAATGTTTTATAATATTTTTATCTCTAGCTTATTTATTTTGGAAAAACAATTGATACAAATTTAAAATAGAATGTAATATTTTTGTGTGTCGAAATATATGCGTTTATTAAAATTAAAAAAATTTAAAGATCATATATAATTTTTTTTTACAACAAAAGCTATTTGAAATATCAATGCAATTAATTATATTATCATTTAGAATATCAAAATTATATGTAAAGTAAAATAGTGATAAAAAGAAGAAGAAAATTTTATTATATGTTCCGTGGCAAATCCATGACAAGTTGCCACGGCTTTGCCATGAATTGTGTTAGTCCGTGGCAAATCCCCAGCAAATTGCTAGGGATTTGCCATAGATTGACTTTTTTCTTTTGTTTATTCTAATTTTCATTATATTTATTTTTATTGCATACATTTTGTTTTAAATGGTCAAATGTTTTATAAATATTATTTTTATCTCTAATTTATTTATTCTTGAAAAAGAATTGATACAAATTTAAAATAAAATGTAATATATTTGTGTGCCCAAAGATATGTGTTTATTAAAATTAAAATAATTTAAGGATATTATATAATTTTTTTTACAACAAAAGCTATTTGAAATATCAATGCAATTAACTATATTACCATTTAGAATTAAAAAAAATGATATGTTAGGTAAAATAATGATAAAAAGAAAAAGAAAGTTTTATTATATGTTCCGTGGCAAATCCGTGACAAATCCGTGGCAAGTTACCATGGATTGTGTTAGTCCGTGGCAAATCCCTAGCAAATTTCTAAAGATTTGCCATAGATTGGCTTTTTTTCTTTTTTTTTTAATTCTAATTTTTATTATATTTATTTTTATTGCATTCATTTTTTTTTAAATATGGTCAAATGTTTTATAAACATTATTTTTATCTCTAACTCTTTTATTCTTGAAAAAGAATTGATACAAATTTAAAATAGAATGTAATATTTTTGTGTGTCCAAATATTTGTGTGTATTAAAATTAAAAAATTTAAAGATATTATATAATTTTTTTTACAACAAAAGCTATTTGAAATATCAATGAAATTAACTATATTACCATTTAGAATATAAAAATTATACATTAGGTAAAATAGTTATAAAAAGAACAAGAAAATTTTATTATATGTTTCGTGGCAAATCCGATGCCACGGCTTTGCCACGAAGTTGCCACGAATTGTGTTAGTCCGTAATAAATCCCTAGAAAGTTGCTTGGGATTTGCCACGGATTTTTTTCTTTTTTATTCTAATTTTTATTATATTTATTTTCATTCCATACATTTTGATTAAAATTGTTAAATCTTTTATCAACATTATTTTCTATCTCTAACTTATTTATTCTTGAAAAAGAATTGATACAAATTTAAAATCGAATGTATTATTTTTTGTGTGTCGAAATATATGTGTTTATTAAAATTAAAAAATTTAAAGATATGATATATATATATATATATATATATATATTTACAGCAAAAGCCTTTGGATATATCAATGCAATTAACTATGTTACCATTTCGAATATAAAAATTATATGTTAGGTAAAATGGTGATAAAAAGAATAAGAAAATTTTATTATGTATTCCGTGGCAAATCCGTGGCAAATATTCAGGTTAAATAAGATAATATATTCATAGGAAAGAAATTAGTTACACAAATTGACTAAATAGTCTATAATAATAGAGAAAATATCATATTTTTCTACTAATTTTGTTATTTATGCATTTATAGATTTGAATTATAATATATTATTGATCAATTTTATTCTTAAAAATAATTATATTTTTAATTTTTAATTTATCGGACTATTGAACTGTGAATCAATAAATTTTTCGATTTGATATCTGGTCTAGTTCTAAAAATATTGTTTCTGGGTAACTATTGTGTCTATAGAATGTATATTGAGGTCTCTGCTGATGTGCAGCAGACAATAGGTTGTTTTAGAATTTGCCATTCTAAACTTGAAGCAAGAAAGTTTAGCTATAAAAATAGGCCCCATATTTTTTTATAGCTATAAACAAGACCTTGTGGCTTTGTTTTTCATTACCCAGTTTGTCTTGGTAACTGCCCATGAAAAATGTGGGAGACCAGAAAAGGATTTTAATTTTCTTGAAAAACCAAAAATGGATTTGAGGTTGTAAATTTTTTCTAACCAACTTTTGGATTTGAGAATGAAAAGTTTTCCTTCTTTCCAACTTTGGAACTGTTATTCTGAAGAAGGCCCAAAAAAGCTATTTTGGGCTCTCAACTTTGGATTTCTTGATAGATGAGGTATTTAAAGACAAATAGGACCGCTTATTTTGTTGATCAAATGATTCAAATCAATCATTTGGACCTCAAGGCGTTTTTATATTCATATTTTTTATATAAATATAAGTATCTTAAACTAGAATATTTTAATTCATATAAACATATTTATTAAAATTAATTTTCTACTTCGGTCGCAAACCAAATTAAAAATTTTAATTATCTTACTTTTTCAATCCTCTTCCTTTCCTTTCTTTCCCCTCCATAAAAATAAACATAAATACCTAAATTTGCTTATTCTCTTTCCTTTTCCCTCCAAATCCTCCAATCCAAAGACACACTAAATCACTCCACACACACACACACACACATAATAGGAGTTATAGAAGACTTTCATGTTATACGTGACAGTGTCCACAATTTTCATTATAACATGAGGTAGTGTTCTTTGTTGACATTTAGTGCGTTGAATTTAAAAGAATATTTTTTTAAAGAAAATGTAAAAGGTTATTAATTCTGATAAGATTACCTGATAAATAAACACTTAATAGACTTTTATAAAATTGTGAAGTTATAAATAAAAGTTAACAATTAATAGACTTTAAAAAAAAACTAAAATCATAATTAAAAATTATTTATTTAATACTTTTTATTCTACATATCTTCATGCAATGCATGAACATCAAACTAGTATCTCAAATAGTACATTCTTTTATCTTTAAGTTTACATGCATTGAAAAATTCTTGGATTATAAGTCAAATATATAAATTCTGAACTTTTGATCAATTGCAAACTTTAGAGTTCATTACAGTGTCAAGATAATTCTTTGTTAATACACTTCAAAATATTTGTCCATATTTTTTATTTAATATGTAAAAAAAAATAAGAAGTGTAAATCAAAGCTTAAAATTTAATGTTAGATTAAATATATTTTTAATTAATTAAATTACTCTTTTTTATTATAAAATATTCTTTTATATACACATGTGCTCTACAATAAGTGCCCTATGGTTTTAATATGTTAAATTAAATTTGATTTATTTGCCTCGATATGTTGAATGCCAACTTAATACGCATAAAAATGTCATTTTGATAATGAAAATACCATTATTGAATAATTTTTCTAATTTAACATTGATGTTACTGTAGACAAAGAATTCTAGGATAAAATATATTTTCAAGATTAAAAGAAAATTATGTATTTTAGTCTTGATTAATTACAATTAATTCATGAATAAATATAATTATTCTTGAATTAATTAATATAATTAGGCTATTATTAAAAGCTCATTAAATCCAATGGATTATAAAATTGACTATTGAAGTTGGGCTATCGTTAATGATCCATTTTACATTAAATCCAATATATTATGGATTAAATGAAATTGGATTGGGCCCTAAAATTGGACTTTTGAAAATCTCATAACCCAAATATAATGTGGGTTAAATGAAATTGGGATAAAACATACATTAAGCCCAAATCATCTTAAACCCAGGTCTATTAGGGTTTGTTGGGAGTCTCCTTCAAAATTCCACATTGGCTATTTATGCTAAAATCAAGGAATTTTTAGCCTATAAATAGGCTCTTCCCTCAATGGTTCAAGGCACCCCCAAGATCCTCAAGTTAAAGCTTCAACAAACAAGAATCTTCATAAAGTTTCAAGCATTCAAGCTTCATCAAATTCAAGGTTCAGAATCGTCATCAAATCAAGGTTCAGAATCTTCATCAAATTTCAAGGCGTTCATCTTGCTTTGCATCAAACAAGTCTCGAAGGCTTGGCAATCAAGTGTTCATCATCAAATCCCGTTCGATCCGAGATCAAGCTCTTCAGCCCTCGAATCAACGTTTTTCAAAAAGAGAACAATCGGAGGACTCATCCTGCAATTTAGGACTTCTTCGGAGATTTGTAACCACTTTTCATATTTACTAAATATTTTGTAAATTTCGATATTTTTCTTGTCTTATTTGCAGACTTGAAATTTGTCGTCTACTAATTTCTAACACGCCCAATGGGACAATCTCTGCCTCCTATCTCTTCTCTTCAAATCAATCCCAAGTTCAAGTACAAGTACAAATCAACTTAATGGCCCCAAAGAACAGCAAAACTGCATCTGCTAGTTCAAAGGCTGCTGATATCATGGAGACTGCTACAACTGTTGGCAAGGCTCCACAAGCTTCAAGCCAAGGCATGCTGACAAGAAGTAAGACTCAAGCTCTTTCACAAAGTGAGGCTCAAAACTTCAGCATTGTCTCATCGCCTGCAACTGTAAAGTTGAAGCAAGATGCTGCTTCTACAATGCGCAAGATGTCAACTTCGTTGGAGAATACCAACATCTCCAAACAAGCTGACCAAAGTTCAAGTACTGGCTCTGCGCCTTAATCCCCTCATGGGGACTTCAAATCCAAAGCTTCATCAAATGAAGATTCCACTGCATCTTTTGTGGCACCAGTTATGATGACGGGCACACAAAATCTAGAAGAGTAACTCGCACACCTCACAAAATTGGTGGAGGGACTCGCCAAACGCTCCCAAGAGCAAGATCTTACTATCGCGCATCTCATCAATCGCTTTGAAAAGACTGGCGAAACGAGTCAAGCTCCTCTAAAGAGATCTGAAGTGCAAGAGGAAGTGGAAACTTCTAAGAAATTACAGGATATTCAAATATCCTCCGAAGGTATGATTCCTGTGGACCAGCTCAAAGACTTCATCATGGGCACGATTAAGGACAAGTATGAAGGAGGTAGCAAATCCACCTTCACATATGCAAAGCCTTATTCGCAAAGAATTGATGATATGAGAATGCTGGCTGGATATCAGCCACCAATGTTCTAACAATTTGATGGCAAAGGAAATCCCAAGTAACATATGGCTCACTTCATCGAGACGTGCAACAATGCTGGAACTTATGGGGATCTACTAGTGAAGCAGTTTGTACGATCCCTCAAAGAAAATGCATTTGACTGGTACATCGATCTGGCACCGGGTTCCATCAATAGTTAGGAACAACTTGAACAAGAGTTTCTCAACAGATTCTACAGCACTCGTAGAATCGTTAGTATGGTAGAACTCACCAACTCTCGCCAATGGAAAGACGAACCAGTGGTGGACTATATCAACAGATGGAGGAATTTGAACCTCAATTGTAGAGATCGTCTAAGTGAATCATCTGCAATTGAGATGTGCATTCAAGGTATGCACTGGGGACTCCAGTATATCTTTAAAGGAATCATGCCAAAGACGTTTGAAGAATTGGCGACCTGCGCTCATGATATGGAATTGAGCATCGTTGCATATGGGGGTAAGGCACCTGTCCAAGACACCAACAAAGGCAAAGAAAAATAAGATTTTAGAAAATGGAGCAAACACTTTTCTAAAACTGAAGTAAAAGAGTCCATGGCCACAGTCGCAGCTCCAATAAAAATTTCTTCAAAGGTAACTCAAAAGGTGAGCAAGAAGATGGGTCCTCCGCAGGAAAGGAAAAAAGGTAACCTTAGAAGAAAGGCAGTCTAAGGAATATCCTTTTCTCGACTCTAATGTTTCTTCAATGTTCGATGAACTATTAGTTGCTAAAGCTATAGAGTTGCTAGAGGCAAAGCGCCCGAATGAAGTTGGACGAATAAAGAATCCCAACTACTGCAAGTACCATCGGCTGATTGGTCATCCAATTGAGAAATGCTTTGTATTTAAGGACAAGATCATGCAATTGGTCCGTGAAGGACATGTAGTCCTTGAAGAAGACAAAGCATCCGCAAATTTGACAACTGTTGGCATCGCTCCCGTTGAACTCGATATTTTGGAGGTTAAATTTGGAAGTTTTGATCCTATGAAGGTTGAAGTTGACAGACAAGTCCTTCCTACCAAAGCATATCAACAAGAAGTTGAAGAACCTTTTGTCCATGGTGAAGATGAAGGTTGGACCCTTGTGACAAGAAGAAAGAAACGCACCAAAGCTTTAAAAGATGGAGCTTCACTGGTCAGAAGCAGATTCACAAAGAAAAATGTGAAGAAGGTCAAAAGTAAGAAGACCAAATCTGCATCAACAGTGGATGATTCTTTTTGGAAGAAATCTCCGCTACCTCTCACACTAAAAGACTTCATACTAAGGGAACTTGCTAAAAAGTTCAACATTGTTTCATACTATGCCATACATGAGGAAAGCAAAGAAGACAATGATGAATGTATAAATGAAGGAGACCTGGAGAGAATTGAAGCTTCGGCAGACCTTAGTAGCTATATGGCTGAGATCACATTTACTGACGATGACTTACTACTTGGCTCAACGCCTCACAATTGACCGTTATTTGTGGTTGGCTATGTGCAAGAACAGAGGGTGAATACGATACTATTAGACAGACGATCGGCAGTAAACATCTTACCTCTGCGAACATTAAGAGAGTTGGGCATTTCTATGGATGAGTTGTCCCAAAGTCACCTTATGATACAAGGCTTCAATTAAGGGGGGCAACGAGCTAGTGGTACTCTTCGATTGGATATATTGATTGAAGATATGCTTTCAATTGCTCTTTTCCATGTTATTGATGCTAAGACCTCCTACAATATTCTACTAGGAAGACCATGGCTCCATGATAATGGTGTGGTGCCATCAACCCTGCATCAATGTTTCAAATTTCGTCAAAATGGCGTGGTGAAGAAAATAGATGCTAATGATAAACCATTCACTGAAGCTGAGGCGCATATTGCTGATGCTAAGTGCTACATTAAAAAGGATGGTGAATCAACTAAGATCGATTTATCAAGAGGGAAGGAAGATAAAAAGGTTACCTTCTCCAAAGATGTTAAAGCTATAGTATGTGCAGAGAGCTCTACTAAGCAATATGCATGCAATAAGCCACTAGGAGGGCTCACTTTGCCTCTTACAAAGGTTGATCCTGTCAAGTCGTCAAATACTCCTATAAAAGGATTTGTTCGACCAAAGAAAAAAGTAAAAGTAGAGCATGGAGAATTACCGACCTCACGTACAGAGGAAGGATTTGACCCAAATGCTTATAAACTCCTAGCCAAGGCTGGATATAACTCGTAAAGTCAACATTTGTTGGGAAAGCTTCCTGCTGATGTCAACTAGGAAAAAGGTCAAAGCTCAAGATCTATCCAAAGCATGCCAACAGGAAAAGAGCGTGCTGGTCTGGGTTACAAACAAGCATCTCCCATCCGACTCAAGATTACAAGGGCCAACGTACAGTATATTACTGTAGAAGATGAAGTGACGTCAAAACCGCGATCTGCTTTTGGTGGGACAGGAGATACAAATGCACGTCCATCTATCTTTACTAGATTAGGCCCAAAGAAAATAAGAAAATCTATTTTCAAGAGGCTTGGAGTCACAGTCACTTTAAAGGCAAGACATTCCAGCAAAGTCTCCTCCAAGGCAAGAACGGTGGTGAATTGCAATGGAATCTTAAAAATAATAACACAAGTGACACCTGATGTGCCTTGTGATGAAGAAAGTGTAGCCTCTTGTAATCACATTACCATCTATGATGAAGAGTGTGCCGAAGAAGAGGATGATGAGCATGCTCCAGCAGAACTTGAAGAAGGCGTAAAAGCCACAGTTGATGAACTTAAAGAAGTAAACTTGGGCACTGTTGAAGATCCTCGTCCAATTTACATAAATGCACTCTTATCGCCTGAAGAAGAAAAGGCCTATGTCGACTTGTTGAAGGAATTCAGAGGCAATTTTCCTTGGACATATAAAGAAATGTCAGGCTTAAACATCAAAATTGCTATCCACCATTTAGCTGTAAAGGATGGGGCAACACCAGTAAAGCAGGCCCAACGGTGTTTTCCACCTGAGCTGGTTCCATTAATTGAAGTAGAAGTGAACAAGCTGATCGAAGCCAAATTTATTTGAGAGGTCAAGTATCTAACCTGGGTTGCGAATATTGTCCCTGTAAGGAAGAAAAATGGACAAATTCAAATTTGTGTGGATTTTAGGAATCTAAACGATGCCTGTCCAAAAGATGATTTTCCACTGCCTATTCCTGAACTGATGGTAGATGCAACCACTAGTCATGAAGTTCTATCTTTCATGGATGGATCTTCTAGGTATAACCAAATCAAAATGGCACCTGAAGTTGAGGAGCTTACTGTCTTTCGTACTCCAAAAGGAATCTATTGCTACACAGTGATGCCTTTTGGTCTAAAGAATGATGGAGCCATATATCAAAGAGCAATGCAAAAGATCTTTGATGACATGCTACACAAGATCGTGGAATGCTATGTGGATGATTTGGTGGTCAAGTCACGTAAATGAGCTGATCATCTTCAAGATTTGAGAAAAACTTTCGAGCGACTTCGAAAATATCAATTGAAGATGAATCCTCTTAAATGTGCTTTTGGTGTCACCTCTGAAAAATTCTTAGGTTTCATCATTCGTCATCGAGGAATCGAAATAGACCAATCAAAGATCAATGCAATTATAAGGATGCCCGAACCGAGAAACATCCATGAATTAAAGAGTTTACAAGAAAAGTTGGCCTACCTTCGAAGGTTCATCTCAAATCTTGCCGGACGCTGCCAACCGTTCAGTCGTCTAATAAAGAAGGGCGTACCATTTGAATGGGATGAAGCGTGCCAAAATGCTTTCAAATGCATCAAATCTTACTTGATGAAGCCTCCTGTGCTTGCCGCACCTATCCCGGATAAGCCATTGATTTAGTACATTGTTGTGCAAGAACGCTCAGTGGGGGCATTGCTTGCTTAAGAAAATGACAATGACAAAGAAAATGCACTCTATTACTTAAGTCAGATGATGACACCAAATGAGTTGAATTATTCACCAATTGAGAAGATTTGCCTAGCCTTGATATTTGCAATTCAAAAATTGAAGTATTATTTTCAAGCACATATTGTACGCCTTATTTCCAAGGCTAATCCTATAAAGTATGTCATGACAAAGCCTGTGCTATCTTATCGTTTAGCAAGGTGGTACCTTCAACTCCAACAATTTGATATTGTCTTTGTCGAACAAAAAGCTGTCAAAGGACAAGTGCTGGCGAATTTCTTGGCTGATCATCCTATCCCTGCTGAGTGGGAACTAAGTGACGAGTTACCTGATGAAGATGTTCTTGTCATTGAGATTCTCCCACCATGGAGGATGTACTTTGACGGTGCGACACATCGTGAAGGTGCTGGAGTTGGTGTAGTATTCATTACCCCTGAAGGAGATGTACTACTGTACTCTTTCACCTTGACTAAAAGATGCTCAAATAATGTGGCTGAATACCAAGCCCTTATACTTGGATTAGAGTTGGCTGTTGATATGAAGCGACTGCACCTCGAAGTATATGAGGACTCCCAATTGATTGTTAATCAATTACTTGGTGAGTATGATATTAAGAAACCTGAGTTGATCCCGTATCATAATTATGCAAGATGACTTATGGGATATTTGGGTGATGTGATGATCGAGCATGTATTAAGAAGCAAAAATAAGCAAGCTGATGCGTTGGCAAAATTAGCTTCTACATTATGTTTACATGATCGAGAAATTCAAATTCCTATATGTCAAACTTAGGTCATACCGCCTATTTTTGAAGATGAAGACAATGGTTTATGAAATTAATGAAGAAGATTAGAGACAACCTTTCGTAGATTATCTCAAAAATGGAAAGCTTCCGGATGATTTACGAAGATGGAGTGATATTCGCCGGCATGCCACTCGCTTCTTTTTCTATAGTGATACGCTTTTTCGACATTCGTTTGAAGGTGTCTTCCTGAGATGTTTAGGTCAAGAAGAAGCTGTGCAAGCAATGGAAGAAGCTCATTCTGGCATATGTGGAGCCCATCAATCTGGTCCGAAGCTTCATTTTCGTATCAAGAGGATAGGATATTATTGGCCTACCATGGTGAAAGATTGTCTAGATTATGCTAGAAGATGTCAAGCATGTCAATTCAATGCCAATTATCTACATCAACCGCCAGAGCCATTGTACCCGACAGTTGCTTCATGGCCATTTGATGCATGGGGATTGGATGTTGTTGGACCATTACCAAAGTCTTTTGCTGGGCATCTTTATATCTTGGCTGCAATGGATTACTTCTCTAAGTGGGTAGAAGCTGTGGCATTAAAAGAAGCAAGAAAGGAAAATGTCATTGATTTTATATGTGTAAACATTATTTATCGATATGGCATTTCTCGATACATTATCATAGATAACGGCAAGCCCTTTTGCAATAGTTTGATGGACAAGTTATGCGAGAAGTTTAAATTCAAACAGTACAAATCTTCTATGTACTATGCCCAGGCTAATGGACTCGCTGAAGCTTTCAACAAGACTTTATGCAACTTGTTGCAAAAAGTGGTTACTAAGTCAAAAACGGATTGGCATTTTCGTATTGGAGAGGCACTGTGGGCATATAGGACCACTTACCGCACTCCAACCCAAGCTACCCTATATGCATTGGTATCTGGTGTGGAAGCTGTCCTTCCACTAAAGCAACAAATTCCTTCCTTGAGGATCGCTATTCAAGAAGGTCTCACCAAGGAAGATAATGTCCATCTCAGACTTGAAAAGTTAGAAGCACTTGATGAAAAGAGGTTAGAGGAACAACAAAGGTTGGAATGCTACCAAACTCGTGTTTCCAAAGCCTTTAACAAGAAAGTGCATCTTCGTTCCTTTCAAGTCGGTGATTTAGTTCTCACTGTGAAAAGACCAATCATCGTTGGATCAAGAGGTCTACTCAAATGGATCTTACAAGATAGTTGCTGAAGATGGGTTGAGAATTGGACCGATCAATGGCAAATATTTGAAGCAATATTATGCATAAATGAAGGCCTTAAATTGTAAGTTGCTCATTGACTGCACGAGCTTAAACTGCAAGTTACTCCTGGCCCGCATGAGTTTAAACTGTGTAAAGGTAACCACCAATAGTGTAGTACGTGGTTAAACTGCTGAAACACTTCATCAAGTCTAAGTTGGTAAAAATGGATACTCCTGGCCCGTACGAGTCAAAACTGTAAACGCCCCCCCCCCCAAACCATATCCATCCATTTTGAACTACGTTTGACTTAATTCTTAAGTTATTCTTAAGATACGTAAGCAGCTTAGAAGAAATTTCTAAGTTCAGTCACATCCTTTCATCATTCTCTATTTTTCTCAAGTTATGACTTATTATGAAGTCGACGTTTGCAATAAGTAAACAAAACGCATATGTGCGAGAAAAGGTTGAGAAAATATGAAAGAAGTATATTATTGATGCTAGTAAGGAAGCAAGCTTATTTTACCAGAAAGGAAAAATACAACTGCTTAATGAACATATGAGGTGCTACGCAACATCAAGTGAAAAACTTGAAACTTTCCAAGTCTTGTTGCATTGCCACCAAATGTTCTATTATATTCTTCAAGTTGGCTTCATCCTCTTCGTTTGCTTTAGGGGCGTTTTAAAGTGAAGCAAGCTCTTCTTTGAGGGACAAGCAGGTGGACTCTACTTCTAAAAGCTGCCTGTTCTTTTCCTCAACAGCAGTTAAATGTTTTTTATCCTTTTTCTTTAAGCGTTGGAGCTTCCTTTTGAGAGCAGCAATATTGGCTTTAACTCGTTGTGAGTTGGCCTTACTTTCTTCAATTTGACTTATGAGGTCACACTTTTTAGCCTCAACATCACTTAAGTGTTGGCTAGCAGCAGAAAGCAATTTTTTCATGAGACTCCTTTGAGGCTTTCTTCGAAGAGGTGGATCTAGCATTGTCAAATTCACGTGCTCTAGCAAAGAAAGAACTCAAGTGATTATCCAATGGTGACAAGTCAACAATAGGATCCTTGCTCAATTCTTTAAGAATATAGCAAGCTTGATCCTCAAGTGAAGAGATCTGCTCGATAGACGTTTGTCGAATTCGTTGATAAAATTGTTGCCATACTTCAATAACAAACTTCTTTTTGCAACTTGATAGTAGGGATCTCCTGGGAAGGTAGAGATGGCTAAACAATGTTGATGAGCTGCTACCTTAGATGTCAAATCCTCACATTGAGAGTAAGAGATGTTCTCGCAACCACCTTACTTTGAGCAGTGAGAATCATTGATCGAGCCTTAAGAATAAGCATCCTCATCAAGGGCTACAACATTGACCTAATGAAGAAGAACAGCAAAGAATTTGAGTCAAAAGAAAAGAAAATTGGAATAAAAATAAAAAAAAACAAAAAGGGAAAACCAGTTTTACCTTGTCCTTGAAGGTTTCTTGATCCTTGGGCTCTTGGTTTAAAGTTGTAGTTGCTACCTTCGTTCTCTTCCAACAGTGGTCTCTACTACTAGAACTGGCTTCTTCAATTTGATTCAACTCCTTTTGTTTTGAAGATGATGAAAGTTTCTCTATAACC
This sequence comes from Voacanga thouarsii, assembly GCA_026120185.1. Taxonomy (NCBI): domain Eukaryota; kingdom Viridiplantae; phylum Streptophyta; class Magnoliopsida; order Gentianales; family Apocynaceae; genus Voacanga; species Voacanga thouarsii. Next base: position 322,310 of record JANUWF010001450.1, read on the forward strand.
AAGTCATGATTTGAAGAAGAATGTCTGTCATGTCTTGAAGGATTTTCAAACCGCTTTGAAGCATTGAGAGTGATAGTATCTTGATGAAGTTTCTTCTCGGGGTAAGGCAAATTCTCTACTTTCTTAAATGCAAGGTTTTGGGAATTCAATATTGAGATGTGATCTTCAAGAAAGGTTCCATGTACTTGTTCCCACCATGCTTTATACTCTGGAGTATAGTGCTTCTTTATGCTATAAGGAGTGGCTGGAAATGTTACCTTGGCCATTGTTCCGCGAAGCGTGCATCTTACCCAAAGACGTAAGACATCTATTAAGGCGGTCTTATGGGTAGAAATCTCAAAGTAGCATGGGATATCCTACAAGAATCCAAATTGGCGACTAAAGCGATGTGGGCTATAAGGCTCAATGATGAAGTGATCGTCCTTCCGCAAAGTTAGAAGACTTGAACAAAGGCTCAAAAAGTAAAGTTGTTCCTCCAAAGGGGCTACCTCATTATCAACAAAGTCATGTTTTTTATTCTTGGTAAGGATGTTCATAGCCCAAACAATGATCTCACCTCTATAAATCCGCTTGCGGGCTTCATCTTCGCTAAAGTACTTTCCGCTACTTTCACCAAAATAACTCGCCATTGGAGGGCTATTCAGGCCTTGAGAAACTTCATAGTGAGTTTTGAAGTAGTGTGCAAGCCATCCATATATATAGTGAGTTGGGAAGATAGATTTCTCCTCACTGGGATGTTGAGAGTTGGAAATACAATTCAATCCTCTATAAATGTTGGTCAAGACGGGAATAGCTAAACTAACTCGTTCCCCGTACGCCATCAAACTTGCCATTTTGAAGGTACTTGGACGAATGATGTCTACTTCTTCATTAGGCAAGACAAAGACACAAAGCCAACATGATAAAAATGCTGCAAGGAATGTTTGATCTCTGTTGTGGCTTCTAATGCCCAACTTTGAAAACAAAGCTTCTTCTTCAGATGTCCATGCAGTATGCGGTGGGATAACTCCACATGGATTATCAGTAAACTTGGGACGTGATCTCCTTTCTTCTCTTGGAGGAGGCGTTGAATACTTTATTGCTCTTCTGAACCAGAAGTCGAGCCACTTATTGATGGAAACACCAGAGTTGTTGTTGTCCTTTTTGATCAAGCGGTATGCATGGAGAAGATGTTCGCAACTCCTTGGAAGGAATTGCTTGCCATCATGGTCCACACCGGTGATTTCCGCAGCATAAGGAACAACTTCATCATAGTGCATTCCAAGTATTGGTAAGCCTCGAAGTTCGTGCAAGTCCCAAAGTGAAATGGACACCTCGCCAGCTGAAGTTAAGAGCGTGTTGGTGAGAGGACACAAAGATTCACAAAAGGCTTTGAGAACGTTGGGGTTGCAATCGTACGTAAAAAGTGATGCATAGATAGCCTCATAGATCTTCGCAGATCTTAAATGTCCTTTGCAATGACTTAGAACGTTGTGTGCCCACTCCCAATATCTCTCTCTAAAGTGAAACGCGCCCAAAAAGTTCAGTGGTGAGGTCCATTGAGTCTCCTTTTGAATCAGTCGGTGTCCAAGTGAAGGTAACACACTGGGATGAGTTTGAGGTTCATGATTTGAGGAAAGAAGAATCCATGCCTTTGGGGAGCGAGTGCCTTTGAAGTTGACTTCCGTTGACCATTCCTTCACAAGTCGTTGGAGTGTCGCCTTTGGAAGGGCCCCCGCATTCTTGCCTGACATTGCCTCATAAACCGTCAAAGTTGTCCCTGCTTCAGTTGGATCATTCGTCGTCGTGAATGACTAGCAGTTGTTGGCCCGAAGAAGATCGCAAATTTGAGAAGTGCACCATAATTGAACCTAGTAAACAAAAAAAAAAAAAAAGAAGAGAAAGTTAGCTTAAAATAATAATAAGTAAAAAGTTAGTAAAAAAAAAAAAAAGATATTGAGTCTACGAAAAAAAGGTTAAAAAAAGTTAGTTTCAAAAAAGGGGGGGGGTTGAGTTTACAAAAAAAAAAAAAAAGGAAGTCTTTGCGTTTACCGAAAAAAAAGGACAAACAGTTAATTGGCCTTTTTAATTAAAAAAAACTGAGGAAAAAAAAAGTCAGCTTCGAAAAAAAACCAAAAAAAGGAAAAAAAAATAGCGAAGTGCATGTGTGGTGTGAAGAAAAAGGTGGTCAAGAATAGCGGCCGTCGCAATTTCGCTAGCAAATTGCGAAATTGAAAAAAAAAACTTACTTTCGCCGCGAAAGTTGCACCCAAGATGGCAGGATCTTTAATTGAGAATAATGAAGATTTCTTCAAATTGGTGTGGAAAAAAATTGATCAAGATGAAGGCCTTTTTATAGGCACTATAGGATGTTTATTCCAAATCCTATAAGAATTCTAAGTCTTGATTAAAAGATTTTTAATTGAGATTTAAATTTAAATCCAAAAATTTTGATTGGCGGATTCAAGAAATATGATTCCTACTCAAAATTGGATTTCAAATCTTTTTTCCTTATAGGAATAGAAAAAAATTCTATTTTAGTAAGGAGTTGAAAAAGGCTTTTATATTAATTTCTAATTAAATTGAGAAATTAATATTTTAAATACTTCAAGCCTTGTTTCCAAATTCTTTTGACAAAATATTTTTCCTCAAGTCTTGAAGTGGGGGCATTTGTAGACAAAGAATTTTGGGATAATCGTCTCACGATTTCCTCGCAATATTTCTCCCTAAATGTGATACCAACTTGAACAATCCGTGACAAATTCATGGCAAAAAAATGCTTAGCGATGAAGGTATTTGCCACAGACCTTCTTCATTGCAAATCCGTGGCAAATTCCAATTTAGCCACAGATTTGCCACGGATTTGTTTGTGGCAAATTGGCAGATTTCTTGTAGTGTCTTTTCATGTATTCTCCTATTTCAACACATCACACACACACACACACACACACACACACACACACACACACACACACACACATATTTATATATAAATATAATTAAACTTTAAATTTTTTTTTGTGATTGTTTTAGATTAGTGATAGATTTACGAGAGATTAGGGTTTATGAAACCATGATTCCTTGCAAATCTGTCGCAATTAGAGAGGAATTTGCGACGGTCATCCAAAATTAAATTTTTTTTAGAATTAAAAAATGAAGCCCTCACAAATTCGTCATAATTAGTGAGGGATTTGCGACGGCCATCTAAAATTTAAAAATAAATTAAAATTTTTAAAATTTAAAAATTAAGCCCTCGCAAATCTGTCGCAATTAACGAGGGATTTGCGACGGCAATTCAAAATTTAAAAATAAATTTATTTTTTAGAATTAAAAAATAAGCCCTCTCAAATCCGTCGCAATTAGCGAGGGATTTGCGACAGCCATCCAAAACTAAAAAATAAATTTATTTTTTTAAAATTAAAAAATAAGCCCTCGCAAATTCATCGCAATTAGTAAGGGATTTGCGACGGCCATCCAAAATTTTAAAATAATTTTTTTTTAAATCTTGAAAAATTAGCTGTCACAAATCCATGGCTAAATAGCAACGGATTTGTGACGGAAAATTGTGTCGTCGTAGATCCGTCGCAAAGCCCTTGCAAATCCGTCGCTAATTCACAAAAAAAATTACTATATAATTAATATGTAGCACAATAAATCATAAGAACATCAATAGCTTAGTGGTGGAACATGTGTTCCCACAACAATAACGTGGGTTCAAGCCCTGGGTCCGACATAATCTCATAATATTCTTTGCTGGTTTGGTCGGGTTCTTGGCGGGCCAAGCAACTAATTAATTAATTTTTAAAATAAAAACTTATTTCCATCACAAATTTATCGCTAATTTAATTAATTTTTGGCTATCGCAAATTCGTTTCTAGATTATTTAATTTTTTAAAATAATTTTTTTGTAGTCACAAATCCATCACTAAATTATTTTAATTTTTGTAAATAAAAAAAAATTGGCAGTCACAAATCTGTTGCTAAATTAATTGATTTTTCCAAAATTTAAAAAAATTTTGCCATTGCAAATCTGCCGCTAAATTAACTAATTTTTTAAATAAAGTTTTTTTTACCGTCACAAATCTGTTGCTAAATTAATTAATTTTTTTAAAAATAAAATTTTTTTGCCATCGCAAATCCGTTGTTAAATTAATTATTTTTTTGTAAATAAAAATTTTTTCACCATTGCAAATCTGTTGCTAAATTAATTAATTTTTTAAAAATAAAAATTTTTTGCCGTTGCAAATCCATTGCTGTGTTGATTATAAACTTAATTATAATGTCATCAATTAAATGACCATCGCAAATCCGTTGCAATTTGCGATAGATTATCATTCCGTCGCAAATTGTGACTCCCTTTTTAGCGACAGATGTAATCCGTGGCTAATCCGTCGCTAAACGCGATTAGCGACGGATTTGGCCGTCGCTAATTTGGTTTTTTCTTGTAGTGAGGGTATGCTCAAATATATTGTGTAGATTTCTTTGAACATTTGCTCCTATTGCAAGGCTAGATACTATAAGATCTATGTTGAGTAACCAGAAGGATTTGTTGTTGAAGGGCATGAAGAAAAGTCTATCTACTAAACAAGGCTTTGTATGGCTTAAAACATGCTCTAAGAGCCTAGTACTGTAGGATTATGAATACTTGTTGAAACTACGCTTTGTTAAAAGACTCAGTGAATCCCTTTTAAAAATTAGAGGTCATCAAGTTAATTTTATTGGGATCCTCTTGTATGTTGTGTTAGAGTTGTGCTCTAGAATTAATCATATGTACAATGTATTTTATACATTTATTAATAAAAATACATTATTTATCTTTCAGTTTAATTAATCATTCCGCATTTATATGTATAAAATTGTTAGATAAAGTCCCAAGCATATAGTATAGTGTTAAGAAAATTATGATAGATATCATAATATGAGGTTCCTACTACACTATGTAGTACTTGTATTAAAATTATCTCACTACAAGAATCTGGCCAATTAGCGACTGATGTCAAACTAGTCACTATATTTGTGACCAGAATTTTTATCGGTCGCTATTTGTGACTAATAGGCAATAAGGTTGCAATTTGGTCACTAATCGGTTAGAGAATTTCGTGGTCAATTTGTGCAGTAGTAATTGCGACGGAACTACGACCACTTTTTTCGACGGAATACCTTTTTTTATTATTAATTTATATTTGAAGATTTATCCATCACAAAAATGGTCGTTAATTAGCGATCGATACGCTATATAGCATCTGATTAGCGACCGAAATGAATAAACTGAAATGTTATTTTTTTAATTTTAGTTATTAGCGAGCAAAGTTTAAATTGGCACTACGAGAGAAATGGGTTTTAGTGATAAGAAATATTAGTGACAACAAAATTAATGTCACTAAATAGTAGAATTAGTGACAACATTTTAAGTTGTCAGTAATGGTCAAACTGTTAGTGACAACAAAAACGGTTGTCACTAAATGATAACTTTTGGTGACAAGAGAAAATGTTGTCACTGTTTTTAGGCACTAAAGGCTTTCCTACCAATCTCATTTGAAAGCGGGAAATCTCTTTAGTGACAACTCCAAAATTGTGGTCACTAAAAAGAAACTTTGTCACTAAATAGTGCACATATAGTGACAACAATTTTCTTGTCACTAAATAGTGTACTTATAGTGACAACATTTTTCTTGTCACTATTTATGTGAATTTAGCGATGAAAAAAGTTGTCACTATTATGTATGTGTGCGTGTTTTTTTATTAGAAATACTATTATGTGCATTTTAATTCATATAATTTTACTTATATAGAGAGCAGAGGGGTGATATAAATAAATATAAACATGTATATATATAGGGGAGAGAGTGAGATAGAGGGACAAAAGGAGAGAGAAAAAAAGGGAGAGAGAGATAGAGTGTGTAAGAGAGGGAGAGAGAGAGAGAAAGAAAAGGAAAGAAAAAGAGAGATATATGGAGGGAAAGAGTACTAAAACAAAAGGGAAGAGAGATAAAAGGAGGAAAAGAAAAAGAGGAAGAGGGAGAATGAGAAAATAGGAGAAAGAGAGATCGAGAGGGTGAGAAAGGGAGAAGAAAATGGGTAATAGAATGGGAGAGAGGGGGAGAAGGGTAGAAGAGAAAGATATATATATATATACAGAGAGAGAGAGAGAGAGAAAGTGGAGAGAAAGGAGAGAGCGAAAGGGGGGGAGAAAGATAGAGAGAGATAGAGTATGTAAGAGATGGAGAGAAAGAAAAAGAGAGATATATGGAGAGAAAGAGAACTAAAACAAGGGGGAAGGTATAAAAGGAGAAAAAGAAAAAGAAGAAGAGGAAGAATGAGAAAAATGGAGAAAGAGAGAAGAAAATGGGTGAGAGAATGGGAGAGAGGGGGAGAAGGGTAGAAGAGAAAGAGAGAGAGATAAAAAAAGAGAATGAGGAGAGAGAGAGAGAGAGAGAGATAGAGTGTGTAAGAGATGGAGAGAGAGAAAAAGAAAAAGAGAGATATATGGAGAGAAAGAATACTAAAACAAAGGGGAAGAGAGATAGAATGAGGAAAAGAAAAAGATGAAGAGGAAGAATGAAAAAAAAAGGAGAAAGAGAGATCGAGAGGGAGAGGGAAAGAAAGGGAGGAGAAAATGGGTGAGAGAATGGGAGAGAGGGGGAGAAGGGTAGAAGAGAAAGAGAGAGATATATATTTAAAGAGAATGAGGAGAGAGAGAGAGAGAGAGAGAGAGAGAGAAAGAGAGAGAAAGAAAGAAAGAGTTGTATATTAATAAATAAATATATATATGGTATATAGATGTATGTATATATGTATATCTATATATATGTATTTGTTGTGTTATATATATATATATACGTATGTATTTTGGTTTGTATATATATGTGTATGTGTGTGTGTGTGTATATATGTATATATATATATATCTATACATATGTATTTGGTGTATATATATATATTATATATATATCAATATAATTGGAATTTATATATATGTATATATCTGTATCTATATATGTATGTATGTATTTGGTGTATATGTATATATATGTATCTATATATGTGTATATATATGTGTGTGTGTGTGTGTGTGCCTATATATTTATATATATGTATGTAGATACGTATGTATACGAACATATATATATATAGATATATATATGTATATATAGATATATAGTTATGTAATTTATATATATACATAGTATATGGTATGTATGTATATATCTATATCTATATATATGTATTTGGTTTATATATATGTGTGTGTGTGTGTGTGGTGTATCTATATGTGTGTCATATATTGTGACACATATATGTGTATGATATATAGGTATATATATATATATATATATATATATATATATACATATATATGTGTGTATATATAAACATATATTTATGTAGTATGTATATCCATAATATGTGGTATGTATGTGTGTGTGTGTATATGTTTGTGTATATATATATATATATATATATTTATATACATGTTTGTATTGGATATATATATATATATGTATAATTTTTTTTAATAAATCTATATGTTTAAAATTATTTAATAAAAATAATACTTTAATTAACAATATATATATATAGAATTTTAAATTTATATAAATATAAAAATATTTTTTTATATTGAATTACGTTGTTTCATAAAAAATTTAATATAATTACTATATTTTCATATTATATTATTGTTTTAAAAATTTGAAATTTATTACGAATAGTTTAAATAAAAAAAAAGATTATAGCACACAAAGTGGCTTGGCCCAACGGCTGAGACACAAGGTCTCTATGCACGAGGTTGTGGGATCGAATCTTCGATACCTCACTTAACTCTCAATTTCAAGTTAATTTGGAGTTGCGATTTGGCGGTATGACGGGTTTTGGCTAGAAAATAAATTAGTGACGAGAAATTTGGTTGTCACTAATATATGTGGATGTTGTCACTAATGAATGATCATTAGTGACAAGACATAGGCAATAGTGACAACATTTGTAATGAATTAGTGACGAGAAATGTTTTCACTATTGGTTGATTACATTAGTGACAAAATAATTTTGTCACTAAAAGTCAAGCTTCAGTAACAAGAATAAGTTGTTGTCACTCCATAGCTTTAGCGATATAGATTTAGTGACATTCAAGTGACAACAAATTTTTCATCACTAAAGGTCTTTAGTGACAACATTTTTGCATTTAGTGACAACATTACATTGTCACTAAAGGACACTTTTCCTATAGTGCGGTCACTATAAATTTAAATTGATTGCTATTTTTAAGATCTATACCAGATCTTGTCTTCTTTCTTTCCTTCGCTTGTCTCCCATTTCTACATTGCCCCTCTGCAATTTTCCACTCGGAGTAGCCGACCACCGCGCTTGCAACCACAGCCATTGCTGCCGAGCCATCGTTGACCCGTTGCTGTAAAATCGTCGCCGTCCACTCGAAGTCGTTGCCGCTGCTACTGTCTTCCCTCGCCAGTTCCTCCTTCTTCCTGCCACAGTGCTACTGGCCAAAAAGAGCTCCGGCGAACTCTTTTATTCTCTTCATTTACTAACTTTAAGTTGCTCAATTTATTCTCTGCAATTTGTATAGTCGTTAATTTGTTCTATTCAATTTGTCCTCTTCCATTAAGATTGTTTATTGGTAATTTGAGGTATAATTTTTTTTCCCTAAATGTGATTTGGAGATAATAATTATTTTTTGCTTCATTTGTATTTTAAAATTAATGGTGGTGGTGGATAATTGTTTATTATTATTAGAGATTTTTGGAGATTGGTAGTCTGGGATTGATTGTTGTCTATTGTGGTATGTTTATTTTGAGGTGTCCTAGTGCTTGGAAATGGACAATTTATAGGGGAGCCTCTGCTAAAAAATTTTCAGAATCGTTTAAGCCTTTAATGATTGATTTTTTTTTTTAATCTCATACTTCATATGTTAAATTTTAATCTTATTGATTAGTTTTTTTTTTAAATTTATGTAATTGCCTTAAATAAAATTTAATAAAAATATGTATAAATATTTAAAAAATTTTGTTTATATGGTTCAAAAATCATATTTCATATTACATATGTAACACCCCCTATTGAATGGCCTAAATGGCTAGGGAGATCACTCCGTCCTTTCAGACTAAGGGTCTATATAACGAATGAAGAGAAAGAAATAACAGGATAAACTCAATATTAAACCTTAAAGTGGGAAATTGAATTTGCTATCTAATTAAGTCCCAATACAAAGATGCAAGGGTAAACCTTGCTAACCAAAGTAAAACCACTACATAACATAAATAGAGTGATAGTAATAGAGTATCAAAATATAATCTATTACAAAAAGGATCTTTTGCACTTGGTCTTGATAATTATATGCTACCATGAAAACTATGGTTACAAAAATTCATGTGAGATTATAAATAATCTCAGTAAGTCCGTAGTGTGAAAGTGACAGTCAAGAAATCAATGGCATGATGCATGAATATGCAATAATTTGAACGGATATAATCATCAGAAAATTTAGAATTTATTCATCTTAAATTCTTTATCAAATTTTGGAGAGAAAATCACAAGTATGATTAAGTATGATATGTAGATAAGAATTTTGTTGAACAATCAATTCAAGTCAAATTCTTGGAACAAAAATTCATTTCGGCGAAAGTCTTGAACCCGTCATCATCAAGCAATATTGTGTATCGAGACTACATATTTACGATACCGAATAAATATCACCACAGCATATTTAATGCCGAAAAGACATATTGGACAGGGTGTACATCCCTCTCGAGAGGATACTCGCCATCCCTCTCATAAATAAACATACCAGATGTTCCACGTCCATCCTCCGGTTCCCTTTTGGATATCGCGTTGCTAGTTAAGAACCCGACTCAACAAATACGACTATCGCCCCGTTTGGAAAAGATAGTTTTCTAGAGACGGCCAATCAATCAGAATCCTCTCATATTCTAACGAAAGCTAGTCCTATAATCTCGCCCCTTGAGTACTCAAGTCTATAATAGAGCGGTTCAAGAAATTCCAATTCCAATATGGAATATACAATTTCATTTCCAAATTATTGTTCCAATCTTGAAAACCTTATTTTGTTTGAAATTCAACCCAACCCGAAACACAACTGTACTTTCTCCCCAAAATATTTCCAAAACTAAAATCCCTACATCCGTTCTATCCAAATTTATTCAAGGCGTAATAAAATTAAATTAGTTCATAACTTGCTTCAAAAGTAATATTGCCAGCAACCAAAATCTCATGCTATGATTTTCACAATTATGTGCATGAAGGAAATTTGTAATTAAGTATAAACATTGATGCATGGTTCCCAATTATAACATAATGTCCATAAGAAAATTCCCAAAAATTGATCATGCATAATTTCCAAGTAAAACTCGTAATGTGAATAAGTGAGACCAAGTACAACAAAATGGATTACTCAAGAATATTCTCACTATAAATAAAATGAAAATCATATCATGAGCTTTTCGTGTCATAAAAATGTACGCATGATGATATGAATTTTCTATAGAGCTTTTTTTTTTTTTTTGTTGCATAAAAGAGTCTTGAGATGTAAGGACTTACCTCTTGTCCAAAGTTTAGCAAATTTAACTTCAAGATATTTTAGGTGTCTCCACCTCCAAAGTCCAACCCCAAATCTATTACACATATAATATAGGAATTAGTTTCCTAATTGAATTAATCTAACTAAAGCATTAAACAAGATCCTAAAATAGTTAGGAGAATTACTTACATCTTAAGTAGTCCAAAATACTTAGTGATATAACTTATTTGATTCTAAACACAAGGAATCCCAACAAGGCATCCAATAGTCCTCTAAAATATCCATGATTAAAAAATTATAGGACTCCTTTACTTCCCATATAACTTCCATAGTAAAACACAGCCTTAATGGCTAAGCAAAACCCTAATCACCATGTAAACCCTAATTAGCTATGCATATAATTAATTGATCAGTAGGGCAGCATCTAAACCAACTTATTCTACCAATCACACCACGAGTTCAAGTAGCTTTTCAAGAATTGAAAATCTCATCATATAATGGTACAAATGATCAATCTTCAAGAAATCATACTATAAAAGAAATTTATCAAACTTTAATCAAATATTTTTCACAATGCTAAACATCACACAATGATCACCTAAAACAAATTTTGCAGCAATTATAGTCATTTCTATAAGTAAATTCATTTTTTTAACTTTCAACACAAATTCTGCTTTTACTCTAAAACATGGGTAAAAAATAAGTTATTTAATTAATCAAGAAAACCATTTTATTTTTAACCAAAAACCTCCAGTTTAAAACATCCATATGTTAGTGAATTACCATGTAATTTTCTCCCCAAAATTCCCACAAAAAGGAACTCAAATAATTTTTACACAAAATCTAAGGTGAATAGTAAACTACCTAACACAGTTAATTGCAAAAATTCATAACTCCCAAATTATAACGTATTTTTAATGATTATTGTTCTATATTTTTTTTAACATCCTAAAGTTTATACAATCCAAAAATCATAAGAAAATTTGGGAGATGGTTTTTCGGCGGAAAGGTTGACCTCTGTACAGGGATTTCTGTACAGATTAAGCATACTCAACAAAACACCATAATTTTCAATCACCAAACTCTTATAAACCCTTAAATAAGTTCCCAATACACTCTAGATCCTATAAAACATTAGACAGCTGCCCTATGATCATAATTCGGCTCAAAGACAATAACTTCTAAATCAAAATTCAACATTCCAACAAGTACTCTATTTTCCTCAACCATTATTTTGAGGCATAAAAGACATCAAAACTTCCCCAACTAATCAATGTATAACACCGCACACATAGGGCCTCATTTCCACAACATAAACATAATTTCATTTCATCAAATTTTCAGCATTCAAAGAGTAAATTCTGGAAGCAAATATGTGAGCAGAATTTCAACACACATAGGACCATTTTTTTTTTTTTTAGCAAACAAAATACAACAAGACAAGAATTCTACTCATATAACATCAACTCTTCGGTGATTCTACATCTTCTTAAACGTCATTTATCAAGTCCCCAAGGATAAATCACATAAACAAAGCCTCCAAGACATCATTTTCGAAAAATCTGGCAGCCTAGACAGATTTTTGGATTTCATCTATATTAAGGGGTAAAAATGGTTTTTTAGAATAAAACATTTTACTTCTCACATCATAAAACATCTCCTAACATAAATATAGCAGTTTGCATCACATACGACCACTCTTAATATCTAATAAATCCCAGAAATGCAAGCTGTCCAACAAGGACATTTTTTAACATAAGAATAAGAAAATGGAATGGAAGGTGATGGTATTACCTCAATTTTCAGCTCAAGAACTTCAGAAAAATTACTTTTTCAGCCTCCAAGAAGTGTCCTAGCTTGAGTGTGATAAGTTGCAATCTAAGAAATAAGTGTGTGCTTGTGTTTTGGCTAAGAAAAGGGCAAATTTCTCTTGGTTACCAAGGCTAGTTGGCAGCCATGGAGAGGGGAGAAAGGTTGGTTGTTTTCTTAAGTGAAGGAAGAAGAAAATTTTGAGAGGAATAGGGAAGAGGAATTTCGGCCAGCCTAGGTAAGAAATGGCGAAAAAATTCATTTTATACTAGGGTAAATTTTAATCCAATGGTAGAGAAAATTTTACCCTAATTTAATGGGCCAAGATGAAGGGTGTTTAGTTGGGTTAAAATGATCCATGGGTTTTGGGTTAAATGGTAAAATTGGGTGAAGTAGTCAAAATTAATTTTGACATGAAATTTGACCAAGATTTTTAGCTTAGCATACAAGGTCAAAACCCTAATTAAAATAAAATTTGTTCATGAGGGTGTTTTACAAAAGAGGAAAGTTATTGTTATAATTTTATTAGAAATATGATACACAAAATTTAACTAATTAATCTACTACACATAATACATATATACATAGGATGAATAATTACTTACATATAAATTACTTACCACAACCAAACAGAATAATTAACTTAATAATCTTACTTACCTTATCACATAAATAGCACATAAGATAGCCACATATAATGCATTTAATTTATGAAGCAAACTCAAATGGTCACATAATTTAGCTTCCAAACCTTTGATTAAATGGAGTGTCACATCCTTCCCTACTTAAGAAAATTCCGTTCTCAAAATTAAACTATGCCGTACCTCTCATCAAATCAGGGGCACTTCCTCCTCATCCACTCCTTGGTCTCTCAGGTGGCATCTCGAGCTCCATGATGTTCCCACATTACCTTGACCATAAGCATTTTCTTGTTTCTTATTTCCTTCATGCTTCACTCTAGTTTCTTAACTGGCTTCTCCACATACGATAGATTCGATTGCAGTTGTAATGGCTCATTAGAACATGCTCTAGATCTAGGTTGTATTTCTTTAGTTGAGATATATGAAACACTTCATGAATACCCGTTAATCCGTCCGGAAATTTCAACCTATATGCTACGGCTCCGATCTTCTCAAGGATCGGGAATGACCCAATATACCTTGGGCTAAGCTTTCCATCCTTCGGATGTCTCCGAATCCCTCGATTCGGGGTTAGCTTAAAAAAATACTTCCTTATCCACTTGAAACTTCAATTCTCTCCTGCAATTATCCGCGTAGCTTTTCTGTCTCCTCTGAGCCACTTTTAGTCTATCTTGGCCATCTCCTAGATATTTATTCCCCTTCTTTATCGATCTGACCATCTTCGCTCCATCCCCAGTATAGTGTTGCTTGATATTTTTGCCTATACAAGGCCTCATATGGTGCCATGCCAATAAAGGCTTGATAACTATTGTTGTAGGCCAATTCTGCATACGGGATACTATCAATCCACTGGTTCCCAAAGTCCAACACACATACACCTTCAACATATCCTTAAGGATTTGTATCACACGCTCAGATTGACCATATGTCTGAGGGTAGGCAGAAGCACTAAACTTTAAAGTTGACCCCATAGCATTTTGAAACTTTGCCCAAAATCACGAGGTGAATCAGGGATCTCTACCTGATACGATACTTGTCAGCACTCTATGCAACCTTACAACTTCCTAAATATAAACCCGTGCCAATATCTCTAATAAATATCTCGCGTTCACTGGAATAAAGTACGTAGTTTTCATTAGTCGATTTACTACTACCCAAATAGCATCCTTCTGAGTCTTACTCATCAATAGTTCGGTGACGAAGTCCATTGTGACACATTCCCATTTCCAATCTGGTAGAGGTTGTAATAGTCTAATAGCTTTCTTACGTTTTTCCTTCACATTCTAACAAGTGAGGCACACAGACACATATTGTGCTACGTCTCTCTTCATGACCGGCCACCAAAACATTTGCTTCAAATCTTGATACATCTTAGTCTCCTTGAGATGTATGGTGTACCGGCTCTTATGAGCTTCTCCTAGAATCTTCTTCCTTAGCTCCTCCACATTTGGTACACACAATCGATCCCTAAAATACATTATTTCTTAGTTATCTATTCTAAAATTTGAATTATCCCTTCCCAATTCTTTCTCCTTTAAACTCTAAAACTCCGGGTTGTTTGCTTAGGCCTCGCATATTTCTTTCTTCAGTTCAGGGATCAAAGTTAAATTTCTTGTCCAAATCTTAACCTTGCCCACTGCAGCTTCCTCCATCAATACTTTCTGTATCTTCTTTAATTCTCAAACTCGCAGTCTTGCTAACCTCACTTTTTTTGCTTAATTGATAGGGGCTAAATTAGTCATATTTTTTCTAGTTATTTGAGGTTATTTTGTAATACATTTTGTTCAATAACTAGTCGTATTCCTTCATATTTGAGATTTTACCCTTGGAAAACTATTTTGTACATTATTTTAGATTTTAGGGGTAAAATAAGATAAAAACATCACAAAACAGGACAAAGGCGGTGTAATAACCCGTCGTTCAAAGTGCATATATATATATATATATATATATATATATAAAGAAATTAATGATATATTTTCCCTTCCTTATTATTAATAGTATTACTAAGGCTATAAAGTAATAATATTATTCCTAATGTTATAGAATGGCCATCCCTAGTGCTATTATTATTAATAATAGTATTATTAGTATTATTACTAATATTGTTATTATTTTATTCTATTCTATTTTATTTTACTTTATTCTACTATCATTATTATTGTAGTTTAATGATAATATTATTATTACTTTTATTCTATTATCCATTACTATTATTTTTATATATCTATTATTTAATACAAATATTTCTTGGTAATACTAAATTATGGTATTATTAAATTCAATAATTATATTGCATTATTATATTATTTTTACTATTATCATTTATATATGTATATGTGTGTGTGTGTGTGTGTATGTATGTATATATATATATATATATATATATATATATATATATATATAACAACTAATACTATAAATATCTTAATTGATATTATATTATATACAAGATATTTTAGGGGGCCTGCAAGAAATAAATGAAGATGGCCCACAAGCATGACATTTTTTACCACGATTAACCATTCTTAGACTTCCTTAATTAAGCATAATTAAGTTAAACTAGATTAGGGCAAGTGATCATAATTAAGCTAAACCAGCTTAGGGTAAATTAATCATGATTAAGTGTATATTAGCCCTAAGATGTTTTAAGAGATTCTATAAGTTTCTAAGAGGTTCTACAACTTTCTAGCATAATCCTTAATCTTCTTGTGAATACTAGAGAAGTCTAAAGACTTCTAGAAATGCCAACTCACCTTAAAGCAAGACCAAGAGGATTAAGCTCTATAAATAAGAGTAAGGAGGAGAGAATTTTGGCCAAAGCTGGGAGGAGGAGAAGAAAAACCAGAAAAGTGACGAGAGGAGAGGAAAAATAAGAAAAAGAGAGACTAAGGGAGAGAGGGAGATTTCCGGCAGCAAAGGAGCAAGGAGAAGACAACCGGCAGCAAGGAGGAAGAAAAAGAAACCTGCAGCAAGGAGAAAGGAAGGAAAGGAGTATACAGCTTTGCCCTCATTTTGGAAAGGTAAGGGATCACTCTTAAAAAGCCTAAGAAAGTGATACTAGAAGTTGGAAGCTAGCTAATTGCATATGAATTTTTTATGTTGAGTAATAAAAATACTTTGGTGTTGTGATGGATGTTGGACTGACCGGTTGGTGTGGTGATGGGTTGAGCATGGTTTTCAGTTCATTTGAGCTGTATTGGAGTGATGGTATGCTGAACATTTGAAAAGAAAAAGGATGGAAGTGATAAAGAAAACAAGGACAGCCATATGTTATTAACAACTCACTAGCTTGTGATGTTTGAAAATATCAAAGGAAATCTGAGTATATATGATTGGAAATTGAACATAAATGATCCTAAACATGTCCTAGACTAGTTAGAAAGGATTTGGAACAAGTTGTGAGGAGGTTGTGAGGGTTTTGAATGGCTAAAAGATCATGAATAGTAAGAATGGTGAAAGCTGTTAAAAATTTACTGGTTTGGTAAGCTTGGAATAATTTGTTTGTTTGAACAAAAGAGAAGTACTGGGCATGAAAAAATATTAGAATACTGATATTGGGATGTTAAATGAAGTATTGAAGGGTTTAAATGAGGTAGGATATGTTGAAGAAACCATGGGAATAAGTTAAAACAAGTTGAGCTCCTAAACTGTAATTTTGAACTTCAACTCGGGACAGTAAGCTTAGCTGCAAAAATGAACAAAATAGAAGGATATTTGAATACTTCATGACCTAAATTTGATATAGAAATGTCCTAAGGAGTATTTTGGAAGTAGTTTTACCTCATTTGGACCTGTAACAAAAGAGATATGTACAAAACACTGGAAGATGGCAAAACTGAATTCCAAAACTCGGAATAGTGGAAGTAACTGAGAAACTGTACAAAATGGGATGAAGATTATATGTCTCATGACCTGAAAGTGATAGAGGGATGTCTTAGGAAAATTAGGGAAGTAACCTCACCTTATTCGGATCTATATTGAATAAGTTATGTGAAAAATGGTGAAGGGTGGTAAAGCTGTAAAACCAGGAAAACCATCAAATGCATTAATCCATTTATTTCTTTAAGAAAGTCTAAGAAACCTTATTAGAACCATTAAGCATTTGAACTCATTAAGTAATAATATGGAGATATACTAATGGTGTAGATGAATCAAGTCGAGGGAACTCCTTTAGGACTATACACGAGTACAACTTCGACCTATTATACAAGGTGAGTTCCATTGATTTTTAAACTTTTAAAGGCTAGTGTGCTTTGATTTACTATGAAATGCTATGTTTTATGCCATTTTTGAAATCCTCAAATATGTTTAAGGTTTACATGAGAAACATTTGCTTTTATGCTAATTCAGACTCGAATAAATTTCATATTCAGCTTGGAAACCTTACTGGATGTTTAAAACACGAATTTTGTGAATTTAGTCCTTTTCGAATTAAATATTTGGAATTTCTAAAAAATGGTAAATTTTGGAATCGGGTATTTGGAGAATAATCCAAATATCTTTATTAGAATATTTTATGAAAACTTTTGGAACTCGGGTATTCGGTAAATAACCGAAATATCCTTATTGAAACTTTTGTGAATATTTTTCAAATTGGGTAAGGGTAAAATAACCCAGATACCCTAAAAAAAAGTCTTGTGGAATCGGGCATAGGTGAAATGACCCGAATGCCCTTGGGAAATGACTTTTGTGTTCAAGTATGGGAAAAATAACCCGGTTGCTCTTGGAAACGCGTTTTGATGTGTGAATAGAACCTTTTATCTGGTTTCAACATGATTTTGAAAAATGTTGTTTTGGCCCTAAAATGTTTTGATTTGAAGATCCTGTGGGATCAGACGACCCTCTGGCCTGATCAGTCAGATGGGGTTGGTATTGTTGCGTTAAGTACTCAGCAAGGACTTTGACCTTTGTACTAGTCCATGTTAGAGATAGACAACCCCAAGTAACCTGATTAGTTATGGGGATTGTCTTACTCTAAACAGGGTGACAGGACATTGGGATAAGTCATCCTGGCTAGCCGTTTAGTCCCTGGCAATTGCTGTGTTTGTGAACGCGTTTGTGAACGCTTGTTGTTTTGAGTCATTCGATGGAATAAGGATGGGATGTTTGGGGCGTTTGACTCCTTGCCACCTTGATAGTGATTGGCGTCAAGATTGGAACCCCTGGCTGATGGTGGTAAATAAAAGATCCCTAAGTGCACGATGAGGTACATTTGTACGCTGCTCACCCTTCCAGCCTGACACGGGTGACGTGCTGTAAGGCGCAGTCCCTGGCACAAGAAACCGTGCAGCCAAAGGCAAAGTTCTTTGAACTTTGCACGCGGGTTGCACTTCTAATAGGGGAAGAACCCGCAATTTATTAAAATGAGGGGCCATATGTTTGGAAATTACTGTTTTTCAAACGGACATGATAAAATGTCCTGAATTTATCAATCACTTCTATTTTCCCTGTTATAAAATTTACTTCAGCAAATATTTTGAAAATCGTCTTTCTCTTCTAAGTAAAACAGTGGCACACACACGGGACTCACTGAGTATACCACTCACACGTATGTTTGTTTTTTTAGGGATTGGAGCTGAAGAATAACGACAGTACTCCAAGACTTCTTCTATAGCACTGGATAGCAAATCCTTTGGAGTGATCATTGTATATAGACTACGAGATGTTTTAGCTTATGTATTTTGGGAACTATGACAATGTACCATCGTGACTCATATGTTTATATAAATAAAGAGCATGATTCATAGATTTACTTAAATTTTGACTTTACCTACTTACTTTAAGTTTAAATCATTATAAAGACCCCTAGTCTGAGACTTCAGATGGGGCGACATCCCACCTGAGCCTAGCCCACTACAACAGGAAGAAAATGTGGGGTGTTACAGGCGGCGCCAACCCAGGAAAGGGAACCGGCGCCGGTCTTCCATTGGAGAAGCGTGGAGAAATTGAGAAGAAACAGAGGAAAATTGCAATTGATGTTGGAAAGGAAAAGGGGAGCAATGTCAGGCAGTTTCGGTTCATGGCTCACGGCTGACTGCAAAAAGACGACAAAGCCGACAACAACAGAAATTGCAAACAAAGCAACAAAGAATGAAATTCAGTGGGACCAAGGAGGAAGCAAAGGTCAACAAAAATGGCAGCAAAGAAAGCTGATTGCAACAGAAAGAAGAAGGAAATTCGAGCAGAAATTAGCAAGACAATTTCGGCTGGCTTCATCAATTAAGCCGACAGCAAGAAAGGACAACAGTAGAACGAAGAAAGACATTTCGGTCAACAAATGTGGCTGAGAAAACAACAAAAACAACAAAAGAAAAAGCAGAATTTTGGTCAATTGAACAAGGAAAGGTGGCTCAAGTAGTGGCTCAATTGAGCCGATGTAATAACAAAGGAAACAAAAGATTTTTGGTGGCTTCAAACAGCTCAAATCAAGCCGACACTACAACATCAGGATTTCAGCGATCACAATTGCAAATTCAACAATTCGAATACCACAAGCCTCAGCACAAAACGACAAGAACCAAATTGAAGTCCAAACTGAAGTTCAATTTCACAAAAAGTCAAAAAATGGTGGACTTTTCTTAGTATTTTAGTTAGGATTTTATTTTATTACTCCTTTTTTGTTTTGGATTATTTTTAGGCAATTACTTCTTCTTTACTTAGGATTCTTTTAGGAACTTTGTAAGCCTATAAATAAAGGCCAATTTACCCTAGAAAAGGGAGGTGCACGATGTAGGGACTTAGATTTATTTTAAAGTACATCACCAATATTTTCTCGAGATGAATAATTCAAGGAAGATTGAACAAGAAGGTCTTCAAAGGAAGAAGAAGAAGGCTTGTCTATGAGTATCTATTTCTTTCCTTTGTTGTCTTTTTCTTGAACAATGATACGTTAATTATTTTATTATAACTCGACATTGTTTTAGATATGCATGATATTTAGAGTTATTTGATCTTTTGATTAATTGGTTGTTATCCTTAGTGTTTAATTACTTATGCTTATTTTGAGATTGGTTGATTGTTTCTGTCCGTTAACTTTCTTGAAAAAAGGGGTTGATGGTGGTTTCAATTCATTAGTTTCATATTTGTTGTCTTTTAACTTGCTTGAAAAGGTGGTTAATTGCTAAGAACTTGTAATTAATGATTAATTGATGTCTGCCAGAATATGGATTCATTGGTTAGTTTCATGTTTTAAGTTTGCCAGAATATGGAAATTTAATCAAAGGATTGTGTTTAATACATCTTTTGGATAAGACTGGTTGAGACAGAACATGTGATACTAAGTTACCTAGAAGATAGGGATTCATGGATTGAAAAAGAAGTAAGTCTATCTTAATCCTTCATGATGCCAAGGGAATAATTAGTTCTTTAAGGTCATGTTTGTCTAAACAATGGTTTGAGTTACCTACTTCTCCATACTTGACATGTATATATTTTTATTTTTATTTTCTTTTTATTTGTTTTTTACTTTATTAAGTCGGTTAAACAATGAAAGAAAAGTGATTAATGTCTACTTGTTCCTTGAGGATTGTCACTCGTTTGAACCCTATGCTCGATTAATGATAGTACGCTTACTCATATGTGTGATTTAGGTTGAACATTTTAATTTAAACTTGATTGGGAATGTGCTTAGTTGTTGTATGATTTTTATACCCAAGTCCGGACACATCATTAACACATCTGCAACCATATTGGCTTTGCCCAGGTAGTAATTGATCGGATAGCGATATTCCTCCAACAATTCCATCCATCTCCTTTGCCTCAAGTTCAAGTCCTTTTGGGTGAATATGTACTTCAGAATTTTGTGATCCGTGAATATTTCATATTCCGCTCCATACAAATAGTGTTGCCACTTTTTTAGGGCAAACACAATAGCTACTAGCTCCAAGTCATATGTGAGATAATTCACTTTGTGCGGCTTAAGCTTCCTTGAGATAAAGGCCACAACTTTCTTTTCCTGCATCAGCACTACACCTAATCCTTCTATTGATGCGTTTGTATATAGAGCATAGGGCTTCCCTTCTTTTGGCAAGGTCAGTACAGGTGTCGTCATCAACCTCTTCTTCAACTCTCGAAAGATCTTGTCACACTTCTTACTCCAGTAGAATGGCACAACTTTTCACAGAAGCCTAGTCAAAGGCGAGGCAAGGGTTGAAAACCCTTGATGAATCGCCTATAATACCTAACTAGACCCAGGAAGCTCCTAATTTCTGTAACAGTCACAGGTTGTTTCCAATTTTCAATGGCTTGCACCTTGGCAGGGTCCACTCTAATTTCTTCCTTAAAGACAACATGCCCCAAAAACAAAATTGTATCTAGCCAAAATTCACATTTATTGAACTTAGCGTACAGTTGATGGTCCCTCAACTTTTTAAAAACTAATTTGAGGTGTTCTGCATGCTCCTCCAGCCTTTTGGAGTAAATCAATATATCATCAATAAAGATAACAACGAATTTGTCTAAATAAGGTCGGAATATTCGGTGCATCAAATCCATAAAAGGTGTGGGGGCATTTGTTAATCCAAAGGGCATCACAACAAACTCATAGTGCCCATAACAAGTGTTAAAGGCAGTCTTGGGAGTTTCTTCCTCCCGAATTCTTACTTGGTTATAACCTTACCTTAGGTCAAGCTTAGAATAACAACTAGACCATCTTAATTGATCAAATAACCCATTAATAAGCGAGAGTGGATATTTATTCTTAAATGTCAAATCATTTAACCCATGATAATCAATGCACAGATGTAGGGTCCCATCATTCTTTCTCACAAATAACACTGGTACTCCCCACGGTGAAGTACTTAGCCTAATGTATCCTTGACCCAACAACTCCTCCAACTGATCATTTAACTCTTTGAGTTCTATCGGGGCAATACAGTATGGGGTCATGGAAATTGGTTCATCTCCAGACACTAAGTCAATGGTGAACTCCACCTCCTGTGGTGGGAGTAGGGTTATTAATTCTTCAGGGAAGACATCAGCGAATTTGCTCACCACAGTAGTGCTCTCCAAGTACTCTCTTCCATGGGTTGATTAATTAGATAGGTAAGGTAACCTTGACATTCCTTCCTAAGCATCTTTTAGGCCTTAGCTCCCGAGACTAAATACTTCAATTCTTTCACTTTAACTCCCAAAAATTTTAAAACATCCTTTCCCGGCCTAATGAATTGCACAGATTTATTTTTACAATCTACCCGAGCACCATGCTTGGCCAACCAATCCATACCTAGAATGACATCATAATCCTCAAAAGACATAACAATGAGATCCCTATGTAGTTTTTCCCTCCCCACTTTAATCTCACACCCCTTAATAACTTCCTTTACTTCTACAAATTTCCCCAAATATGTACTAACCAAAAGCGTATAGGGCACTTCTAAGTCAACAAATCCCATCTTATTGGCACAAAATTTAGATCATATATGAATGGGTGGAATCAGGATCTACCAATACATTTACTTTGCAACTTTGGATAGAAAACATACCTTCAACTACCGCAGAATCAGCTCTTATTTCATTGTGGTTCAATACAAACACTTTGGCTTTTACTTACGGTTTCTGGTTGTTCCCTCCATAGATTGCACCATTACCACAATTTTCTTGATGCATTGATGGAGCAGGATTACTTCAATTTTGGATACTTATCAAGAAAATGGTTGGGGTTCCCACGGTTGAAGCATCTTTTGGTTGCATCCCTATGCCAACAATCCTTCTCCTTGTATCCTTTCTTTCCACGGTGATGGAAAATTACCTTGTTTTACCTAGTCCTGATATGTTTGGTCCTCACTTGCTGTCCTTTGTTTCTCCCATGCCACCCAACTGGCCTTTTCATGGGAAATTATTTGTTAGGTGGGAAGGTCCTCACAGCAAGTCGACTCTTGTCCTCATTTTCTATTTTGGTGGCGGCTTCCACAGTAATAACATAAGTGGTCAATGGATACGGGGCTAGGGCTTTTCTTAGCTCTTACCTCAAGTCCTTGATGAATTAGCGAGTCCGGGTTTGCTCTGTGTCCACCAAGTGATGACAGTACTTTGATAATTTACTAAACTGCACTGCGTACTATGCCACCGACATGTTACCTTACTTCAGGTTCTAAAATTCATCTCCTCTTTTCTCAATAATCCATTTGCGAGATGAATTCTGCTCAAAAGACCTCCAAGAAATGGTCCTAGCTCCAAACCTGTTCAGTTTGTTCCTAAACTTCT
This sequence comes from Voacanga thouarsii, assembly GCA_026120185.1. Classification (NCBI taxonomy): domain Eukaryota; kingdom Viridiplantae; phylum Streptophyta; class Magnoliopsida; order Gentianales; family Apocynaceae; genus Voacanga; species Voacanga thouarsii. The sequence goes on from JANUWF010001450.1 coordinate 345,494, forward strand.
TGAATTTGCATCCACTAATCTCAAGCCGGTCTTATTAAATGAAAACCTCCAAATCTCACTATCCTTTTCTCTATGTACTGCAAAGTGCGGATGATGTCTTCCATTTGTTCAGTTCACATCTCAGCCTTCTGTTCTTGTTCGGCCTTCCCAAAATAGAGTGGTGGTTGAAACTTAAGGAACCTTTCAAGTGCTTTATTATCACCTCGTGGTGCCCTTCGTTCTGTTAAATTCTGTAGGATTTCAGTCATCTGACCAAAGGCTTGAGCAACAGCGACCTCTTCGGGCACCTCATCCTCAGGCACTTCGTTTTATGATTCCATTTCTTCAACTTTTGAATCCCTCATTTTGTTCATCTGGTAGAGGACTTAGGGTAGGGTTGTTATCATAGGATGGTGATCCTCTAGCCACATCATTCACAAGATGAACCATTAGTCTTCATCATGGTGGTATGATAGCACTTTATTACGCAAAAGGGCATTATTATCGGGGTGCAAAAATTTTGATATGGCTAAAAGTAGTGCATGCATGATATGATGTGTGCGAAAAGCATTAAAGTGCAATAAGTAAATAAGTACAGAAACCATTTTCAATTTCATAATTGACCCTCATTAAGTATGTGGTCATACATCCTATATATCAACCGAAAGAGTAGTGGTGATTAAAACATCCATACATATACAAGCTTGCAGTAGGCAATTTCCTAACTATTCAGATTAGCAATTAGGCACATAGATCAGGCATCCAAAAATAGGTGTTTTATACTTCCCCAAAATATGTTAGTTTCCCATTGCTAACTTTCTCCTACTTAGTAGTCTAGTACTCTTCAGAGTTACTATCAGTGTCTTTCTCAACATCGGAGTCCTCATCAACCCTAGCTCTCTTTGCGAGCCTACTCTCCTCGGAGTCGCTTTTAGTCTTTCCTTTGGGCTTCTCGTACTCCTTCTCTCTAAGACTCTCACTTTCTGATGCTAGGGATTCTTTAGCTATCTCTATCTCAGGTGCAATAGCTACCTCTTCTTCAGTCTCAGAAAATATCTCTATGATCTCGATCACATCCTCTTTTTCAGATTTCGAAGCAGAGGAATCTGAAGAGTCTGGGTCTACAACCTCCAGTGGCGGTCGCTAATGGTAGAGGTTCATTGTCTTGCGTGCAGTGCACAACATCCTGGCCATCCTACAATAATTAGCATATGCTTAGTCCTAAAAGATTTACCAAAACAAATCATTGAATAAGTCAAGGCTAGTCTAAACTTAGAAATATTAGTTTAGGATTCTCAATGAAGAATGTTCCAAACTTATGCTAATCCGGACTTAAACCTAACTCTTTCAAGGTCTTAATCCAATCATAAGTTTCTAATTCATACCTAGGCATAATCTAATCATAAGATCTAATACCAATTGTAACACCTCCTATTGAGTGGCCTAAATGCCCAGGGATGTCACCCCATCCTTTTAGACTAGGGGTCTTTACACTACAAGAAATCTACCAATTTGTCATGAACAAATCCATGGCAAATTCGTGGCTAAACTGGAATTTGCCACGGATCTACGACTGAATTGGTCTATGGCAAATACCTTCATCGCTAAGCATTTTTTGCAAGGGAACTTTTTTTTCCATGGCAATTTGCCACAGATTTGCCATGGAAGCAATGTTAAGCAAGCTGTCTGTGGCACCACACCGGATGTTACTTAAAATTTTTTGAATTGTGGACCATAGCCCTTCTCACGCACAATAATAATTAAAAATTGTATTGTTTCTTTAAAATTTTTAATTTTTATACAAACGTATATTTCGATACTCAATAATAATATATCTTATTTTCAATTCCATTTCAAGAATGAACACGTTAGAAAATAAATAAATCATGATATTTACAAAATATTTTGTCATTGTTATTTAAAATGTACAGAACAAAAGCTAATACAAATCAATATAATTAATAAATTAGAACAAAAAAAGGAAAACTTCGGAATTAGTGCCAATTTTGTGATTCCATGGCAAAGAGCCATGGATTTGCCACGGAACACATAACAAAAATTTAACAATTTCTTTTTGTCACTACTTTGCATAACATACTTTTTTAGATATTCTCAATGATAATATAGTTCTTAACAACAATTTTTAATGGCTTTTATAGTCGAAATAAAATAAAATTATATCGTTTCTTTGAAATTTTTAATTTTAATACAAACGTATATTTCGATACTAAAAAATAATACATCTTTTTTTTCAATTCTATTTCAAGAATGAACACATTAGAAAATAAATAAATCAAAATAATTACAAAATATTTCGTCATTGTTATTTAAAAGGTATGGAACAAAAATTAATACAAACCAATATAATTAATAAATTAGAACAAAAGAAGGAAAAAATTTTCGTGGCAAATCCATTGCTAATGTTTGGCATAGTTTTTTGGCGCCTTTTTTTGCTATCGAATTGCGGCGGAATATGTTTTCATCGCTACTTGCTACTATTTCCATCACAATTCCATGGCAAAATAGCCACGGATTTGCTATGGTATTTTTTTCCTCTCAAGTTTCTTGTATTTTGCTGTTCTATGGCAAAATCCATTGCTGATTGCCGCGGAAAATTTTCCTTGGCAAAAGTCTGTTGTAGATTCACAGTTTTCTTGTAGTGTTATAACAAAGGAAGAGAAAGAAATAATAAGGTAAACTACATATTAAACCTCACAATGGGAAATTGAATTCACTATCTAAATAAATTCCAATACAAAATTGCATGGGTAAACCTTGCTAACCAAAGTAAAAGCACTACATAACATAAATAGAGTGATAGTAATAGAGTATCAAAACCTAATCTATTACAAAAAAGGATCTTCTACACTCGGTCATGCTAATTATATACTACCCTGAAAACTATAGTTAGAAAAATTCATGTGATATTATAAATAATCTCAGTAAGTCCGTAGTGTGAAAGTGACAGTTAAGAAATCAATGGCATGATGCATGAATATGCAATAATTCGAACAGATGTAGTCATCAGAAAATTTAGCATTTATTCATCTCAAATTCATTATCAAAATTTGGAGAGAAAACCACAAGTACGATTAAATGTGATATGTAGATAAGAATTTTGTTGGGCAATCAATTCAAGTCAAATTCCTAGGATGAAAATTCATTTTGGCGAAAATCTTGAACCTGTAATCATCAAGTCATATTGTGTATCGAGACTACATATCTACGATACTGAATAAATATGACCATGACATATTCAATGCTGAAAAGACATTGGGCAAGATGTACATCCCGCCTGAGAGAATACCTACCATCCCTCTCATAAATAAATAGATGGGATGTCCTACATCTGTCCTTTGGTTCCCTTTTAGATACTGTGTTGCTAGCTAATGACCTGACTCAACTACTAGGACTATCGCCCCGTTTGGAAAAGACAATTTTCCAAAGACAACTAATCAATTGGAATCTTCTCCTATTCAAACAAAAGCTATTCCTATAGTCTCACCCCTTGAGTACTCAAGTCTATAACAGAGTGGTTCAAAAATTTCCCATTCCGATATGGAATATACAATTTCATTTCCAAAATATTGTTCTAGTCCTGAAAACCTTATTTTGTTTGAAATTCAACCCGACCCGAAACAAAACCATGCTTTCTCCCCAAAATATTTCTAAAACTGAAATCTCTACAACCATTCTATCCAAATTTGTTCAAGGTGTAACAAAATTAAATCGGTTCATAACTTGCTTCAAAAGCGATATTGCTAGGAGCCAAAATTTCATGACATGATTTTCACAATTATGTGCATGAAGGAAATTTGTAATTAGGTATAAACACTGATGATCGCACCAAATCATAACATAATGCCCATAAGAAAATTCTCAAAAATTGATCATGCATAATTTCCAAGGAAAAGTCATAAGGTGAATAAGGTAAGACCAAGTACAACAAAATGGATTATCCAAGAATATTCTCACTATAAATGAAATGAAAATCATATCATGAGCTTATTCGTGTCATAAAAATGTATGCATGATCATATGAAGTTTATATAGAGCTTTTTTTTTTTGCACAAAAGGGTCTTGAGATGTAAGGACTTACCACTTGTCCAAAGCTTAGCAAATTTAACTTCAAGATATCTTAGGTGCCTCCTCCTCCTAAGTCCAACCCCGAATCTATTACACATATAATTAGGAATTAATTTCCTAATTGAATTAATCTAACTAAAGCATTAAACAAAATCCTAAAATAGTTAGGGGAATTACTTACATCTTAAGTAGTTCCAAAATGCTTAGTGATATAACTTATTTGATTCTAAACATAAGGAATGCCAACAAGAAATCCAATAATCCTCTAAAATATCCATTATTCAAAAATTATAGGACTCATTTACTTCCCATATAACTTCCATGGTCAAACAAGGCCTTAATGGCTAAGCAAAACCCTAATCACCACGCAAATCCTAATTGGCTATGCACTATATTAATTGATCAATAGGGCAGTATCTAAACCAACTTATTCAATCAATCACACCAAGAGTTCAAGTAGCATTTCAAGAATTGAAAATCTCATTTTATAATGGTACGAGGGATCAATCTTCAAGAAATCATACTATAAAAGATATTTATCAAACTTTAATCAAATATTTTTGACAATGCTAAACATCACACAATGATCACATAAACCAAAATTTGCAGCAATTATAGTAATTTCTATAAGTAAATTCATTTTTTTTTTTAACTTTCAACACAAATTCTGCTTTTACTCTAAAATAGGGGTAAAAAATCCATTACTTAATTAACCAAGAAAACCATTTTATTTTATTTTTTTAAAAAAACCTCCATTTTAAAACATCCATGTGTTAGGTGAATTACCATGTATTTATCTACCCAATATTCCCACAAAAGGAACTAAAATAATTTTTACACAAAGTCTCAGGTGAACAGTAAACTGCTTTGCGCGTTTAAAAATTCATAAATCCCACACTATAACGTATTTTTCAATGATTCCTTTTTTGAAATTTTAAAACATCCTGAAGTTTATACATTCCAAAACATCATAAGAAAATTCAGTCTAGAAGATGGGTTTTTAGGGTTTAAAGATAGACCTTTGTACAGGGGTTTTTGTATAGATTAAGCACACTTAGCATAACGCTATAATTTTCAATCATCAAACTCTTTTAAACCCTCAAATATGTTCCCAAGAAACTCTAGATCCTATGAAACATCCTACACCAACCCCATGATCATAATTTAGCTCAAAGACAACAACTTCTAAATCAAAATTCAACATTCTAGCATGTACTCTGTTTTCCTCAACCATTATTTTGAGGCATAAAAGACATCAAAACTTCCCCAACTAATCAATGTATAACACCACACACATAGGGCCTCGTTTCCACAACATAAACACAATTTAATTTCATCAAATTTTCAGCATTCAAAGAGGAAATTCCGGAAGCAAATATATGAACAGAATTTCAACACACATAGGACCATTTTTTTTTTCGATTTGAGCAAACAAAATACCACAAGTATTCTATTCATATAACATCAACACTTCAGTGATTCTACATCTTCTTAGACCTCATTTATCAAGTCCCCATGGATAAATCACACAAACAAAGCCTCCACGACATCATTTTTTGAAAAATCTGGCAGCCTGGACAGATTTTCGGATTTCTTCTTTATTAAGGGATAAAAATGGTTTCTTAGCATAAAACACTTTACTTCTCACATCATAAAACATCTCCTAACATAAATATAGCAGCTTGCATCATATACAACCACTCTTAATACCCAAAAATTTCTAGAAATGCAAGCTGTCTAACAATGACATTTTTTAACACAAGGATAAGAAAATAGAAGGTAAGGTGATGGTATTACCTCAATTTTCATCTCAAGAACTTCAGAAAAATTGATTCTTCAACCTCCAAGAAGTGTGCTATCTTGAGTGTGATAAGTTGCAATCTAAGAAATGAGTGTGTGCTTTTGTTTTGGCCATGAAAAGAACAAATTTCTCTTATTTACCAAGGCTGGTTGGCAGCCATGGAGAGGAGAGAGAGGTTGTTTGTTTTCTTGAGTGAAGGAAGAAGAAAAATTGCAGAGCAATGGGGTAGAGAAATTTTGGCCAGCTTAGGTAAGAAATGGTGGAAATTTTCATTTTATACTTTGGTAAATTTCAATCCAATAATAGAGAAAATTTTACCCTAATTTCAAGGGCCAAGATGAAGGGTGTTTAGTTTGGTTAAAATGATCTATGGGCTTTTGATGTAGGTTTTGGGTCAAGTGGTGAAATTGGGTCAAGTAGTCAAAATTAATTTTGACATGAAATTTGACCAAGATTTTTAGCTTAGCATACAAGGCCAAACCCCTAATTAAAATAAAATTTGTTCAAGAGGGTGTTTTACAAAAGAGGAAAGTTATTGTTATAATTTTATTGAAAATGTGATGTACAAATTAATTTGATTAATTAATCTACTACACGTAATACACATATACATAGGATGAACAATTACTTACATATAAATTACTTACCACAATCAAATATAATAATTAAATTAATGCTCTCACTTACCTTAAGAGAACTCACATAAATATCACATAAGATAGCCACATATAATGCATGTAATTTATGAAGCAAACTCAAATGATCATATAAGCTATTTAAAATTTAATTAAATTAACCTTTAGCAATTGAGAAAAAAAAAGTAATATTAAATTATATTTTTTAGTATAATTTTTTCTTTTTGAAATAAATTAAAATTTTTTGAAAAAAGTACGTAGATTTTACCTTCTATTCCTCTAAAATTTTTTAAAATTTTTATAATACTTCTTTAAATAACAATATTAGTTTTTACTTATTTAATTAACATGTAAAAATAATAAGTTCCATGTTTATTTAATTAAACATTTGGTAATAAATATTATCTAACATTTATTTTACTACGTTTAATAATTTATTTTATTATTACTTAATTATTTAATACTTAATTAAATTATATTGTAAATTTAGTTTAATTGAATATTTTTAGTCATTGAATATATTACAAATAGTTTGTGATATTAGATTTCACTTATTAATTGTTCTTCTACATTATTTAAACGATAATTGAGTAATTCCAATTAAACTAATTTAGATAGAAGATCGTAGCTTGATGTATAGAATATATGTTCCAGGAATAAGAGGACTTTCAAGTGAATTCATTAGTGGTGTTGAACATTTTGTTTTATGGGCCATTGCACATACAGAATGGTCAGGTACTGATCAAATTAGATGTCCTTGTCTTAAGTGTAAGGACAAGAAGTTTCAAACTGCAGATATGGTCAAGGTTCATTTATATAGAAAAGGGTTTGTGAAAAATTATTATAATTGGACTTGTCATGGTGAATCATTTATCCCAACTACACGTTAGACACTGGCGTTTAGTACTAGCAGGATGGGTCAGAGTTCAGGGTATAGTAATCCATTTCATGATATGGTTCTAGATGCATTAGGCAATAACAACCCCTCTAACTCTTTCCCACAAAATTGGTGAGTTCTAGATGCACTGGCCAGATGGTTGCTGTTATAAGTCATGAAGACGTCGAAAGAATGATTAACTTATAGTTTGCTGATTGGTTTAGGGATCATGTAAGTGTTAATACAAGCTTGTCAAATAGTTTCTGTACATACACAATTTAAGAACTCACTTTGATAGGTTCATGATCACCGAAATGGTGTAGATAATCATTTGTTGAAAAATCTTTTTTGGGGACCCTCAAGACATGTTCATTCCTTTAATAGATTTGTGGTAAATGGCTATAGATTTCACACCAACGAGCAGTGCGAAGGAAAGAAGATAGTTAATAGTGGAGTATGCGTGAAAGCAAGTGATGTTGGTGTTTTGAGTGGTGAATATTACAGTATTTTGAAAGAAACTATAGAAGTACAATTTCTTGGATCTCCAAATCAAAGTTGCGTTTTATTCTTATGTGAATGGTTTGATCTAACACCTAATCTAGGGGTTAAGATGCATCATCAGTACAAGCTTATTGAAATCAACCATAAGAGGATGTATCCAAGCCTCGATCCCTTTATTCTGGCCTCCCAAGCTAATCAAGTGCATTATACTCCATATCCGGGTTGTAAAAGACCAAAGAGCAATTGGTGGGCAGTGTGCAAGTCTAAGGCATATCATGTTGTAGAGACTTACACATTGATGAAGAATGCACAAGTGAAGAAGAAGATGTTTATGATAGCGAGGCAGATATTGAAGATGATTTACATGACAATGCTTTTGAGTACGAAAAGGAAGAATAATTAGATGGTTAAGTAAATTCTGTAAGTCCAACGATTTTTTAATGTGCACCAACTATTAATCTTTATTATATTCTTTTAATATCTCTATGTTAATATTTCAGATATGTCACAAAGTTCTATTCCTAGTGCCAGTGGAAGTTCCCTTGGTGATCAACTACCCTCTATGCCTATACCACCATCTTTTTTTGTGCTACCTCCATCTTCTGCCTTGCCGTCTATGCCATCATTTTTGCCATCATCGTCAGCTTCTACTGTCCAAGATGATCCATTGGATGCTAGAGTACACATTGCTCCATATGGTGATACGTAAATACTCTTTAAATAAAATAATGTAAATCTGTATTTCAATATTTATGTAGTACATATTGTAACATATTATAAAATCATATGGCTCCAGTTTCACGAACCAGTCATCATGTGCATAAGTCATCACCTCCATATTTAAGGCATAGTTTTCTGGCCCATATCGCTCCTTTTGAGATATCCCACCTAATGTGTTAGATATATGGTTTGCAGAGTTTTTAGGTAATTAAATATTCAGCACTATCATTTACATTTGATTAAATAAGAACTCTCAAATATTTCATTAATCTTTTACATTTAACTTGATTTTTTTTTTTTTTGGAAAAAATTTTAGAGGCACTTCAGATGGGATTCACAGCATGATGGACACATCCGTAGGGCATGGGAGTTTAGGTGTGCCAAGCAGCTGGCTGACACTCTATTCAATATTTGTACGAGTGGACTAACGCCCACTTGGATGGCTGAGGTAGTCTACGACCAGCTTGCACAGCATTGGAGGTCAGAAGGTTTTCTAGAGTGGTCTAGGCTTGCTAGGGAGAACTGGGCCAGTTCTCGTGATGGCTTAGGCCAATCACGCCATACTGGATGGTCGGTATCATTCCCTGAGCATGAGGTGAAGCTAGTAAAATGTGTTCTCAATTCATATATATATATATATATATATATATATATATATATATATATACATACATATATATATCATTTTTAATATATCACTATTTTTAAACTTTACATTTATATACAGTGCAAGGAGATAGGAGATGAGTTTTATCACTCTAAAGTGTGGAAGCATTGTCACAAGCACCAGCACCCTAGGCTTGAACAAGGCCAAGTCATAGACACTAGAGCTCAACACACTTGGGTAAGTTCTACACTATAAATTTAGTCTATTCATTTTTTCAATATTTTATACACAATTGCTTTAACATTTATATGTTTACAAACAATTTCAGGATCAATTTAATGAGTTGCGGTCACAAGCTTCACAACAGAGCTCTGCTAATGGTAGGGTGGTACAAGATGATAGGCCTTTACTTGTGCAAGATGCAAGAGGTTTTAGGAAGGGCCAGTTCCATGGGTTAGGTGCTAAGTATTCCCAACTCAAACCATAGTACTATCAGAGTGACTATGCTCATGGTGCGTCTTCGAGTTCACATACTCAGGTTAAGCTGCAAAAGAAGTTAGAGCGGGTGGAGCAGAGATTGCACAAGAAAGATCAGTATATTGGTCGTTTACTCTCGTTCATAGAAGGTATGGTTGAGCATTTTGGATTTTCACATCCACCAGTACCACCACCTGCAGCACCATCGCCAGCACCACCAGATGATCCAATTGGTGACATCCCAGATGATTCTACTGATGATGCATGTTCTTAGCATGTTTATGTTTAGATATTTCGAATACATTATTATTGTAGTTAATTTTATTCACTATTGTAAGGATAATTGTTATGTAATTTTATTTAATATTATTTATGTAATTGTTCTAGGAATTTTATTTAATATTAATAAGGATAATTAATTTTTGAAAAATTATAAAATAAAATAGCGACTGAAAATTTTGGTCATTTAATTAAAGACTGAAGATTAGTGACTACACATATATTGGTCACTGATTAATGACCAAAAAATATATTTGGTTGCTAATTAACGACTAATTTTGGTCACTAATTGACGATCGATATCAATATTCCATTGCTACTTTGTGACTAACTTTAATATCAGACTATACCCGCAACTCTAATTACCGACCAATATCACCAACTATTTTTCCAAAAATTTTTATTTTTTCTCTTTATTTGCGACTTGCATAGCAACAGAGATGCAATTGCTAAGTACCGACCGCTAGGTTTCTTCGGTCACTAATAATTTTGCAACCTTCAAAATAGCGGCTTCTGGTGTGTTGTCACTAATCGATCGTTGAATAATAATCAACGACCAATTAGCGATGAAAATGTCGGTCGCTAATTAGTCAGATTCTTGTAGTGTCTATAGTAATAATATTAATGAGATAGAACATCATTAATGAGTAAAGACTAGCATGCATTATACTTCTTGAATTGATCAAGCAGTGGTTCTCACATCCATGAATATTATGACATTCAAAGTTAACACATGGATGCTTATTACTTGAACAAGTACATTTGATGATCTAGTTATAAGATAATTACATGGATAACTATTTAGTGTCAATGATAGAATCTCACTATAGCAAATGTGTAAGTATATTTAGACTTGAGATCTCCAAGGTACTTTGTTTACCAAGCATTGTACTTTGATTCTAATTTTTAGAGTTTCATCTGGGGTCGCCTATGGAATAGGTATTAGATACAACATAAAGTAAATGTAAGTAATTGAGAGAGTTAATAATAGATTCATCACCCCTAATAGTAGGGGCGTATATCTTACGACAACTTGTACGGAATCATTACTTAAGAAGTTCTTGGCCAAGGCAACTATGTGTTAGAAATAATTTCAATTGATACACAAATTGAGTAATAGATTCTGAATCAAACACTAATAAATTCAGACTAGAATTAATTATATTCTAGTGAGAGTTGGCACTAATTCCATATGCTAAACCGAATGAGCTATAGAATGATGGAAGGAGTTTATTGTACTGACACTTTGCTATAGAAAGGTTCACATCAAGTTACTTGACTTTCTGAACTTTTAGGTGGTCATAATATATTATTAGATACCGCTCTTGATATGCTAAATATAAAATTATTAATTATAGAATTAATAAATTAATCTTAATTAGAATTAATAAGTTAATTTTAATTATAAAGAATTATTAATTCTATTATGATAGAATTAATTCATATTAGCTATCAATAGACTAAAAAACCTAATATGTTACACAATAGAGGAATTGGTATTTAAAATATTATTTTATAATATTATGGGGATAATTTGTGAGAAGAAATAATTATTATGGACTAATTATAAAGTGTTATAATTAGTTGAGGTTGAATTATAATTATTAAATCTTTATAGGCGAATTATAAACTTGTTGTAATTTAAAGGGTCAAATTGCAATTCTTGAAAGCCCTAGTCCTGAAAAGGCTAAGATTATAGTTTCTTTTAGGAAACAACAAATTTTTGTTTCTCTGGGTAGCGGCGAAGTTTTTCTATAAATATACACGGAATTGTTCTCTATAGAGATTGATTGAAAAAATTACAGAGAATTGGCTCTCTGTTTTTTGGTAAAAGAAAAACTCCCTCTTCAGTTAAAAGGCAAAAACCTGTATAGCTTTTGTTCTTTTCTTCTCCGTAGATTATTCCAAAATTATAGCCGCAAATTGTACCGACTAGTATCGGGACTAACAGCACTTGATTGAGTACAATTTCTCATGTTGATTGTGTTAGAGAAATTTCTACACTTAGTATTTTGATGGTTCGTGTTTGAATAATTTACGGAAAGATTTTGTACGCGTGAAAAAAATTCTGAAAGTTATGTTTTTGATGTAATAAATTTTTCCCCCTCTCCTAACTCGTATAATAATATACCGGTGATCTTGTTACGTAGATTTTATTTTAATTGCCGCTACACATTAATTGTTATTACATGATCAAAATCCAACAATGATATTAGAGACATTTTGTTTGTGTGTTACGGGTTTATAATTTTTTTGAAATAGTTTCAAAATAAATTTGACATTATAAAATTATTTCATAAATTTTGAAATTATTTCAAAATTATATTTAGGTCAGTGAAATTGTTTCACATCTATTTTGAAGTTTGAAAATTTGTTTTCAGTAGAATATATTTTGGTGTACAGAAAATTGTTTGAACATGCATTGATTTAGAAAAAGTGATTTTGTAAATCCTGTAACCAAAATTTGTTTTGGAAATTGTTCCGAATTTGTCCGAAGAAAAAAAATCTAAAGTCTTTAGTAAATTGTTTCCAATTTGTTTGTTTCAATTAGAAATTGAAACGACATAAAATTGTTTTTGGACAAAAGAAAAAGGAATTTGCTGTATTTTTATTTCAAGAAATTCTAAAAATTTTATAAAAAATAATATTTTTTTCTCCTAGCAAGCGATTGGCATGGGCTATTTATTAATTTTTTTTTAAAAAAAAAATACTGGTTATCTTTTAATCACACAAAATTTTCAAAATTTCAAAATGGGACCCAATTATTTTCCCAAAATTTAATTTTGGGAGTAACCATATTATTTTCCAAAATAAGGATTTCAAAAACTAATATTTCATGTGTATTTATTTTTGCTTAACATATTTTGACCATGTTCTTGGCATGTTGACTTGGTTATAGATTTAGACTAATTAATTTTGATTAATTAATATTGTGTCATGCATTTTTTATTGCTTTGTTTTGAATAAATAGGGCCTGCAAGTTCTGCCTTTATCTATAATTCTCTTATAATTTCTCTTCTTATCTAATTTTCCTCAAATGTAACTCGAGATTTTTTCATTAGGAATTTATATAATTAGATTATATATGTTAAATAGGAATAGAAATTATTTTACGAGTTTATGGAGATGGACTCCAAGACGAAGCAAGAAGATGATAAGACTTTCTTCTCAAAATATGCATGAACACATAGGTTTGACCAAAATTAATTTCCTACTTGGCTCAAGGAAATTAATCTAAAAAAGTCCATAACCAAGCTATGTAATTGAGTCTATTACAATTTTATCAATGTGTTGAAATTCTACATGCCAAACGATGAGGCCACTAATTAAATAATTAAATCCCTGAAACAATATTAAATCTAAAGATTTCCATTAATATAATAAGAACAAGAGCTCTTTTTGAGATTAGATTATTGGGCATCTCCAAGCCTACTTGATATCGAGTATGTTCAAGTTATACAATTTGATTCTCGATTAATTTGTTGGATTTAACTAATTCCTTTATCTCTAGTTGGGCATCCCCAAGTATAAAGAGTATTAGAAGTAAGTTAGGGTAGCAATAAATGCTTTAAGATTAAAATATATTAATCACTCAATGTACCAGTAGTGCATTTGATATAATTGATATTGGATACCAACCATTGAACTTAAGAGTGGTTTGTTGGGCATCGCCAAGGTCATTCTTAAGGAATTTTGGATACTGTTCTACTAGGAAGGCTTCCAATAGGCTTTTTCGAATCTATAGTAGGAGCTATTGATATGATTAAATTATTAGAATTATTGTGTTTAACTAAAAACCTAATTAAATGCATCATATGTATATATACATAGTCTAATGTCTCTTATCTTTTATCCAAGTCATTTGCATCATGACAACTAATGTGAACTTACGTAGCATATTGGAAACAAATTAGTTTATCGAGATAAATTTCTTGGACTAGTATAGAAATTGTTCCCAAGTTAGAAAAGTTGCTCTACTTGTTAGATTCTCCTATTTTACCACCTCTAACCATAGATGCTCCTATTGATGAGCATGAGATACATAAGAAGCACAAGCACTACAAAAAAATGGGGCAAATACGACAAAGACAAAAACGATAGTAAAAAAATCATCGTAATAGGTTACTTTATGCGACGGTTTTGAAACCATCGCAATAGATACACCTAATATGATGGTCCAATTCCAACCATCGTATTTGGTAACCAAATATAACGGTTTACACAAACCGTCCTAATAGGTAGACCAAATACGACGGTTTATTGTAGCCGTCACAATAGAGTAGGCCAAATACGACGGTTTATTGTAACTGTCGCAATAGAGTAGGCCAAATACGACGATTTATTGTAACCGTCACAATAGAGTAGGCCAAATACGATGGTTTATTATAACAGGCCAAATACGATGGTTTATTATAACCGTCGCAATAGAGTAAACCAAATACGACGGTTTATTATAACCGTCATTTTTAGTCTAATTATAACAAAGTCCCTAAAAATTATTTTAAATTTTATCTGATTATTTTCAAATTTAGTCACAATACTATTAGTAATGATTACAATAAATTTAACGATTGGATCGTCAATTTGATACATTTATATTTGTAAATACTAAGATATCTTTCTATTTTATAGATATTATTGCACAAATGTGACAAAATAAAACGAATGACCTTCAAATTTGGTCACTAAACTTGTTTAAACTTTATAAATATATGTATTGGTTAGATAATTGATTTTTAAAATACATTTTTGTTTACATCTTAAGTTTTCATATATTGGTATTAAAGAGTTTGAATTTCATTTTAATTATTAGTTATTCTAAGATATATAAATATATATATTGTTTATATACAATATAATATATCCTTATTAGTTAGTGAGTATTAGATTAATATGTTATATAACATAAATAATTTTTTCATTACAAATATACATATGTGTGTACATATATATCTATATATATACCTAGGTAGAGTATATTATCTCTTGATTATTACATTTAATTATATATATAGACATTCTATCTATAATTTTTATTGTAAAAATAAACTTTTATAGACATTCTATCTTATAAGTCTCCAACTATCTCATGGTCTCCAACTTATAACAATTATTCTAATGATTCTTGGCAGCAGTGCATTATTTTAACATTTAGAAACAAGAATGATGCCTTAGTGCCAATTAAAGATAAATTTAATGGTAGAGTTTTTTTTTTTTAAAACTAAATTATCTTTATTGAAATTTGTAGAGCTATTTTGAAATTAAAAATTTAATTAATATTATTTAAAAAAGTAATAAATGAAAATGGCTTAATTGCAAAAATACAATAAATATGTTCTTGATTTCATTAAATGATATACACAATTTGAAATAAAAAATTCAAAAGTAATAATTATTTTTAAACAATGAAAGTACAATAGAAAAATAGAAACAAAAAAAAAAACACACACACACACACACACATCAAAGTACATCACTGAAATTAGAGTTGATTGAAGATTGAAAAGAGAAAAAATAAAAAACTAAGTTTTTTTATAAACTTAATTGTACTGACTTCAATAATGTTATTTTTAGAAATATTTTGTTTTTTTAAATTATCTACTATTTTATGAAATTAATAATTTATTTATTAATTTATTTTCAATTATATATATATTCTTATTATTTATTACTCTATTCAATTATAATACTAATTAATTTTTAATTTTCATACCAATTCTATTATTTCTAGGAAGAATAATTCAATCTTTCTCCCTCAAGCTATTAAAAATTAGACTTTCTTTAATATATGTAAATTTTACAAATGAAATAATTTTCATACCAAATCTTTCTCCTTTCTTATTTCACTTTCTTCTTCAATCACAGTATATATTTCTTCATTCAATCATAGTGTAATATATATATATATATATATATATATATATATATATATGTGTGTGTAAATGTATATGTATATAAATAAAAAACAAATAAAAATTATTTTTAAAAAACATTAAGATTGTAACTCACGTTACTTTGCATAAGATTTGTTCGAATTTGAAACTTATAATTATATTCAAATTTTAATAAAATCTAATTTGAATATTCTCAGCTCAATGATAAAAAAAAGTACTTGAATTATTAGTAACTTGTAGGTAGTTGTCCTTCATTTTCAGCAAAAAGTCACTAATTGAAAAAGAAAAAGCTTTGCTTTTTGCTTTTTGCTTGTCTTTCATTTTTCAACTTTGCAATGTAGAAATGAAAAAGAAAAAGCTGTCTGGGCTGATTGTTTGAAGCTGTACGAAAAAACCATTCTTCAACTTAACCAAACTCTAGATTCCAACAGAAAGTGAACTGCACTTCTTCCTCTGTGCAATGTTGAACCATCATCGTCATCTCCGCCAGAGTCGTCCACTTCCTGTGCTGGCTTCCACCTCGACCCCACCACAATCCGTCGGCTTTCTTCCAAGCCTGTTAACATTCTCAAGGTCTCTAATTTCACCGGAGATAGTGGCTATGTACGTAAGGCATCCTATTTCTACCCCTACTATTTTTTCCTCTCTCCTCTCTCTGTTAGTTGCCCACCATACTATGCATCCGCAGCTTTTGCATACGGTTCTTGGCAATCAAAGTCAATTGTGGAGAGGAACTAAGCCGCATAGATCATCCTCATCTTGATTATGACGAATGCACTATCAATAACAGTTTCAAGAATGCTAATTTGGGATCTTGGAACTTGATTAAAATGTGGAAAATTTGTTGCTTTATCGTTGCTGTCTTTTTCTTCTTCCTTCTTCAACCACTTATAGCCACCCCCACTGTTGACCCCTGCCCCTATCCCCCCTGGTGCCCACCTCCGGTGGCCCCCTCCCTGCAGCCCCTTCCTCCTTCCCCCTTCCCCCGCCCCCCCATTCCCCCTCCCCCTCCCTGCAGCCCCTTCCTCTGCCCCCTCCCGCCGCCCCTTCCCCCGTCTCCCTTGCAGCCCCCCTCCCCAATTACCCACCCATATGCCCCCTCCCCTTCCACTTTCCCTGTCTTACCACCCCCTGCCTGGGTTCCCTCCTGCCACCCTTTCCCTCATCTCCCCCGCAGCCCCCTTCCCCCAATCACTCACTTACAGCCCCCTCCCCTTCCCTCTTCCCCCTCCTGCTACCCCCTTACCTGCGCTCCTCCACGACAGCCCATTCCCCCGCCTCCCCCGCAGCCCCCCCTCTCGGTTGCCCATCCCCTGTTTTTTGGTTAAAAAATTAGTTTTCTTGTTCCCAGGACTTTTTCCTGTTCAGATTCATTCAGAACATTACATTGTATTAGAGGACCTTTGCTTTATGCTTTTCTCCCTATTGCCTATAGTGTTAAAAAAAATTATATAACACATGCTATGGAATCAAACAGTTTAGTTGAGAATTTGCTGACATTAGAACCAATTTGTAGTGCTTTGATTTGTAATGCTTGGAGAAAACTTTGCAGTGCTTTCAGTTGTAATGCGTGGGCTACCAATGCCTTAATAGTTTAATTTGTAATACAAGCATATCCTCCATCAGAGGAACAACATAAAAAATAGTCTCTTGAACAAGTAGATCAAATTGAAAATCTAAAGCAATATGTTCATAATTTTTATTGATTCACAACACAACAAACCAAACCAGATAAAGAAGATGGATAAAATGCCAAAAAAAAATAAAAGCTATCTCACCTAAAATCAAGAGGAAGTGGTTGGTTTGGAAAGAAAAATACATCAAAATCTTCTTCTTTAGAAACTAATTCAAAATTTGACCGCCTCTCAAACGAATTATGATTATCCATCTCTGAGAAAGAGAACCGAATAAAAAATCCCGGTCCCTTTGTGGTTTCCACTAATGATTGATAACTATGGGATATATATATCTGTGCGGGAAGAGAGGACGGATAACTGAGGAGAGAAAGAGACAAGGAGGAAGATGAAGAGGAAAGGGGTAGATGACAGGCTCTGTGCAGGAAGAGGGGAGGGAGGATTGAGGAGAGAAAGAAATAAGGAGGAAGAGGTAGATGACAGGTTCTGTGCAGGAAGAGGGGAGGGAGGACTGAGGAGAGAAAAATATAAGGAGGAAGAGAAAGAGGAAGAGGTAGATGACAGGTGGAGGGAGGGAAGAGGTGAGGGAGGACTGAGGAGAGAAAGACACAAGGAGGAAGGGGAAGAGACGATTGGTTTGTTTAGTGGTAGGCACTGCCTTATCTTTGCTCATTTTACATAAAATATTTTAATTGCACCACCTTGTCTTTTTCTCTTGTTTCTCATCTTACATTTTATAATTTTATTATTAAAAGTTACAAGAAGTTGATGTCTTCTCAGCTTTTTCTCTCTTCACTTGTTTAGTCTACAAGAAAGTATATCCTTTTATCTGTGGCTTTTTCTAATTAATTCAGGCTGGTTCTTGATTCTGATCATATTCAATTGACTAGTTATTGAGTTCACTTACATACTCCAAAAATTGAAGTTCCATGGTAACAAAACTATTGCTTAAGTGGATGGTGAAAAGGTAAAGTATCCTACAATAGAGTGCAGCTTGGTTGTGTTCTGAATGCTATGAGCATAAAACTTGGTTCTGGCCTCTTGCAATATTTTATGATTGAAGGAATTGGAATGAAGAGAAAGGAGAAGAATTTTATTTGTCCTCTACTTAATTTTTTCAAAGTTTAGAAAATTTTTGTCAGTATATGTCTATATTTTAATATTTTAAGTTTACACTTGTACTTTATTCTAAGTTTACATTTGTACTTTTTTCATACTTTATTTTGATCTTTGATTTGTATATTGTTCAGGTAAGGAGATGTTCTAAAGCCCAACCCACTGAGGAGAGGAAGAGATAAGGAGGAAGGGGAAAAGATGATACCGGGAAGAGATAAGAAGGAAAGGGAAAAGATGATACCAGGGAGGACTGACCTACTCAATTTTGTTTCTTGTTTTACATGTACTACTGTTTCTAATAGATTCTTTGGCATTTCCTACTTGTTATATATGTAGTATTACTTCTCTTGTAGAGTTTAGGGATTATTTATTATTTTAATGTTCAAGAGATTGATTTTGATTTGTTTGGCATTAAACAAATTGTGTTTTATTGTGATTGGTATTGAATGAGTTGAACGGATTGTATGTGATTTGAAATTGTAGGTGGATAGGCTTAAATACCAATCAATTATTTTTTTTTAAAAAAAAAATTAATCAAATACGACGGTCACAAAATCTTCGTATTTGCTTATCAAATGCAACGGTCACAAAATTGTCGTATTTGCTTATCAAAAGCGACGGTCACAAACGGTTGTATTTGGTTATGGCTTAATAGACAAATACGTCGGTCAGAGCCGTCGTTTTTACTAATGGTCGCAATTGCTGAGTAATTAATTGCGACGGTAGTAATTACGACGGATGGTAACCGTCGTAATTACTTAGCAATTGCGACGATTAGGGCCATTGCAATTAACAAGTATTTGTGACTGTTTAAAGCCGTCGTATTTACAGAATAATTGCGACGGTTTTTTCACCAAATACAATGGCTCACAGAGTCTCAACCTAGGTGAGTAATTGTGACACTTTTCCATGACCATCGTATTTACACCGTTGTATTAGATAAATATGACGATTTTTTGGCCTTTTTAAATAAAAATGACGACATTATAATTGACGGCCGAAAAACCATCGTTTGATCATCGTTTATAGCAAAAACGATGGTATTTTCTCAAATACAGCAGTTTTCTTGCCGTCGTATTTGCCTGAATTTTTAGTAGTGAAAGAAGACAGTGACACAACATCTTGAATCATATTGGTATCAATGAACTTTGACACTACAAGAAAATGATACATTGGCGACGAAGCTTTAGATAAGAAAAAAATTTTGTCGCTAAAAGTACCATTTAACGAGGAAAATTTTTCTTTAGCGACAAACTTTTTGTCGCTACTGATTAAGACCTTTGGTGACAAAATTTATATTTCCTAGCTAAAAGTGATGGCTTTAACTAGAAAATAAGTGCATTAGCGAGGAAAATTTAACTTTTCTCACTAATGATGCACCATCAGCGAGAAAATTTAAACTTTTCTCGCTAATGATGCACCATCAGCGACGAAATTTCATTTCCTAGTAAAATTTTCCTCGCTCATGATGCATTATCAGTGACGAAAATATATTTCCTCGCTAATGATGCATCATCAGTGACAAAAATACATTTTCTAGCTAAAAATATTAATTTCTATCACCATTAACTATACTTTTAGCGACAAAATTTTCATTCCTAGCTAATACACGTCTCTATATTTTTAAATATTTACAACATGACCCTATAAATTTTGTAAATTGGTCTTTAAAGTTTTTATATATAGAAAATGACCTTATAAATTTATAAATTGGTCCCTATATTTTGAAACATTTATAATATGACCATAAAAATTTTACAAACTAATCTCTAAATTTTTAAATATATATAATATGATCAAATATGAGAATATGCTAGATTATGTGTGGCAACATATATCTGATTACCTTCAAATTTTGTCATAATCTTTTTTTTTTGAAAATTTTAACAGATTAATGGTTGGAACGTTAATTTGATATGTCTATCTTTGTAAATGTATTAAATTTTGGGTATTTTTACCGATATTATGCTATGTTATGTGCCAGAATATATCCGATTAACTTTAAATTTAGTCATAACACTTTTCTTAGCAATTTCAACAAATACAACAATTCGATCATTAATTTGAGGTGCCTATATTTGTAAATGCCTTAGGTTTTTAGCATTCTTATACATATTTTATTTGATTATGTGTCAAAGTATATTCGATTACCTTCAAATTTGGTCATAACACTTTTCATTAAAATTTCAACAAATCTAATGGTCGGATCGTTAATTTGAATTGTTCATCATTGTAAATGCCTTAGGTTTTCGGTATGTTGTAGATATTTTATTAGATTACGTGCCAAAATATATCTGATTACCTATAAATTTGGTAATAAAACTTTTATTAGCAATTTCTTCAAATCTAATGGTCAAATCATTAATTTGAAGTGCCTATCTTTGTAAAGGCCTTAGGATTTCGGCATTTTTGTAGATATTTTTCTGGATTACTTGCCAAAGTATACCCGATTACCTATAAATTTGGTTATAACACTTTTCTTAGCAATTTCAACATATTTGACAGTTGGATCATTAATTTGAAGTGCCTATCTTTATAAAGGCCATAGGTTTTCAATATTTTTGTAGATATTTTGTTGGATTACATGCCAAGGTATATGATGCATCCGGACATAGGTGTAAAAAATATACAAAAACTAAGCACATTCCCAATCAAGTTTAAATTAAAACGTTCAACCCAAATCACACATATGAGTAAGTGTACTCATCATTAACCGAGTATAGGGTTCAAACGAGTGTCGATCCTCAAAGAACAAGTAGACATTAATCCCTTTCTTTCATTGTTTAACCGACTCGAAAAAGTGAAAAAGAAATAAAAATAAAAATAATATATATATATATATATATATATATATATATATATATGTCAAGGATGTAGAATTATGTAACTTAAGCCATTATTCAGACAAGCATGATCTTAAAGTATACAACCTTTATCATAACTAATTCTTCTTTTGGCACCATGAAGGATAAAGGTAAATTAGCATCACTTGCTCTATCTCAACTAATTACTATCTTCTAGATAAATTAGCATCATTTGGTCTGTCTCAACTAATTCATCCAAAAGATGCATTAAACAGAATCCTTGATTAAATTTCCTTGGCCTAGCAAATTTAAAGCATGAAATTAATCAATGAATCCTTGGTCTGGCAAACATCAATTAACCTTTAATTACTCAATCCTCAGCAATTAACCTCTTTGGTCTAGCAAGTTAACAACCAATAAATATGAAACCAATCAATTGCAAACACCATCAACCTCTTTGGTCTAGCAAGTTAATGAAAAGAAACAACCAATTAATCTCGTAATACGCCTAAGTAGTTAAATACCAAGAAGAACAATCAATTAATCAAAAGATCAAATAACTTTAAAAATCATGACTATCTAAAACAATGTCAAATTACAATGAAACAATTAACATATCATTGTTCAAGAAAAAGAAAACAAAGTAAAAGAAAGCACTCATAGACAAGCCTCCTTCTTCTTCATTTGAAGACTTTCTTGCACAACCCTTCTTGAATTGAAGAATTCCTCCTTAGATTGAGTGATTTTCTATGATGATCAATGAATTTTCCTCCCTTTTTTCCTTGTGTTTTTCATCTATTTATAGGCTTAGGAAGTGTCTAAACTCTTAGGTACCATGTTCTTGGCCAAGTAGAAGTAAAAGATACTAAAACTCCACAGATTACCAAAAACTGCGTAGGAAAAATCAAGCACCGCCTTATCTTCAGGGCACAGCCGGCACTGCCTTGGCTCTCGGAGCCGGCGCCGGTTGTGTTCTACTTCTCTACTTGTTCGCCGATTTTTCTCCGAATTTCACATAATGAAGACCAGAATGCAGCTAGCGCTGCCTTGACTCTTGGAGCCGGTGACAGTTTCCTTTTGTTCCACTCTGTTTTGACAATTTTTCATCGCTTCGAAGTTTGTGCAATCCAGTGCATGGCCAGCACCGATTTTAGAGCCCTAGCCAGCGCTGCCTCTCCTCTGTTTTGCGATGTTTTTGTTTTATTTTACCCTAAAAATCTGAAATAATGAACAAAATACCTTTCCAAAGGTAAAATCTCAAATATGAAAGAATATGATTAGTTATTGAACAAAATATATCACAAAAGAACCTCAAATAATTAGGAAAAAACATAACTAATTTAGCCCCTATCAGTATATCCGATTACCTTCAAATTTGGTCATAACACTATTTTTTAGTAATTTTAACAAATCTAACAGTCAGATTATTAATATGAAGTGCCTCTCTTTATAAAGGCCTTAGGTTTTTAGTATTTTAGTAGATATTTTGCTGGTTATGTACCAAGGCCTATCCGATTACCTTCAAATTTGCTAATAACACTTTTGTTAAAAATTTCAACAAATCTAACGATCAAATAATTAATTTGAAGTGCCTATCTTTGTAAAGACCGTAGGATTTCGGTATTTTTGTAGATTTTTTGCTACATTATGTGCCAAAGTATATTTGATTATCTTCAATTTGGTCATAACACTTTTCTTAATAATTTTAACAAATATAACGGTCAGACCGTTAACTTGAAGTGCCTGTCTTTGTAAAGACATTAGGTTTTTGGTATTTTTGTAGATATTTTGCTGAATTATGTGCCAAAGTATATCCGATTACCTTTACATTTGGTCATAACACTTTTCTTAACAATTTTAACAAATTTAACGGTTGGATCATTAATTTAATGAGCCTATCTTTGTAAATACCTTAAGTTTTTTGCAATTTTGGAGATTTTTTTGTTAGATTGCGTGCCAAGATATATCCAATTATCTTTAAATTTGGTCATAACACTTTTTTTTTTTAGCAATTTGAACAAATTTAGCAGTCAAATCATTAATTTGAAGTGTCTATCTTTGTAAATGTCTTAGGTTTTTGGTATTTTTATAGATATTTTATTGGATTATGTGCCAAAGTATATCCAATTACCTTCAAAATTTAGACATAACACTTTTAATTAAAATTTCAACAAATCTAATGGTTGGATCGTTAATTTGAAGTGTCCATCTTTGTAAATATCTTAGGTTTTCAGTTTTTTGTAGATATTTTACTAGATAACGTACCAAAGTATATCCGATTACCTACAAATTTGGTAACAATAGTTTTATTAGCAATTTCAACAATTCTAATGGTCGAATCGATAATTTGAAGTGACTATCTTTGTAAAAGCCTTAGGATTTCATCATTTTTGTAGATATTTTTTTTGGATTACTTGTCAAAGTATGTTCGATTACTAACAAATTTGGTCATAACACTTTTTTTTTTTTTTTAGAAATTTTGACAAATCTAATGGTCAATTGTTAATTTAATAAGCTTATCATTTTATATACGTATGTATATATATGTATGTATGTATGTGTGTATGTGTGTGTGTGTGTGTGTATGTGTGTGTGTGTGTGTGTATGCATGCATATATGTGTGTGTGTTGTATATATAAATGTATGGGTTCTATATAAATATACATATATATTTATATATACGTGTGTGTGTTGTATATATAGATATATGTATATATGTGTATGTATATATATTTGTACGAATATGTATAAATGTGTATATATGAATATGTATATATATATATATCTGTGTGTATGTATATATGATTATGAATATATATAGATATATTTACAGAATTATATATATATGTAAATATATATGAACATATAGATGTATATATATATAAATATGTATTAATCTACATATGTATATAAATATATCAATATATATGAATTTGAATATATATGTGTGTGTGTGTGTATGGTGTGTATATATATATATGTATATTTGAATATATATATATATATATATATATATATAGATTTACACATATTAATATACTCATATATTCATATATATACATACATATTCAAATATACACATACCTACATACGTACGTACGTATTCACATATACACACACACACGCGCGCGCGCACACACACACACACACACATATACAAACACATAGATATATTCAAATATTTAAATATATATATTTATATGGATATATTTAGATTTATTTATAAATATAATATTAATGTATTCCTTTATATGTATATATTTATTTATGTATATATATATATAGATTCATATATATATATATAGATATATATGTATGTATATGTGTGTATATATAATTTAATAAAAAAATGATATAATTGGCAATATATAAATTTTTAAAATTATAAAAATATACAAAATAATTTATTATATTGAGTAATATGGTTTCATATTAAATTTTGTATGATTATTATATTTTTTATAACACTTATATTTAAAAAAAAATACTAAAAGAGTATTTGGTATAATTTAGGTAAAAAAAAAAAAAAGACTTCATGCAGCAACTTAGTTAGCCAAGCGGCTAAGGCGCGACCTCCATAATGTAGAGGTCGCAAGTTCGACTCTTACATCCTTCAATTCCTCAACAATTGAGGGCTACGTTCTGGTGCGTGCGGTCCATGAGGATGGTTGCGCACCACTTGTGGATAGAGGGCTGCGACCTGGTGTGTGTTGTCCATGAAGAGGGCTGTGCATCGCAATTAGGCCCACAGCTCAAAAGGAAATTTTTTGTATTGGCGACGAAATTTTTTTGTCACAAAAGGTATTATATTTTCTCATCATATTCAAAAGAAGGAATCGGACTCTATTGTATATGGTTCGAACCATGATGGCTTTTACAAACTTACAAAAATCCTTTTAAGTATATGCATTGGACACATCTGTTTATATCTTAAACAAAGTTCCATAAAAATAGTTGATACTACCCCATATGAGTTATTTTTTTGTAAAATCCCAAAATTAACTTACCTGAGAATTCAGGGATGTCATGCTTGAAGGTAAACATGGCAAAAAAATAGAAACGCATAGTAGCATGTAGTTAAACAAAAACAGAGCAGTGGAAGTGCTATCTTTTTTTTACCTCTGTGCTTTATCGTTTGTCTAGGAGGTGTCGTCGATCCTATCTGAACCACTATTGGTTATGTGATCCTTTCTTTAGGCTGTTGTCCTACAAGCCGTCGGCTCCGTCTAGGCATCAACGCAATGCTTCGGGTCTTTCGGAATATAACCTGTGCCTGAAAGCTTGGTGAAGGCTAAGGATGAAGAAGATGATCCTCATTTTTTTGACTAAATGCTATTAAGCATTAATTAGGAAAAAAATTGCGTCTATTCTTGCTATTGAATAGCACATAGGTCATTGTCTACAGAGAGAAAAAGAAGAAGGGCTAGAGGAAACAACGACATTCTGCGTAAAACTACCTCTGTTCACTTGAATCCCAACTCCTTAATAATAGGATATTACCCGGGCATTAAAAAATCAAATAGGGGTAGTAGAATCAGAGAAGTTCTAAGGCCCATATCATGTTAAGCCATTAACCAGGCCTACGGACCTATGGCCCAATTCATTGGGTTAAGCATTTAATTCAATTTAATTATTCCTAGACTAATACAAGCCCAATAATTAAATTAATTAAATAGCCCAAATGGGCCAAAATATAATTCTCTCTTTTTAGACTTTTTATTTTATTCTAACCCAATAAATAAACCAGGCTACTCGAATAAAATAAAATCTATTTTATACAAGACTAATCCCTCAACCCAAAACCATCAAGACTTATGGGCTATTCCGAAGACCAAAAGACACATCGCTTTACTACTAAAATGACCAAACTACCCCTACTATAAAAATAGTTGTATTTTACATTTTAAATATTTTTTAATATCACCATAAAGAAATATTGACCCCAAGGACAATGCTGCATTAGCAAAGTCTTCGACCTATAGGTGTAATGACTAAAATACCCATCTACACATCGCTGTACATTTAAAGAGGAATAGTATACTAACACCTCTCTAAAAGATATCTACTATCCTTAGACCTCTAGTCCAATGATCCACGACTCTTGGAATGTTTCCGCTTTCCAAGTGAGCTACCCTAAAGCAAACATCTAAGTCATGTTCCCCAAGGCCCTGGATATTTAGATCATTCGAACAGTCACAATGGGCAATATAACACAGAAGCTATCTTGTATAAGTCTATCTTAACTAACAACTCACATATGCCCAATATACAAGTATATTGGCTCTAAGATAGAACCTTAACTACAATATATCAAAGTACATGCCTCCAACTTTGTCAGATCACCAACTCATACTCAAGCGGTAGAGTATTAGTCCATGTTATAGCAGTAATAGTCTAGATTTTATCTAAATAGTATTTTTAGAAACCATTATTACAAGTCATGTTCTACGTATTCAAAATACGCTTATGCTATGAAGCGAGTGAAGTACTCATTGGCTAAAGGTAAGCCATTCTTCATTTGGAATTCATAACACAATACCCTAGACATGATGGAATTCCCATTCTTATCAATCGATTAAGAACAAACGTTTATGTGTTAAATAGCCCGTGGTCCATACCTTACTGTGAAAGACCACCATTCACATGGATCACTTACTTAAATACAATGGGCCTTTTCCAAATGTAAATCGTGTACAAATAAAATGTAAATTGATAAATAAATTTTGAGAATAAATTCTTTTATTAGTAAATTTGATAATTACATCAGAAACCTAGTCTAGAAGGCATACATTCCAACAATCTCCCACTTGCACCCTAAGACTAAGAAAGTCGGTAGGTGCCCACCCTTATGGTGTCTAAGTGTCTCTTGAAGACTCTCTTAACCAAAAGCTTGGTGAAGGGATTTACTAGGTTATTCTCTGAGGCTATCTATTCCACCACAATTTTTTGTCTTTAGATGAAATCCTAGATCATGTGGTACTTCCTCTTAATGTTCTTCCACTTCTTGTGGTTCTTGGGTTATTTGGATTGCGAGACTACTCCAGTGATGTTGCAATACATCACAATTGGTCTGTCCATGTGTGGCATGAGTCCAAGTTCTGAAAGGAACTTCCGGAGCCAGACTGCTTCATTAGGTGCCTCTGAAGCTGCCACATACTCGGCTTCCATAGTTAAGTCAGCAATGCAAGATTGCTTGATACTCCTCCATGAAACAACTCCTTCAGACAAGGTGAAAACATATCCACTAGTAGATTTTCTCTCATCCTTATCTGCTTGGAAGTCTGAGTCTATGTATCCTGTAAGAACCAAGTCATCAGCCCTGTAAACTAGCATATAATCTCTTGTACCTTTGAGGTACTTGAGAATATGCTTTATAGCTTACCAATGAACCTTCCCAAAGTTTAACTGATATCTGCTAACTAAGTCTACAACAAAATAAATATCTAGACTAGTTCATAGCATAGCATACATGAGACTTCTCACAGCCGAAGCATAGGGAATCTTACTCATTCTGTCTTTTTCTTCTTGGTACTTAGGACAGTCCTTTGAACAAAAAGACAACCCATGTCTGCAAGAAAATAGAGCTCCTTTGCATGAGTCCGCGCTGAACTTGGCCAGCATCTTGTTAATGTATGTCGCTTGGGATAATCCTAATATTCTCTGCTTCATATTTCTAAGAAGCTTAATCTCGAGAATGTAACTGGCTTCTCGCAAGTCTTTCATACTAAATTGACTAGACAGCCAAACCTTAGTAGATGACAATATCCCTACATCATTCCTAATGAGTAGAATGTCATCCATATATATGACAAGAAAAATCATATTTATGTCTTTCAATTTCCTGTACACGCATGGTTCATCTTCGTTTTGAATGAAACTGTAAGACTTTATAGTCTCGTCAAAATGAATATTCCATACTCTAGATGCCTGCTTAAGTCCATAAATGAACTTCTTAAGCTTACAAACTATATGTTCCTAGCCTTTAGCAATAAAACCTTCCGGTTAGGACATATAGATGTCTTTGTTAGGGATATGCCCTAGAGTTAATTTGTACTTATACTATTGTCGTTATGTTTTATATAATAATATGAGGTTTTCCTTTTCATCAATAGTGCATTTTGTTTTGTGGTCATCAAGTACGTGATAATAAAACCCTACAATGAATACAATGACTATTCTAAAACTGTCCCTGATCGATTATTATTATTGGAACAATAATAAATTAAGATTAGTATGTTTGTGACTTGATGGCTATGTTTTACTGGTCATGGATATTTGTGATATCAAGTCAAAACATAAATAAATATTAGAGAGCATTGTATTGGACATGACCCACTGTGAGAGTACTTCATGGAACATGTCATAAGTACTTTCTAGCCATAATGATATTAAAAGTCCTTCGACCTAAATTCATCATAGTTTCCTACTTGATAAATTATATATTTTGACGTTGTCTAAGGTTATCTTTAACCAGATAATTAATTAGACTACTATTGAATATAGAATAAATCAAGGAGAGGAATATGATTGATAGTAAATGAATTTGTCCCTCTCAATTATGGGAGAGATATCCATGGGCCTCTTGATAAGTTAAACTGCTAAAATGCATGGCCGTGCTCAAATATATCAATCTAAGATATTGATATCATTTGTTTGAACAGTCTACTATGAAATCAAAAAATAATTGATTAAGCTTAATAAGGATGACATGCTTCGTGCCTTATGCTTAATCTGGATATCATGTGACAAAAAGACTAAATATAAAATTATGGTTTGGTTCAAAGAGATCATTGATCTTCATTTAACCTAGATAGTTATAATATTTTGCTAGAAATCGCTTATAACTTGTGGGCCATTTAAATATGATTTGGGCACACTGCCAGTGTTAAATGAACCTATAGGGTCACACAATAAGCGAACTTGTTAAGTTATTTTTCTGGTAACTATATTCGATGAATCTAGAAATATGTCTAAGTTAATCGAACCTAAAAAATTTACCAGATACAATGAATCTGGAAATATGTCCACATTCGATGTATCTGGATGATGTCCAGATTATAAGAATCTGACTCGGTAAATTAATTAGTTAAATTACCGAGATAATGGCAGAATCTTATCATATCAGTTTTAATTTAATTTGAATTTAAATTAAAATATAATAAGATATTATCAGAGTTGGACTCTAAGAGGTTCGGAGGTTTTTTTTTTTTAAGAAAACCCTAGCCATCTTCTCAAGAGTCCCGCTCTGTTAAAAATATTTGTGTCTCTATTCACCAAAAAATGTAAACCTCTCAAACCCTATGCGCTAGCACTCTCAGGGTAACGAGTTAGTTCGTTATGTGTATCCGATAGAGGACGTTCGCACACTGCAATGTCTGGTGATCGTTTGGGTTGCACGTACGACAGCACAATCAAAATTGAAAGATCTCAATTACACTGAACATAGGTAATTCTGTAAACCTTTAGATCTTCTTAAGCATTTACTTGGGTCCTTGGAAGGGATTCGTGGATGTTTTTCACATTTAGGAGTCCATGAATTCTAACAGTCTTCACTAAGATG
This sequence comes from Voacanga thouarsii, assembly GCA_026120185.1. NCBI lineage: Eukaryota > Viridiplantae > Streptophyta > Magnoliopsida > Gentianales > Apocynaceae > Voacanga > Voacanga thouarsii. The sequence goes on from JANUWF010001450.1 coordinate 375,464, forward strand.
GCTATTAAGAAATGCTGTCTTGACATCCATTTGCCATATCCCATAGTCATAATGACATATGATGGTAAGGAGGATATGGATGGACTTAAACATAGCTATCGAGAAAAGGTTTCCTTATAGTTGATCCCTTCTTTCTGAGTATACCCTTTCACCACAAGCCTAGCTTTAAAGGTTTTCACCTTCCCATCCGCTGCCTTCTTCCTCTTGTATACCCACTTATACCCAATGGGTTTTATCCCTTTTGGTGAAGCTACAAGATCCCAAACCTGATTGAAGTACATGTTGGAATATATGCCCTCTAGACTAGTTTATCTGATATAATTATTGAATTTATTAATAAAAGAGTTTATTCTCAAAATTTGTTTGTGAATTTACATTTTGTTTGTGCTCGATTTTCTTTTGGAAAGGACCCAATGATCCATGTGAATGGTGGTCTTTTACAATAAGATATGAATCACGGGTTATTTAACACATAAATGTTTGTTCTTAACTGATTGATGAGAATGAGAATCTCATCATGTATAGGTTATTGTGTTATGAATTCTAAATGGGGAATGACTTACCTTTAACCAGTGGGTTGTCCACTCACATCATAGTATGAGTGTATTTCGAATACGTAGAATAAGACCCATAATAGTAGTTTCTAAAAGTACTATTTAAAAGAAACCCAAACTATTACTACTATAGCGTGGACTAATACTCTACCGCTTGAGTATGAGTTGGTAGTCTGACGAAGCTAGAAGTATATATTTTGATATACTATAGTTGAGGTTCTTTCATAGAACTAATATACTTATATATTGGGTATATGTGACTAGTTAGTTAAAATAGACTTATACAAGATACCTTCTACGCTATATCGCCCATTGTAACTATTCACATGATCTAATTATCCAGAGCCCTGGGGAATATGTCTTGGATGTTTACTTTAGGGTAGCTCCCATGGAAAGTGGAAACATTCCAAGAGTTGTGAATCATTGGACTAGAGGTCTAAGGATGATATATATCTATTAGAGAGGTGTTAGTACACTCTTCCTCTCTAATTGCACGGTGATGCATAGAGCAGTATTTTAGTCATTACACCTATAGGTCGAAGACTTTGCTAACGCAGCATTGTCTTTGGGGTCAATATTTCTTTATAGTGATATTAGAAAATATTTAAAATGAAAAATATAGTTATTTATATAGTATGGGTATTTTGGTCATTTTAGTAGCCAATGTGATATGTCTTTTGGTCCTCAGAATGGCCTTTAAGTCATGAAAGATTTGGGTTAAAGAATTAGTCTTGATTATTATGGGTTTTATTTTAATAGTCTAATTTATTATTAGATTATAATAAAATAAAAGGTCCGAGCGAAAGTATTTTTTTTATCTAATTTAATTGATTAATAAATTATTCAAGGGCTAAGGTCCAGATTGAATAATTAGAAAATTAATCTGGATATAAACTAGATAAAAGGTATGAATTTTTATATTGGTATATTTGGACTTGTTAATTATTTATTAGGCTGTTTAGTAAAGCGCATAAAATAAATAATTGAGATTTATATTTATGGGTATTCAAGCCCAAAAATAAATAATTTTATCTGCCCAATGAATAAGACTAAGGGTAAAATAAAATTTTAAAAAATAAATAATTAATTAATTATTAAATTAATTAATTAATTAAATTTAAAAAATAAAAACAATATGGGATGGAACTCGTGTTGTTTCGCGTGCAGGATAACAGAAAGTATGGATGCTTTCTATTTGCACGTGAATGACTTCTTTCTCGGGGATGGATTCAAATGAATGCAAAATGAATTGAATTGGAGTTGGAGTTTTGCAGTTCTGGGAGTTCGTCATTCACAGAAGCAAAGCAAAAGAAAAAAATAGGCTCTTCATTGTTCATTTTTGTTCACAGAAAATAAACCTATTATAGCCTTCAAGGCTTATCAAAACCCAACCTTTAAACCTTCACCGACTGTACTACGGGCACCATTTCGGAAGATCAAAGGTTTTGCGTGAATGAGACGCAATAGACGTTTACAAGGATGTGATCCAATAGCCTCAAGTATCTTTGTACAGACATCTACACCAGTGCAAAGAAGACCATTCAATCACAAAGGTAAATTTTTCATTTTCTTAGCATGCTTTCTTTTGATGATTTTTGCCATTTTAAGCCTTCAATACATAAACTCAATTTCGTCTTTCATTGCTTCATGCCATAGATTTGCATCGGCATCAGCAATAGCCTCCTCATATCTAGTGAGATTTTGTTCCTAATGGTCAGAGACTAGCTCGAAAGCCTCTTCAGTCCATCTTTCTGGAATCCTAGATACCCTCCCACTATAGTGAGGCTCAGTTTGTACAGGTTCTTGAGACTATGCTTCTTCTTGTTCCACAATCAGGTCTGAAGAAGTTGATTTCGAAGATAACTTCTCATCGAGTTCCAATCTTTAGTGGAAGTACTTTAATCATCCTCCAAGTATCTAGCATTGGTACTTACCAGTACTTTCTGCTCATTAGGATGATAAAAGTAACCTCGTTTTGTCCCTTTTAGATACCCAACAAAATATCATAATTTCGATCTTAATTCTAACTTGTCTCCCTTGATCAGTACATAAGCTGGATAGCCCCATATCCAGAGATGATTCAGACTTAGCTTACGCCCAGTCCACATCTCATAGGGCATCCTAGGTATTGATTTAGAAGGCACCAAGTTCAGAATGTAGGCTGCTATTTTCAGGGCATATCCCCAAAAAGGGACCAGAAGAGTAGCATGAGATATCATGCTTCAGACCATTTCTATCAATGTCCTATTCCTTCTCTCAACTACTCCATTCTATTGGGGTGTCCCCGATGCAGAGAGTTAGGATACTATCACATGATGTACCATGTAATCCTTGAATTTACCGAGGAGGTACTCTCTACCACGATTCGATCGTAAGGTTTTGATCAGTTTACCTGTTCTATGATCTACTTCAGCCTTAAACTCTTTGAACTTGTCAAAAAAGTCAAACTTGCGCATTATTAGGTAGACAAAACTAAATCTTGTAAAATCATCTGTGAAAGTAATGAAGTACTCAAAACCCCCTCTAGCTGGTATAGACAAAGGACCACACACATCAGTGTAAACAAAGTCTAACATCTCCTTGGCTCTATCAGCCTTTTGGGTGTCGACCTTTTGGTCATTTTTCCCATAAGACAGGATTCACACCAAGGCCAACTTTCCAATCTTAATGAGCCTAAGGGCCCATCATGGATTAACCTCTGAATCCTAATTGAGTTAATATGACCTAACCTTAGATGCCAAAGATATGAGTCATTGATATTGGTCTTTCTCTTCTCACTTAAAGGTTCAGATTAAGCGTTATTTATTTGATTGTTTGTAGGATTTAATAAGAATAAGTTTCCATACATGTGCCCAGAACAAAGAACTTCTCTATTTCTACTCATAGTAATATTAGAATGGAAAGAAACAAAATATCCCTGATTTATAAGTTCTGCAACTGAAACCAAATTCTGTTTAAATCTAGGTACATATAAAATATCCTTCAAAATAACTACTCTATTACAATAAAAAAATAAGATCCAGTTCTCCCACTGCAAGGGCCCATTCTTGTGCTCCATTTTCTACTTGTAGTTCATGCTCGCCCTTTTGGAGTCTTCTTATTTTTCTAAACCCCTGCAAGGAATTATAGATATGATCAGTGGCTCCAGAATCAACAATCCAAGTGGAAGTTGATCCAATCATTGAAACTAACTTTAGATAGAGAACAATACCCGTAGTGTTTTTCTTGGCCTGAAACTCTGGACACTTATTTTTCCAGTGTCTATTCTGCCTGCACTTAAAGCACTTATCATTTGGCTTGTTGGGCTGGTTCTTGGGTTGGGTTACTGCATTTTCTTTCTTCTTCATGAACTTCTTGGGCTTGGGCCCAGTTCTAGAAGAAGAAGCCCTAACTATCATAGTCTTGGACTGTGGCTTCATGACCTTCTCCACTACCTGAAGCTCTTTCATTAACTCAGTTAAACTCATGTTTAACTTGTTCACATTGTAGTTCAACTTGAACTGAGTAAAAGAGCCCGACAGAGATTCGAGAACCATGTCCACTTGGCTCTCGAGATCAATAACAGTCTCTAAGACTTCCGCTTCCTTTAAAGTAGCAATCATTTTGAGTATATTCTCCCTAATTGATGCTCCCTCAGCCATCTTAGTGTTTATGATCGTCTTAAGAGCTTCTTGCTTTGCGGGCTGACTTTTATTAGCAAACATCATGGCTAGTGACTGGCTAATATCATACGCAGTAGCCATGTGCTCGTGTTTGGACTATAGCATATTAGACATGGAAGCCAACATGTAGCAACGAGCCATCTCATCGGCTTTCTTCCATACTTTCTGAGCCTCACACTCAACATTGGTGGAACCTTTCCCAATAACAAGGCAAGTTTCGTAGAGGACATACTTATACTCCTCGACTGTGAGTATTATGTCCAAGTTCCTATTTCAGTCCACATAATTTGGACCCGTTAACTTATTCTCTCGGAGAATAAAGGCCAAAAGACTAAAATAACCTCCACAAACCATTTCTGAAAAACCGAAAATAAAAGAAATCTCAATTTGTGAAAAAATAAAAAAATAATTTGTGCACTTTATCCTCATATTAAATCCAATAATAGTTAACCCTATCACTATTATCTTAATATGATTAATTTGGCTCTTAGGAAAAGCTGACATAGCTTCTTAGGAAGATTAACAGTTTCCTAAGCTAAGTGTATTAACAACCACCAATTTATTTCCCTTCTAGGTAATGATCTAGAAGATAACTTCATCAATGAGATGGCCGTTTCTTCTCATTTCCTATAGACATTCCTCGTATTATAACCTCCAACATGGGCTAGCCGATCATAGCACGTGTTTCAGGTTATTAATTACATCCATTTATTAGTTCTAAATCCTTGTGGTATCCCCATCCTATATGGGTTCACTCCCAGTGTGATGTGAGGGGACCCACAATCTCTAATAGGGATCGTGATGGAAGCCATGGAGCCGTTAGAACCCCTCTCCCACTTAATCTTTTAAAATAAGGGTTTTTAAAGAAAAAATCCTTTTGAAAATATCCCATTAAGTATCCCTTAACTCTATGTAAAATATCTAAATTTATAAATCTCTATGTCAAGGTAAAATCTTTTAAGAGATTTTCTATGAATTTATTTTACACAGTTAAGAACTTAATGATTTCCAAAATTTCCTTTTAAACTTTCTAGAGACTTTGGTCTGAAGTTTAATTTGAAAAAAAATAATTTTCTAGTGCAAAATTAAAACAAAATGGCTTTGTATTTTAACTTAAAAAATCTCTAAATCTAAAATATTTTCTATGTCAATAATTAAATCCTTTGAGAAAATATCTAAGGATTAATTTTTGTCCAAGTTAAAAATAACCATTTTTTAATTTTAAAAATGTTTTTCTTGTCATAAATTTCTCAAAGACTTTGGTTTTTGAAAAAACGTGCGCACATAGGGTATAAAAAAGAAATAAGCATGCTAGAAAACTGTAAACGTTTTTATGCTTTTCTATTCTTTTAACATAAGTATCCAAATAATAGAATTAAACACATTAATTAATGGTCTTGTTTAATCCTAAATTTCCTTTACTATTATTTTTCATGCAAAATATTCAAAGAATATTAGCTATTGCAATAAAAATAACTACGACCCAGGTGCCCGCACAGCAGTTTCTGCGAGGAAGCTGCTGCTTAGTTTCAACGAGGAAGCTTCCTCGTGCGCAGTGCTGGGCCGAGGCCATCTCAGGCCCGGCTGTGGCTCCAAGTCGCGGCCGGCTTGGGCGGCCTCAGCTCCCTTCACATCATCAGTACGGCTCGACTTAAACGGCTCAGCTCCAAGGCTCGGCTGCTACAGTATTCATCTTCTTCGTTTTTCTCCTGATGCTTCAAAAGCTTCTTTCTCCACGATTTTTTCACAAAATTACTAGAATTCATCCAAAATAATCCACAAACACTTATGCCTTTAATTATAAGCTTACACAAATACTATGGAAGACACAAGAAATAAAATTACAACATTCTTATGTCTCAATCGAGATGTACAGGCGTTAACTGCCCATAGCAGAAAATGTGAAGGTTCACAGATTATGATCAAACAATCATCTGACCATTTCATTTACTAACATGCATCCTATATTGCCATATTAACCAGGCTTAGATACCACTTGAAGGTAAACATGACAAAAAAATAGAAACGCATAGTAGCATGTCGTTAAACAAAAACAGAGCAACAGAAGTGCTATCTTTTTTTTTACCTCTGCGCTTTATCGTTTGTCTAGAAGCAATTGACGATTCTATCTAAACCACCGCTGGTTCTATGATCCTTTCTTCAGGCTATTGTCCCGTAAGCTATCGGCTCCATCTAAGCATCAACGCAATGCTTTGGGTCTTTTGGAATATAACCCGTGCCTAAAAGCTTGGTGAAGGCTATGGATGAAAAGGATGATCTTCCATTTTCGGACTAAATGCTATTAAGAATTAATAAAAAAAAAATCACGTCTCTATTCTTGCTATTGAATATTATAGAGGTCACTGTCTATAGAGAGAAGAAGAAGAAGAAGGGCTAGAGGAAACAACGACGTTCTGTGTAAAACTACCTCTATTCACTTGAATCCTAACTCCTTGATAATAGGCTATTACCCGAGCATTCAAAAATCAAACAGAGGATATAGAATTAGAGAAGCCCTAAGGCCCATGTCATTTTAAGCCATTAACCAGGCCTATGGACCTATGGCCTAATTCATTGGGTTAAGCCTTTAATTCAATTTAATTATTCCTGGACGAATACAAGTCCAATAATTAAATTAATTAAATAACCCAAATGGATCAATATAAATCTCAAGCCTTGGCCCAGTTTATTGGGTTAAGCCTTTAATTCAATTTAATTATTCCTGAACTAATACAAGCCCAATAATTAAATTAATTAAATAACTTAAATGAGCCAATATATAATTATCTCTTTTTGAACTTTTTATTTTATTCTAATCTAATAAATAAAATAGGCTACTCGAATAAAATAAAATCCATTTTATACAAGACTAATCCCTCAACCTAAAACTATCAGGACTTATGGGCTATTCCGAGAACCAAAAGACACATCGACTTGGCTACTAAAATGGCCAAAATACCCTTGCTAAAGAAATAGCTGTATTTTGTATTTTAAATATTTTTTAATATCACCAAAAAGAAATATTGACCCCAAGGACAACGCTGCGCTAGCAAAGTCTCCGACCTATAGGTGTAATAACTAAAGTACCCCTCTATGCATTGCTATACATTTAGAGAGGAATAGTGTACTAACACCTCTCTAAAAGACATCTACCATCATCAGACCTCTAGTCCAATAATCCACGACTCTTGGAATGTTTCCACTTTCCAAGGGAGCTACCCTAAACCAAACATCTAAGTCATGTTTCCCAGGGCTCTGAATATTTAGATCATTCGAATAGTCACAAAGGGCGATATAGCACAGAAACTATCTTGTACAAGTTTGTCTTAACTAACTAGTCATATATGCTTAACATATAAGTATATTGGCTCTACGATAGAACCTCAACTATAGTATATCAAAGTACATATTTCCAGCTTCATCAGACCACCAACTCATACTCAAGTGGTAGAGTATGCCTAACATATATGCCTAACATGTAGAGTATTTACAAGCCTAACATATATGCCTAACATACAAGTATATTAGCTCTACGATAGAATCTCAACAATAGTATATCAAAGTACATACTTCCAGCTTCATCAAACCACCAACTCATACTTAAGCGGTAGAGTATTAGTCCACGCTGTATCAATAGTAGTTTGGGTTTCTCCTAAATAGTACTTTTGGAAACCTCTATTACATATCCTATTTTACGTATTCAAAATATGCTTATGCTATGAAGTGAATGGACTACACACTGGCTAAAGGTAAGCCATTCCCCATTTAGATTTTATAACACAATAATCTAAACATGATGAGATTCCTATTCTCATCAATCGGTTAAGAACAAATGTTTATGTGTTAAGTAACCCGTGGTCTATACCTTATTGTGAAAGACCACTATTCACATGGATTGCTTACTTAAACACAATGGGTCTTTTTCAAACATAAATCGTGTATAAATAAAATGTAAATTCAAAAATAAATTTTGAGAATAAATTCTTAATAAATTCGATAATTACATTAGGAATCTAGTCTAAAGGGCATACATTCCAACAATACTTATGTGAAGAAGATAAAATTTGACAATCTTGAAGATAAGTTTGATAAGTATTTGTTTGTTGAATATCCAAAAGAATCTCATGAATATCATTTCTATCTCCCTTATAAGAACCAAGTATTTATTTCTAAGTATGTTATTTTCTTAGAGAAGGAATTCATGCTTAAGGTAGATAGTAGGAGTCAAATTAAACTTAGTGAAGTTCAAGAAGAGCAAACAAACAGTTATCAACTTGTTGATCCCGAGTCTATTGACAAAATAGATGAACCTTCTAATACACATGAGCCTCATAGGTCAAGTAGGATACATATGACACCTGAGAGATAAGAATTTCTCATAAGTGACTATGATGACGTATTGCTCATAGAAAAGGATGAGCCTACCACTTATAAGAAAGTTCTGAAAAGTTCAGAATTTGAAAAATGACTTAAAGCCATGAAGTTAGAAAAAGATTTTATGTATGACAATTAAATTTGGACTTTGATTGACCCACCCCAAAGGATAAAACTTATAGGGCACAAGTGGTTTTCAAAGTGAAAACCGACATGGATAGTAATGTAATTGCCTATAAAGCACGATTGGTAGCAAAAATTTATTGTCAACAATAAGGTATTGACTATGATTAGACTTTTTCACCAGTAGCAATGCTAAAATCCATTAGAATATTCCAAGCACTTACTTATTAATATGATTGATATTTAGCAAATAGATGTGAACATAACTTTCCTTAATAGAAACTTGACTGAGGAAGTATATATGACACAACCTGAGGGTTTTACATCCAAAGATCACACAAAAATGTGCAAGCAGCAAAAGTCCATTTATAGACTTAAGCAAGCTTCTAAGAGTTGGAACATTCATTTAGATGAAACAATTAAAGAATTTGGTTTCATAAAAAACTTGGATGAACCTTGCGTGTATAAAAAAGTTAGTAGGAGTGCAATTATTTTCTTATTACGATATGTAGTTAATACATTGCTAATAGGAAATGATGTCTCTATTCTTCAGTTAGTCAAGATATTGTTATCAAAGAAATTTTCTATGAAAGACCTTGGAGAAGTAACTTATGTTCTTGAAATAAGGATCTATAGAGATAGATCAAAGAGATTGCTTAGTCTTTCATAGTCTATATACATAAATAAAATGCTAAAAAGATTTTTCATGAATTAATCTAATAGAGGATTCTTATCTATAACCCATGGGGTAAGCCTTTCAAAATATATGTGTCTTAAGATATAAGATAAAAGGGATCATATAAGTAAGATACCGTATGCCTCACCAATTAGATCTATCAAGTATGCTATAATATGTACTAGGCCTGATGTATTATGTGCTCTTAGTTTGATGAGTAGATACTAATCTAACCTTGGTGATGGTTACTGGATGGTTGTAAAAAATATCCTTAAGTACTCAAGAAGGACTACGAATGTATTCTTAGTATATGGAAGAGAAGGTGACTTACAAGTTAAATGGTATATTGATGTCAGTTTCCAATTTGATAAGGATGATTATAAATACAAATCTGGCTATGTGTTTACTTTTAGTGGTAGGGCAATTAGTTGAAAAAGTTCCAAATAAGATACAACTGCCGATTCAACCACTGAAGTTGAATATATAGCAACTTCAGAAGCAGCAAAAGAAGTAGTATGGATAAAGAAGTTTATAGCAAAACTAGAAGTGGTATCTAGTATTATTGATCTAATACCCTTGTATTGTGATAACAATGGAGCCATTATATAAGTAAAGGAACTACGATCACATCGGTGATCCAAGTATGTACTTAGGTATTTTCACTTTATTAGAGAAGTCATTGATAAAAAAGATGTAAAGATAGAGAGAGTTCTCACAAATCAGAACATAGCTGATCTCTTGACTAAGGTATTACCCCAAAAGAAACATGATAGTCATATTTAGTCATTAGACATTAGATACAAGAATGATTGGGTCAGTGCAAGTGGAAGATTGTTAGAGTTGTGCACTAGAGCCAATCATATGTTCAGTGTATTTCGCATATTTAGTAATAAAAAATATTCATTATCTTTTAGTTTAATTAATCATTATGCGTATATGTATATAGAATTATTAGATAAAGTCTCAAGTGCATAATATAGTGTTAAAAAAATTATGATAAAGATCATAATATGAGGTTCGTACTACACCATGTAGTACTTGTGCTTAAATTATCCATAGTCATAATATTAATGTGCAAAGACTAGCACGTGTTATACTTTTTGATTTGATTAAGTGGTGTTTTCACATCCGTGAGTATTGTGATACTCAAAGTTCATATGTGGATGCTTGTTACTTTAACAAATATATTGGATGACCTAACTATAAGGTAATTACATGGATAATAATTTAGTACTACTGATAGAATCTCATTATAGTAAATGTGCAAGTATCCTTAGACTTAAGATATTTATGGTACTTTGTTTAGCAAGTGCTATACTTTGATTTTAATGTTTGGAGTTTCATCTGAGGTCACCTATAGGATGGATATTGGGTATAACGTAAAGTAAACGAAAATAGTTAAGAGAGTCAATAAAGGATTCATCACTCCTACTAGTAGGGGTATATATCTAATAGCCACTTTTATGGAATTATTACTTAAGAAGTCCTTGACCAAAGCGACTATGTGTTGGAAATAGTTGTAATTGATACACATATTGAATAATAGATTCTAGATCAAGCATTGATAAATTTGGAATAGAATTAATTATATTCTAGTGGGAGTTGATGCTAATTCCATACTCTAAACAGAATGAGATATAGAATGATGAAAGGAATTTATTTGCACTGACACTTTGCTATTAAAAGGTTAATGATAGGGGCTAAAATCATTATATATTTTCTAGTTATTTAAGGTTATTTTGTGATACATTTGTTGTAATAACTAGGCATATACCTTCATATTCGATATTTTACTTTTGGAAAGGTATTTGATGATTTATTGCAGAATTAATAGAGAAAAGGATAAAACTGTCACCGTAATAGTGCACAGTCGGCACCGGCCATGACCTACAGGGTGTTAAAATCAAGGAAAAAATTAGAGCGACGTCGGGCAAACAGAGCACATCCAGCACCCACACTGCCCTGGACAACCGGTGCCGGCTCTACTTTGTTCAATGTCGGCGGAACTTTCTTTTCAAGTGCAGATTTGGTATTTTCTAAAGGATTTTGTTATTTTCCAACTAGCCGGCTGCACTTTGTTCAATGTCGGTGGAACTTTATTTTCATGCGCGGATTTGGTATTTTTTAAAGGATTTTGGTATTTTCCAACTAGGACTCAGCCAAGGACTCTTGTAGGCACTTTTTGAAACTAGAACTCCTATAAATACAAGAGAATTATAACAATGTACAAGGTAGCTTTCATAGTTTTCAATTCTTTAATCTAATATCTTTAGAAAATTCCTAGAGAAACACCAAGATTTAGGAGGATCAAAAGAGAATTTTTAGAGAAGAATAGGAGGTTGCTCAAGAAGGTTTCCAGGAAGAAGAAGAAAGCTTACTTGTCTATGAGTGGTTTCTTTTTCTCTTCTTTGTAATTTTTTGACAATTTGAGATTAATGTTTTAATTGTCTTTAGAGGATATTCTTTTGGATTCATGATTTTGCATTGATTTTAGTTCTTTGATCAATTGATTATTGTTCTTGGTAGTTGATTACTTGTTTTGATTAAAGAATTGATTGATTGATTCTTTTTATTAACTTGCTTGAAAATTGGGTTGATAGTGGTTTCAATTTAATTAATTTCATATTTGTTATCTTTTAACTTACTTGAAAAAGGGGGTTAATTGTCAAGAATTTGAGCAATCAAAGATTGGTTGATGATTGCTAAAATATAGATTCATTGACTAATTTCATACTTTAAATCACCGAAAATATAGGGATTTGTGTGAGGATTGATTTTAATGCATCGTTTAGGTCAATTGGTTGAGACAGAATATATACACTGATTTAACTAGAAAATAGTGATTCTATGGATTGCAAACAAAATAGGTCTAATTTAATTCATGATGCCAATATAATAATTAATTGAGAGAATTGCTAGTCAATCATTATTGTACATTCAAAGATTTTTATCTATTTACATATCTTTTCTCCTTGTTCTTACTAGTTTACTAACCTTGTGACTTGACATTTTCTCTAGTATATTAGGTTAGTGTTTTATTTATCTCTTCTTATTTTATTGGCTAAACAATAAAGATTTAAATAAAGCAAAGTGGGAGCCTAAGTTCCTGTAGATTCGATTCTTGTTATTCCCAATACTACATGATGGGTATACTTGCTCATATGTGTGGTTTTAGTGGTTAGCATTTTAATTAAAGCTCGATTGATTGTGGGCTTTGTAGGTAATATTTCTACACTAAAAAATACGCATCAAGTTTTTGGCACTGTTGCCGAAGATGGGCACTATCGGAAACACTCGAGTGTTGTTGGTTTAGCCTTTATTGTATTTGTAAATATCACTAACATTTGTTTTTAGGTACTTTTTGAATATTTACATTTTTTATTTTTTATTTTTTGATTTGTTTGAATTTTTTTACTTGTTTTATTTTTCTTTTCGATTTGATCTTTGTTTTTCTTTGAGTGCAAAGTTAAAAATATCATCATGGACAATCAACTATGGTGATATATGTGGCCATGAACACAAATGCAAAGGAGCCACAATAATGAGAATTTGGCAAATTTTCATGTTCGGATTGATGTTTTTTGTGAGATGTCACTTGAAGCCTCAATTCTTTTGTCGCTAGCACCAATTCGTTCCTAAAATATGAAGATAAATCTTTCCAACGAATGAGCCATCAAAGAACACAACTAACCAAGTTAGTTGAAGATGCTATAAAGGCCTATACACTTGCATAAGAGGACCCTCAAGGAGATGAGAGAGGATATGAGGAACAATTACACAATATGGTGAGGAAAATTTTTATTCTATTCTATACTCTCATATTTCTAATTGTTCTTTGTCACGTGAATTTATAGGTACCTCTCCACTCACGGAGCCTAATGATAACATTGATGATGTGTTGAATTTACCATACCTCAAGGAGTTAGATCTTTCAACGCTACGCCATAAGAAGTCCTTCGAGGATGGTGGTAATTTCTACCCTTCACCCCATTCAAAGGGAGGTAACTTATTTTTTGTAGACCATGATTTCAAAAGCTAGGATTTCTTGATCCCATCTTTAAGATCTACACTACTAGGCTTAAAAAAGGATTTTCATTGTGATATATCTTTTGAAGGGATAAGTGATGATTCTGGTATTCATATACTTTTTAGACATAATTTACATCTTTATGTTGGAAAATTGATTTGTATGTCTAAAAAGGTGCTATGGACTGGGTTCATGCATTTACATTCATTGCTACTAATATTTTCCATGAACCCTCCATTTTTCAAAACCCTCTCTTATTTCTACTTTCGTCATGCCTACCTTTTTGATTGAGCATTAATTTCTTTTACAAAGGTTTGATGAGGAAGCATGATAAGTGAAAAAGTTTATCTCTTTGTTTTATGTTTTGAAGTTGTTAGGTGTTAGTTTTCCCAAATAAGGAAAATATTTTCCATCTTAAGTGTTGCGGAGTGAGTCCTATCTTTACTTGCTTTGTTAGGATTTTTATTTGTATTTTTCTTTAGTTTGTTTTCTTTTATTTCAATGTGTTTTTATTTTGTTATTATTTTTTTGTGCTTTTATTTGTGTTTTCTTTTGTAGGTTAGAAAATTATCCTTTAGGACAAGCTCTTTTCTCTATTTCTAGTTTTGATATCTATTGGAACATATTGCACCTGGGGTGTATTGCTTAACTTTCTACCCCCTTTATCCTTTTTGGTCCTTTTGGAGATGCTTTAATGTGTTTATTTTTTGCCAGTGAGGACATTGTCCAGTTTAAGTGCAGGGGAGTGCTTTGGTAATATTCTTTGTTCACATTTTTTTCAATTATCTTGGTGTTTTCTAGAATCAAGCTACTTTGGAAAAATTTTGGAAAAATCTTGAAAATTTTGACAATTTGAAATTTTGAAAGTAAGGAAATTTTGGAACTAAATTGAGTTTATTTGTCTATAATGAAGTTATTATTATCTTTCTTACCTATGATATGATTTTTGTCATTTAATTGGTCGGATTTTTATTAAAAATAAAGTAGTTTATTAGCTCGGATATGTTAAGTCTTGATAATTTTAGTTAATCTTGGTTATGCATTTGTGTTTGAATATTATTTTACTCTTCTTGTTTAGATTTGGTTGATGTGATGATTATGGGAAGAGTTGTTGGCTATTCTTGATTCATGGTGATCATATTTGTTCAACTTGATGTGGTGATTCAGGTTAGTGAAAAAAATTGAGTGAAATTTTCTTTTGGTGAGCTGAAAAAAATGAGTGGAAAGATTTATTTATTTCATTGAAAGAAAATGCTCTTTCTATCTTTATTGGGGAAAAAAATGCTTTATCTTTGAAAGAAAAATGCGGAAAATGGGGCCAATACGGTTAGTGGAAGAGAAGAAAAAAAGAAGCATCACACTCTCTTAAGGCTATCCCAAACTCAATAAAACGTAATGAATGGCTATAATGGGGCCAATACGATTAGTGGAAGAGAAAAAACAAGAAGAGCATCAGACTTTCTTGAGGTTTTCAATTCTCTAAGTCATTCTAAAAAAAATGAATGGACAAAAATTCGAGTATCTCATTCTTCACTACTAAGAGTTGTTAAAATTGGTCCTTATGAATTTTGAATTGCTTTGATGACTTGACCTATGTGATTTGTTGTTATCCATATCTTAGCTTGAGGAGTAGGATAATTTTCTTAGACTAACGTACAAGCTTGATTAACTTGACTTCATGAGCTTTGATATGTTTGATCTAATGATTGGATTTGCAACATGTTTTCAAAGGGTAAGAGAATGACAAGGTCATATCTAGAGTTTGAAGGAGAATTATAGCTACATTATAGTTAAATTTTTTTAAAAATAAACCTTATGTTTTTCTGATTGTCTTTTTCTTGAGTACTTTGCTCGAGGATAAGCAAAGAGTCAAGTGTAGGGAATGTGAAAGGGGCTAAAATCATCATATATTTCTTTGTTATTTGAGGTTATTTTGTGATACATGTGGTGTAATAACTAGGCATATTTCTTCATATTTGATATTTTACCTTTGGAAAGATAGTTTGTGATTTGTTGTAGAATTAATGGCGAAAAAGGCTAAAACCATGGCCATAACAAGTACACGACTGGCATTGGCCATGACCCATAGGGGCGGTGCTAGCCTTGGTTTGGAAGGGAACGAAAATCAAGAAAAAAAAATTAGAGTGATGTCGGGCAAATAGAGCACAATCGGTGCCGGCTCTGCCCCGGACAGCCGGCGCCAGCTACACTCTATTCCACGTCGGCGTAACTTTCTTTTCATACACAAATTTGGTATCTTCCTATGGATTTTGGTATTTTCAACTAGGACTCGACCAATGACACTTGTAGGCACTTTTTGGCAATTAGAATACCTATAAATACAAGAGAATAACATTGTACAAGGTAGTTTTCATAGTTTTTAATTCTTTAATGTAATATCTTTAAAAAACTCCTAGAGAAACACCAAGATTTAGTAGGATCGAATGAGAATTCTTGGAGAAGAAGAGGAGGTTGCTCAAGAAGGTTTCAAGGAAGAAAAAGAAGGCTTACTTATCTATGAGTAGTTTCTTTTTCTCTTCTTTGTAATTTATTGACAGTTTGAGATTAATATTTTAATTGTCTTTAGAGGATATTCTTTTGGATTTGTGATTTTGAATTGATTTTAGTTCTTTGATCAATTGATTGTCATTCATGGTATTTGATCACTTGTTTTAATTAAGGAATTGATTAGTTGATTCTTCTTGTCGACTTGCTTGAAAAAAGATTGCAATGGTTTCAATTTAATTAGTTTCATATTTGTTATCTTTTAATTTACTTGAAAAATGGGTTAATTGTCAAGAACTTGAATAATCAAATATTGGTTGATGATTGCTAGAATATAGATTCATTGGCTAATTTCATGCTTTAAATCACCTAGAAGATAGGGATTTGTGTGAGGATTGATTTTAATGCATCTTTTGGGTAAATTGGTAGAGATAGAATATATTTACTGATTTAATTAGAAGATAGTGATTCCATGGATTACAAACGAAGTGGGTTTAATTTAATTCTTTCATCAATACATTGTGCTTTTAAAAAGTGTTTTTTGGTAAATTTGTTCAGGTTTGTAGTTGATTTTGAGTGAAAAATGAACAATTCTAGAAAGCACCTGGTGCCAGGCCCAACCAATGGACCAGGTGCCGTGCCCATTCTGGTTAGCAGCAGAAATTAAGCCAACGTTCAGGAGAAAACCAGAACAGACCTGGCGCTAGGTTTGGCAAGTTACCTGGTGCCGGGTTCATTCTATCCTACCAGCAAAAATAGAGCAAAACTCCAAAGAAAGAATAGAGCACACCTGGCGCAAGGTGGTCGAGGTACTTGACGCCAAGTACGCTTTGATAGGCGAATATTTTGAGTAATAATTTGGAAATTCTCCAATGTGTTTGGTAATTTTTGAATCCTACTCAATAAAGACTTTCTAAGCCACGAATTTAGCATCAAAGAGGCCTATAAAAGCACAAGAAAATACAACAGAAAATAGAGATAAATAGAGAGAGGTGGATTCAAAAGAAAAAAATTCTCAAATTAACTTATTGAAGGAGGAGTTCATCAAATTAATGAGGATTGTTCAAGAAAGTCTTCAAGGGTGAAGAAAGAGGCTTGTCTATGTGCTTTTTTTTTTTTTTATCTTTGTGTACTTTTCCTTAAACAATGATGTATTCAATATCTTTATTGTAATTTAATATTATTTTGGGATTCATAATTTTGTGTTAATTTAGTTATTTGATCAATTCTTTATCATCTTTGGTGTTTGATTACTTGTTATCATTGATTATTGATACGAGTTCTTCTAATTGACTTGGGACGACGATGTTCGGAGTTTCATTGCATTGATTTCGTATTTGTCTAATCTTGATTGACTTGAGCGACGAAGTTAAGATTATAGAACTAAGTGATCAAAGATTAGTTGATTTCACCTTGAGCAACGGGTTATTAGCTAATTTCATGCTTATAAGGAATTGGATTTAATGCATGTTTTTGTTATATTAGCTTGATTGACAAATCTATTAATTTAATCAAAATATAGAATTCCATGGATTGGGAAATGAAGTGGAATTTATTTAAGTAGATTCATGACTTTTGAAACAATTGAATTTTACTTTATATTCCTTCATGATGCCAAGATGATAATTAGTTGAGAGAATTGTTAGTTGGTTCATTATCTTGTTTTCTAGGATAATTATCTAAATTGAATAAACCTACATCTTTGAGTTGTATATATTTCTTTATTTTTCTTTTTATTATTTTCTCAGTTTATTAAATAATGAATGAAAAGTGATTAGTGTGTACTTGTTTATTTGAGGATCGATACTCGTAAATTCCCTATACTATGCTTGTGATAAGTATACTTGCTTGTATGTGTATTTTGAGATTAATGTTTTAATTAAAACATTACTAAGTAATGTTTTAATTAAAACTTGACTAAGGGTTGTATTTAAATTTGATGATTTTTATACACCTAAAATTTATGCATCAAGTTTTTGGTGATGTTGTCAGGGAACAATATCATGAAAGCTTAGATTTTGTTGATTTAACCATGTTTATATGTTTATATGCCTATATGTAAATATGTGAACATGTATATATGTTCCTTGTATGACTACGTGCTATATTTTGTTTTCTTTTAATTTGATGTCGCTATACGTTGCAATTCCTTATAACTTAATTTGTAAACATATCCTAACTGTCCAACTTGTAAATTCTATAATCTCATAATTTTCTGTCTTATGTAGACCTTGGTCTTAGTTTATGACCCGATGATCCAAAGCCGACATAATTGATCTTGATTCGAAAATCGAGAGAACTCTCACCAAGGTCTGAAAAGTTATAAGGGAACGGGTAAGGAAAGAAATTGAGGTAAATTAGCCAACAATGGAGGTAACGGTAGAGTTAACAGACAAATTATGAATGACTTTGTCAAACCTGTAATCTCAGGTACGGGCTCTAGTATCACGATGCCTAGGATAGAGGTCAACAAGTTTGAGATAAAATCCAATATAATCCAAATGATCCAGAATATGGTCCAATTTGATGGGTTACCTAAGGAAGATCCCAATGCCCACCTTGCGAGTTTTCTAGAAATTTGTGACACATTTAAAATGAATGGTCTTTCTAAGGATGTAACACCCCACAACCTAGCCGGGGATGTCACTCCGTCCAAAGGACAAGGAGTCTTTATAACTAGGTCACACAAATGAAATAGTGGAATATAAATGATACTTGAACTTAAAATTTATTACATCCCAAAATAAATATCAATCCAAGAATAAATCCCAAAATACCAAAAACAAATCCGTAATAAAAATTTATCCACTCTCATCTCCCCAAAACATTACACAAAAATAAATCATCAGAAAATCTTCCAAAGCAGGCATAATCTAGCTACTCATCCCCACAATAGGATCGACCTGAAATCATGATAAAACGGTGATGAGACAAAAATCTCAGTAAGTTCGTGTGTGCTTTAGGTATTCAGTGAAATCAGTTCGTGGATGCAAAGTATGAAATCTTTACAAAAGAATTGCTGGCAAGCAATAAACATTAGTCAAAAGCAAGAGTGGTGTTTTGGCTTTTCTAATCATACATAATCAATAAAATCAACCACTCCAAATAAATGATTATGGGTTACCACACGTTGGGCCCCATAACCGGTCAGAATGCCGACACTTTGTGCAAACTGACAACAGGTAGGTGATCAGCCTACCAGGCAAGATACTCCTCCTTCTCTATACCTAACAACAACCGGGTGTCCATTTCCGCAAAACACAGTCACTTGACTGAAATAAAACAAACTGCTAGCTCGGACCGGCACAACCTACTGGACTGATATCTCATCCGGGAAGGACTCACCCCTCAGAAGTGGCCACCTATTGAGAGACTTACCTTAACCCTTCAAAGATTAGCCCTAGCAGTCCACCCTTATTGAGTACTTAACGACATTTCCCACTTGGGATAAAATGAACAAACATTGTTTCACATGAAAATGGCAATTTAAGGGTTTCCAAAGTCTTTTGTAAAAATCAGTTTTAGCAAGAGTTTGAGTTTGGGCAAATCTGCTCATTGATTTTTAAATAATTCAAATGTTTGAAATAAGAAAGGATTTTAACCCTCGATTACCTTGACATAAATGAGTGTCCATATACTCTACATTTGGCTTGCCATAAGGAAAACATTTCACAACAATCAGGTTTTATGCAGGAGCTTACCTGATCCTTGCTCACACAATAGGTCTCCAACAGTTGACCTAACCCCGCATGGCAAAAACAAACCACAATCAATTTCAAGCCACAATCCACTTCCTCAATTTTAAATCAACTCAACTTGCTACTACCATGATCCTAGTGTCCCAAGCTTTAAGGCCAAACAATAAATAAATACGTTTATAGATTGAGCCTAATTTGATATTTAAAATAATTAATGGTTTGGGAAATAAATTCTAATAAGTTGAAAGTTTAAATCTTGTTGAGAAAAATTTAGAGTTTATTTGATCAAGAGTCCTAGGTAGTATTAGGTAAACTAATGATTTATTAATAATCTAGTTGTTAGAAAATAATTGATAGTTAAAATTAGTTGAGAATAAATTTAACGAGTCTTGTTTGGAAAATAATAAGTAAATCTTTAAGGGGTTTTGATTTAATAAATATTTTACTAATTATAATCATTCCCATAAAAAGCTTTAATTGATTTCATTATTTTAAATAATATTCATATATTTTATTTTTCTAGCAAAAATTATTATTTATTTGACTAAAATATCCTTTATATATATATATAATAATCCAAATCTACCCTTCCTAGGGTTTTTTGAAATTACTAGCAAAACTTATATCATTAAATATTTTATTCATGAAATAAAATTAGCTTAGGGACAACTAGGCCATGATCAAATCTCTATGGCTATCCACAATCAAGAACAAATACAATCCCTCAATTCATCAATTCATCCAAATCATGCATATAAGCATAGATCTAAATTTATCAAGACATGATCTAACCTCTACTAGCATAAATATGATCATGGCTTCAATAATCCAACATGCATATAAATCCTATTCACCAAATGTGGCATAATCTTTAGCATACTTCATCACAAATACTACCTATGACATGGTAACATGCATCAAACCTCAAATCATCATACAATCAACTAAGATAATCCTTCCATGCCTAAATCCCATCTCCTTCACAATCATACATATATTCATGCTTCAATCTCAACAATACATACTCAAATCCTATTACAATCCACCTTCTATCATCATCCTAGAGACATGAATCTAGAGTTTAAAAGAAAGATTGAAGGGACTTACTTGGTTGATGAATACCTTGAAGGAGTTTAGAATGGATCCCAACTCCTAGATGCCTAAAATCGTCCAAGGAAGGTGGAGGGAGCATGGCCATGGAAGAAGAAGCTATCTGGCCGAGATAGAGAGAGTTTCGGCCATGAGAGAGAGAGAGAGAGAGCATTAGCGTGTCTATTCACATATATTCTCACTAGAGATCAAGATTGGAGAAGATGAAGTTGTTAGAACAAACCTACCTTGAAGGTGTTCTTGAACCTTCACATAATTTTCTGGTTTTGATCCAAAGTAGCGAGTTGATTTGTGGAGTTTAATGTTAAGAATGGTGTTGATGGACTCACGGTAGTGAGTAGGTCAAATCTGGAGATTTTGGAGAAGGTTTGAAGTGGTTTGGAGGGGTATTAGGTGAAAGGAAGAAGTAGGTGTTCTTGGTGTAGTGTGTGTGTTCTTGAAGGTTGAAGGAATTTGAGAGATTGTAGTTTGCAACTGCCGAAATTCTGTGAGAACTAGGGCTGGCTAAATTTCTGTAGGGTTTAGGAAGATGATTCTCTGATTTGGAAGGGAAAAGGAAAGGCTAGTTGTTAAAATCCTTGAAGAATGTTTTTAGGAAGCAAATTTGGAAACTAAATATCCTAGAATATCTTGATTATTGGAGAGCTTTGGAAGTCTGCCATGGCTGACTGTTTTGAGCAGAATTTTGGTGGGATTAAAGCTGAGTTAAGGAAGCTTATGGTGGCCGAAAAGAGGGAGTATAATGGTGAAGAAAAAGTCTGGTTATTTGAGGGATACATTATGGAAGGTTGCTAAATTATGGTGGCTGGAATTTTGGTAATCAATCAAGCATGATTGTAGGGATTTGTTGGAGAGATTTTCGGGCAGCCATGTCTGAATTTCGTGCAGAAGCTTTAGGGGAATAATGGAGCTCAGTTACTGAAGGTTTAAGGGAGGTTTATGCAGAACAAGGATGGGGTTTCAGCTAGAAGAGAATTAGGAAACAAAGCTGGACAGTTTGGACTGCACAGGATTTTCGCTGGCTGGAATTCCTGGACAGCTTTTCGGTAGCCATTTCCCAGCCAACTTGCAGAGAGTTTGAAGGGGAATTTTAGGAGCTTTCAGGGCTGGTTTCCAGCCTTCTTCATGGAGGAAAAACATGGGTAAGGTGCTGAACAAAATCTGGAAGAAAACAGCTTGGTTTTGGACTCTCAAAGTTGCGATTTGCCCAGGAATTTTTCCTGGTTTTGCTCCAGCTTTGAGTAGTCCAAAAATGGCCAAAGAATTTAGGTTGCAAGCTGATCCAAAAGACCATTTTTCTGGCAGCATTTAGGAGGGAATGTTAGCTAAGAATCTCGACACCTTGATGGCATAATAAGCTGGAGAATTTCAGTTCATTCCAAGAAGGAAGATGAACTAGCTAGAGTGAATTTTTAGCAAGCTCACTAGAGGGATTTTTTCTCTTGGAATTTCCCACAACTCTTCCACATTTTCAGACCATAAGAAGTCTTTCACTAAGACATTTTGATCCTACAAAGCCACAGCACTTTACTGAAATTTCTGGAAAGAAAATGGCTAGAACAACTTGATCAAACTAATGAGTTGAGAAGTAAGGAAAATCAAAGATCAAGGAAAATGAATTCCCTCTTAGGAAATTCGAATAGGCCAAGGGAGTAGAATGAGGATGCTCCTAACATGTCTCTCTTAGGACATCATCACTATCCTATTCTAAGCACCTAAGGCCGAAATTATTACTTCCCAAGCAAAAATAAAATTTAACCAAGCTAAAGCTCCCATGATGGAATTTGAACACAAGACCTCAAGAATTAATCCCAAAGCACTAACCACTAAACCACAATAACTCCTATTGTTATTTTCACTAGAAAATTATTTCCTATCTAATTCTCATGCTATCTTCCTATTTTCACCTTAAGCAAAAATTACCATTTTGCCCTTCTCTCTCAATACTCACCAACAAGCCTCCAAGACATTAAAACTCAAATCCAAGACACATAAAATCATATAAGAATATATTTAATCATGCAATAAAGTATGATATGCATCTCAACCCCCTTACTCTAAGGTTGGTTTTGACTGGGGTTTCACAAAGGATGCCATCAAACTAAGACTTTTTCTATTTTCCTTAAGTGATCGAGCAAAATCATGGTCAAAATCTTTGCCCACTGGATCCATTACTACTTGGAATGTGTTAGCTGAAAAATTCTTGGCCAAATATTTCCCACCAGCTAGAACTTTCGAACTTATGACTGATATTTTTGCCTTCCAACAATTAGAGGCTAAAAAGCTGTATGAGTGGTGGGAGAGGTTTAAGAAAATGCTGAGAAAATGTCCTCACCATGGATTTGAGTTGGGAATACAAATGCAGATCTTTCATAATGGGTTGAGCTTTGCTACGAGGTAATTAGTTGATGCATCTGCAGGAGGCTCCATGAATTCTAAAACCCTAGAAGAGGTATTTGATTTGATTGCAAATTTGGCTACGAATAACTATGCATGGGGTAGTTCATGATCTAGAGCTCGTGTACATGGAGTACATAAGGTGGATGCAATGGCTGCATTAGAGGCAAAGGTGGAAGCACTCGCGTAGAAAAATGGATCAATTGGTGATGCCTCCTTCCCAAGGGTAGGTCATGAGTGTGAATTGTGATTTTTGTAGGGAAGGGCATCCAAACCATGAGTGCCAAAATATAGGGTCTTCACAAGAAGCATTGGAACAAGCGGCATTTGTAGGTAATAGTCGGCAATGTAATAATCCTTATAGCAATATTTACAACCCAGGTTGGAGGAATCACCCTAACTTTTCATGGAATAGTCAAAACCAACCTCGGCAAGCTTCTTTAAATTTTGGGATGCAAATGACTCAACCACCACTGCCGTACAATGCCCCACCTACTAAACCATCCTTGGAGGAGCTGGTCAACTAACTTATAAGTGGACTAGAAACACGGTTCCAAAGAGTCAATTCAACAACCAGAAATTTGGAGGCATCCATGCTTAACCTTAAAGGTCAAATAGGACAGCTAGCCAAACTCCTTGATAATCGTTAAATGGGATTACTTCCACGTAACATGGAGACCAACCCACGTGACCAATGAAGGCACGAAAAGCGGGAAAACACAGGGCATGCAGCAGAAGTGAACATAAAAAAACTGGAAAAACACAAGAACAAGGATTCCAGAACAGGGCCGGTGCCGGCTCCGGCTACCCTAGCCGGCGCCGGTTGCGCTTTGTCCAAATCCCGAGGTTTTTAAATTTTTACCTCTCATTTTGGTTCTCAAAGATGGATGGACCGGAACGTGCACAACCGGGGTAGGTGTGCTGGTAGAAGCCTCTGATGCGATTCCTACAAACCTCCTACTCTGCCTTTGTATGTATGTGAATGCCGAACCCTCGGTCTTTCAGTATATGGCCTGTCTAACTACTGTTTGGTGAACAACTAATAGGCTAGGGAATTTTCTGGAGAGAAAGAGACACCTGGCCTTTTCCACAGAGAAGAAGCCATCTCTTAGATTGTGTGTTATGTGTCAACGACATTATTTTCAATCCTCCTGTTTAACCTAAATAAAACCCTAGGTTAAACTGGATTGGGCCATTGGACTTTTAGTTTAACCTTTTGGGCTTAATTAATTATTCTGGTTAGAACCAACTTAATGGCCCAATAAATAATTAATTTTTCCAGCCCAAATAAACCCATTCAATTAAATAAAACTAAATCAGTTTAGTCCCAAGTTAATTATTCAAACTGGACCAAAGCCCTGAATAATTAATTAACCCACTAAACTTATTTAATTAATTCTCTCTCTCCATGGACCTTTATTTTATTCTAGCCCAATAATTAAATCAGGCTACTTAAATAAATTTAATTTAATTTAATTTAATTTAATTCCTTAGCCCGTATTTAATTAGGACTCACGGTCTATACTGGGGACCAAAAGACACACCACATTGGCTGTTAAAATGACCAAAATACCCTTACCATATAAATAGCTGTATTTTGCATTTTAAATATTTTCTAATATCACCATAAGGAAATATTGACCCTAAGGACAGTGCTACGTTAGCAAAGTCTCCAAACTACAGGTGTAATGACTAAAATATCCCTCTATACATCGCCGTACATTCAGAGAGGAAGAAGTGTACTAACACCTCTCTAAATGACATCTACCATCCTTAGGCCTCTAGTCCAATGATCTACGACTTCCTTGATTGTTTCCATTTTCCAAGGAAGCTACCTTAAAGCAAACCCAAGTCATGTTTCCCAAAGCCTTGGATATTTAGATCATTCAGACAACTACAAGGGGCGATATAGTATAGAAACTATCTTGTACAAGTCTGTCTTAACTAACTAGTCGACACACACCTAACATGCAAGTATATTGGCCCTACGATAGAACCTCAACTATAGCATATCAAAGTATATGCTTCCAGCTTCGTCAGACCACCAACTCATACTCTAGTCGTAGAGTACTAGTCCATGCTGTAGCGGTAGTAGTCTAGGTTTCTACCATATAGTACTTTTAGAAACCACTGCTACATGTCCTATTCTACGTATTCGAAATACACTTATGTCGTGAAGTGAGTGGACTACTCACTGGCTAAAGGTAAGCTATTCCCTATTTAGAATTCACAACATAATATCCTAGACATGATGAGATCCCCATTCTCATCAATCGGTTAAGAACAAAAGTTTATATGTTAAGTTACCCGTAATCCATACATTACTGTGAAAGACCTCCATTCATATGGACCACTTACTTAAACACAATGGGTCTTTTCCAAACGTAATTGTGCATAAATAAAATTGTAAATTCACAAACAATTTCTGAAAATAAATTATTTGATTAAAATATTCAATTTTTTATATCAAAAACCTAGTCTAAGAGGGCACACATCCCAACAACCAAGACCGTGGGAAACGCTGATTTTGAATTGATTTCGTTTTTGGACATCTTTTTAATTCTTGTTTGGTTTCATTTATTAGGCTATTCTTTTTAATTGTTAGACTTTATTCTTTTCATGAGTTTGTGTTCTTTTCCTTTAATTCCATTAAATTCTAAAAAAGAAAAGATTTTTTCGGCCAGAACTGACCTGGCATCAGGCCCAGCCTTTGGCTCGGGCCCCAAGCCAGCACGGTCCAATAGTAACATGCGGAGAGAACAGGTCCAGCACCAAGCCCGTTCGGCCGCCACACTAAAACCAGCCTTCTTGGCCATTTTATTTTTAAAACACTCTTATCCCTCTCAAATTTTCTCTCAACGCATTACCGGGTTCATCTTCAAAATACTGTCGGATCAATTGCTACACCTCCAAAACACTTCCCAAACACACAATCCTCACTTTGTCCTTGAAAATTTGTATCAAAATAAAGAAAAATCCAATCTTTTTATCCAAAACCAAATTTTCAATCCTTCCATTAGGGGCATGATTTCTTCAATTTTTTTGCATAACATCATTACCCATACATTGAAAATCATTATGGTATGAATTTTCAACACTTTCTACGGTTAAATTTTTTCTTATGAACTTTGGTTAGTTTTATATGCTTTTTTGGGCGAAAATTCTTGAATATTTTCTGGTGAAGGATTTGATTGTTAAGATTGCTTTCTTTGAGCTTTCATTGGCATGAGAATATCATTAATACTGCTTTATGATTAACGTCATTAATATTTTACATCTTTTTGGAAGTGATTGAACATGCATTATTTGTGAGTAATTTTTGGTATAAATGTTACTTGTTCATGTTTAACTTAGCCTTGTGCTTATAAGCTTTACATTGTGATATAAATGATATGGCTAATTGAGCATTGTGATTCTGAGCTGAATATTGATTCATTGAGAACTATTGAATATTATGGATTTGATCAAGCTTATTGATATTGTGTTTGGATTGGCCTATGGCTATCTTTCTTGCAGGTCTATTAGAGGGAATTAAGTGGTGTTTTATTGCCTATCCTGTGGTATTTTGTGTTGAGTTGGTAGTGGTGTTGAATGATGTGGTAATTGTGAGAAGGTTGAGAGTTGAACATTGGTTGTAAAGAGTGAGTTGAGATAATCATATTTTTCTGTTCTACCATTTTTTTCATCCTTCCATTATGTTTAGATGACCTAGAGGGTTAACTCTGAGGGTTTAGAGAACTAGAGATGCATCTTCCTCCACACCTTCCTTCAAGCCTCTACCTACCCAATTTTCTGATCCTATATGTCAAATTCGGTATAACAGGCACCAACACAATAAGATTATAGTAGAAAAGAGATACAAGCCTTCTTTAGACAATTCCCTAGACCTTTCTACTATGTTTAAGTGCCTGGAGTGGGAGCCCATTATTAGAATGGAAGGTCCTTATTGTCCTGTGTGCATAAGAGAGTTTTATGCCAACATGCAGGACAAAAAGGAAAATAGTCTTGAAGTCATCTCCACCATGGTTAAAGGGATTCCCATTGAGTTTGATCGGACAAGACTAACTAGAATTTTGGGAGTCCCTGATGAGGGGCAGTGGATTGCTGTGGACCATAATAACCAAAAGGTTATTTATAAGCCTACATGGGATGTGAAGGCTGTAAGGGATAGTTTTTGTATATAGAGAAAAGGGTAAATAGGTCAAACTGATTTTTACTCAAACAATGATCTTGAGGCCTAATGGCGTGCCATAGTCTATACTTGTACTTTCAACGTCTATCCTAAGGCTAGTGGCTTCAACGAGTCTAGGGTCCTGGACCTTTATATTCTGGATAAGATGAGGAAAAATAAGCCTATTCCCTTTGTCCCAATTATCATTCACTCTATGTGAGAGGTTGTTTCCTCTAACATTGCAGCCAAAGCCCTCAAATTCCCTTTAGTTATTATGTGCATTCTAAGAGACTTTAGAGTGTGGATGGATGGAGAGTTGAGTGAGCCTATTACTAATTGCGACTTAGTGACGAAGCATACTTTGGTTCAGTGTGGGTATCGCTATAATGAAAAGGCCAAGAGGTGGAAGAGGCCATATGAGGTGCAGCACCCCGGAAGGGAGGAGCTTCCCCCTGATGAGGAGGAGGTAGAGAAGCCACCTACTAGGCCTGCCCCTTGTGCCACTAGCTTTCATTCACATACTAATTTTGCGGCATAAGTGGAGGCACGGTTGGAGAACTAAATGACTATCCTCCTCCAACTTCGCAATTCCATTGCAAACATTTGTCACCACCAAAATGTTCAAGATCAAATGTTGGCCACTTTGATCCAACAATTTACTGGTGCATCTTCCAGTTGAATAGCTGATGATGATGACAATGATGAGGATGAGGATGACTCTTTACTTACTCTCTTGTATTTTATTTTATTTTATGTTATTTTTTTTCTTGTAGATTTTAATGACCTTTATTAGCTTTTAGGTGTCTTTTCTTTTATTTTATCTTCGCGTTCTTTCTCTAGATTTATGTTTCTCTTTGTTTTGTTTCTTTTTAATTACGTACCCTTGTGACTTTTCTTGTAACTCTCTCTTGTGGTGGATTCCAACATGGTGGCACTACAATGTAATGGAAGTATCTTCTTCACTTTCTTCTTCTTTTTTGTTCATTTTGGTCTTCTTGGCTATACACTTATTGTTATATCCTTGGTCATTAAGGACAATGTCCAGTTTTAGTGTAGGGAGGGGGGGGGGGAGATTGAGGTTGTGGAAATACTTTTCCATATTATTTTGCAAAAAGTTTTCTTCAAAATAAGGTTGTAATTCTTTTTCTTACTTAGATATGAGTTTTGTCATTCATTTGGTGGATTTTTTGTGAAATTATTTTTGTTAGATAAGTTATTTTTAAAACTTGAGAGTTTTGATTAATCTTATTTATGTATTGGTGTTTGAATGTTATTTGACTCATCTAATTTGAAGATAGAGAATATGATAAATATGGGAAAAGTTTATTGGCTAACTCTTGTATTATAAGTTTAAATTTTGCTTAGCTTTGAGTTATGATAAGGAATGTGAGTTGATAAAAGATCTTTGAGAGGAAAGATTGTGGAAAATTTGTGGAACATTCTTATAAGTTGGAAAATTGGAAAAATGAGTTGAGTGTTGCTTCATCTTTGAAGATGATTTTTTTTTTTTTTTTTTTGCTTGATTATGGGGGCCAATATGGATAGTGAAGAGAAATCCACTTTCTTGAAGCTATGAATTCCCTAAAGCAAAAGAAAGAAAGAATTGTTTGAAGGAAAGTTGTTGGAAAAAATGATGAGTGATGGCTAAAAGGGGGCCAATACGGTGTGTGAAGAGAAATCCATGCACTTGAGGCTATCAATTCCCTAAGTCATTGACAAGAGAGAGAGAAAGAAAGATTGGAGTGCTTTCCTTATATCATGACTTGAGTTGTGCAATTTTTAGATTTATAATACTTGAGTTGGTAGATAGCTTAACTTGTATAATTCATGTTATCTATATTTGTATTTGAAGAGTGAAATAAGTTTCTTAAACTAAGGTAAACACTTAATTAATTTGACTTCAAGAGTTTTGTGGTATCTTGTCAAAAGTTTCAAAGTTTGTATTGTTTTCAAAGGGTATGAATGACAAGAGTTGTATCTAAAGTTTGAAGGGAAGACATAATCTTTGCTATAGTAAAGAAATTTTTGAACAAGTAAGAGCTTGTGTTTTCTTGATAATTTTCTTGATTAAACTGTTTTTCTTGAGGACAAGCAAATGTTCAAGTGTGGGGGTATGTGACAGGAGCTCAAATCACCATTATTTTCCTATTATTTGATGTTATTTTGAGATACATTTGTCGTAATAACTAGGCATATTCCTTCCTATTTGATATTTTGTAAAAAGTTTTTCTAGTAAATTTGTATAGATTTAAGTTGATTTCAAGTGAAAAATAAACAATTCTAAAATGCACCTGGCGCCAGGCCCAGCTAATGGACCAGGCGCCGAGCCCATTCTGGTCAGCAGCAGAAATTGAGCCAATGTTCAGGAGAAAACTAGAACAAACCTAAGGCCAGGTCTGGCAAGTATACCTGGCACCGAGTCCATTATGTCTTACCAGAAAAAAACATAGCAAAACTCAAGAGGAAGAACAGAGCACACCCGGCGCCAGGTGAGTTAAAGGTACCCGGTGCAAGGTACGCTCTGATAGGCGAATATTCTATGCACGAATTTGAGAATTTTTCAATGATTTTGGTATTTTTCGAATCCTACTCGGCCGGGACTTCCTAAGACACGAATTTAGCATCCAAGAAGCTTATAAAAGCACAAGAAAACACAAGAGAAAAGAGAGGTGGATTCAAAAGAAAAAATTCTCAAATCAACTTAATGAATAAGGAGTTCCACCAAATCATTGAGGATTATTCAAGAAAGTCTTCAAGGGTGAAGAAAGAGGTCTGTCTATGAGTGCTTTCTTTTATCTTTATCTTCTTTTTCTTAAACAATGATGTATTCAATGTCTTTATTGTAATTTAACACTATTTTGGGATTCATGATTTTATGTTAATTTAATTATTTGAACAATTATTTATCATCTTTGTTGTTTGGTTACTTATTATCATTGGTTATTGATACGAATTCTTCTAATTGACTTGGGACGACAATATTCAGAGTTTTATTGCATTGATTTCGTATTTGTCTAATCTCGATGGACTTGAGCGATGAAGTTAAGATTATAGGACTAAGTGATCAAAGATTAGTTGATTTCACCTTGAGCAAAGAGTTGTTAGCTAATTTCATGCTTATAAGGAATTGGGCTTAATGCATGTTTTGGTTATGTTAGCTTGATTGAGAAATTTGTTAATTTTATCAAAATATAGGATTCCATGGACTGGGAAACGAATGGGATTTATTTAAGTAGATTCATGACTTGTAAAACGATTGAATTTTACTTTATATTCCTTTATGATGCCAAGATGATAATTAGTTGAGAGAATTGCTAGTTAGTTCATTATCATGTTCTCGAGGATAATTGATTAAATTGCATAAAACTATATTCTTGAGTTGTATACATTTCTTTATTTTTCTTTTTATTATTTTTCACTTTATTGGGTTGATTAAACAATGAATGAAAAGTGATTAGTATGTACTTGTTCCTTTGATGATCGATACTCATTAATTTCCTATACCATGCTTGCGATGGGTATACTCGTTCGTATGTGTATTTTGGGATTAATGTTTTAATTAAAAATTGACTAAGGGATGAATTTAAATTTGATTATTTTTATACACCCAAAATTTACGCATCAAGTTTTTGGCGCCGTTGCAGGGGAATAATATCATGAAAGCTTGGATTTTATTGATTTAACTATGTTTATATGTTTATATGTCTATATGTAAATATGTGAACATGTATATATGTTCCTTATATGACTAGGTGCTATATTTTATTTTCTTGTAATTTGGTGTCTCTATACGTTGTCATCCCTTATAACTTAATTTGTAAACATATCCTAACTGTCTAACTTGTAAATTCTATAACCTCACAATTTTCTATCTTATGTAGACCTTGCACTTAACTTATGACTAGACGTTCCAAAGACGACATAGTTGATCTTGATCCGGAAATCGAGAGAACTCTCATCCTTAAGATCTACACTACTAGGCTTAAAAAGGATTTTCATTGTTATAAATCTTTTGAACGGATAAGTGGTAATTCTAGTATTTATACACTTTTTAGACATAATTTATATCTTTGAGTTGGAAACTTGATTTGTATGTCTAAAATGGTGCTATGGACTGGGGTTATGCATTTACATTAATTGCCACTAATATTTTCCATGAACCCTTCATTTTTCAAAACCCTCTTTTTTTTCAACTTTCGTCATGCCTATCTTTTTCAATGAGCATTAATTTCTTTTATAAAGGTTTGATGAGGATATTCTTTTGGATTCATGATTTTGAATTGATTCTAGTCATTTGATCAATTGATTGTCGTTCATGGTATTTGATCACTTGTTTTAATTAAGGAATTGATTGATTGATTCTTCTTGTTAACTTGCTTGAAAAAGGGGTTGACAATAGTTTTAATTTAATTAGTTTCATATTTGTTATCTTTTAACTTACTTGAACAATGGGTTAATTGTCAAGAACTTGAATAATCAAATATTAGTTGATGATTGCTAGAATATAGATTTATTAGATAATTTCATGCTTTAAATTACATAGAATATAGGGATTTATGTGAGGATTGATTTTAGTGTATCTTTTGGGTAAATTGGTAGAGATTGAATATATTTACTGATTAAATTAGAAGATAGAGATTCCATGGATTGCAAATGAAGTGGGTTTAATTTAATTCCTTCATAATGCTAATATAATAATTAATTGAGAGAATTGCTAGTCAATCATTATTGTGCATTCAAAGATTTCTATCTATTTACATGTTTTTTCTCCTTGTTCTCATTCCTTTACTACCCTTGTGACTTTTCTTGTGTGACTTGACATTTTCTCTAGTATATTAGGTTAGTGTTTTATTTATCTCTTCTTATTTTATTGGCTAAACAATAAAAATTTAGGTAAAGTAAAGTGGGAGCCTAAGCTCCTGTAGATTCGATACTTGCTATTCTTTATACTACACGATAGGTATACTTGCCCGTATGTGTGATTTTAGTGGTTAGCATTTTAATTAAAGCTTGATTGATTGTGAGCTCTGTAGGTAATATTTTCTACACTAAAAAGCACGCACCAAGTTTTTGGCGCTGTTGTTGAGGATGGGCACTATCTAAAACACTTGAGTCTTGTTGATTTAGCTTTTATTGTATTTGTAAATATCAATAACTTTTTCTTTTAGGTACTTTGTGAATATTTGAATTATTTTTTTTTTTATTTGTTTGAATTTTTTTACTTGTTTTATTTTTCTTTTCGACTTAATCTTTGTTTTTTTTTTTTTAGTGCGGGGTTAATATTATCATCATGGACAATCAATTATGGGGATATATGTAGCCATGGGCATAAATTCAAAGGAGCCACAATGATGAGAATTTGGCAAGTTTGGATTGACGCTTTTTGTGAGACGTCACTTGAAGCCTCAATGAATTCTTTTGTCGCCAGCACCAATTCATTCCTTAAGTATCAAGATAAATCTTCCCAATGAATGAGCCATCAAAGAACACAACTAGCCAAGTTGGTTAAAGATGCCATAAAGGTCCATATACTTAAAGAAGAGGACCTTCAAGGAGAGAAGAGAGGATATGAGGAACAATTGCACAATATGATGAGGAAAAATTTTGATTCTATTCGATGTTTTCATATTTCTTTATTTTCTTTGTCACATGAATTTATAGGTACCTCTCCATTCACGGAGCCTAATGATACCATTGATGATGTGTTGAATTTACCATGCTTCAAAGAGTTAGATCTTTCAATACTACATCATAAGAAGTCCTTCGAGGATGGTGGTAATTTCTACCTTTCACCCCATTCAAAAGGAGGTAACTTAGTTTTTGTAGACCATGATTTGGAAAGTAAGGATTTCTTGATCCCATCTTTAAGATCTATACTACCAGGCTTAAAAAGGAATTTTCATTGTGATACATCTTTTGAAAGGATAAGTGGTGATTCTAGTATTTATGTGCATTTTAGACATAAGTTACCTCTTTGTGTTGGAAACTTGATTTGTATGTCTAAAAAGGTGCTATGGACGGTGGGTCATGCATTTATATTCATTGTCACTAATATTTTTCATGAACCCTCTATTTTTCAAAACCCTCTCTTATTTCTACTTTCATCATGCCTACCTTTTTCAATGAGCATTAATTTCTTTTACAAAGGTTTGATGAGGAAGCACGATGAGTGGAAAGAGTTTGTATCTTTGTTTTGTGTTTGGAGTTGTTAGGCATTTTTTCTCCCAAATATAGAAAATATTTTTCATCTTAAGTGTGATGGAGTGAGTCCTGTCTTTATTTTCTTTGTTAGGATTTTTTTTTTCTTTAGTTTGTTTTCTTTTATTTCGGTATGTCTTTATTTTATTATTATTTTCCTTATGCTTTTATTTATGTTTTCTTTTGTAGGTCGGAATAATGTCCTTTTAGACAAGCTTTTTTTTTCTCTATTTTTAGTTTTGATATCTATTGGAACTTATTACACTTGGGGCTTATTGCTTAACTTTCTACCTCCTTTATTCTTTTTGGTCCCTTTGGAGATGCATTAATGTGTTTATTTTTTGCCAGTGAGGATATTATCCAATTTAAGTGTAGGGGAGTGCTTTGGTGATATTCTTTACCCAAGTTTTTATTAATTATCTTAGTGTTTTCCTTGTATCAAGCTACTTTAGAAAAATTTTCTAAAAATTTGGAAAATTTTGACAATTTGAAAAATTTTAACAATTTGAAAATTTTAAAGTTTGGAAAATTTAGAGCTAAATTGAGTTTATTTTTCTATAATGAAGTTATTATTATCTTTCTTACTTAGGAAATGATTTTTGTCATTCAATTGGTTGGATTTTTATTAAAAAGTAAATTAGTTTATTAGCTCGGATATGTCAAGTCTTGAGAATTTTAGTTAATCTTCGTTATGCATTGGTGTTTGAATATTATTTTACTCATGTTGTTTAGATATAGTTGATGTGATGAATATAGCAAGTTGGCTATTCTTGATTTATGGTGACCATATTTGTTCAGCTTGAGGTTGTGATTAAGATTGGTGCAAAAAAATGCGTGAAATTCTTTTGGTGAGTTGAAAAAACTGAGTGGAAAGATTTATTTATTTCATTGAAATGAAATGCTCGTGCTATCTTTATTGGAAAAAAATGCTTTATCTTTGAAAGAAACTTGCTGACAAGGGGGCTAATACGGTTAGTGGAAGAGAAGAAAAAAAAAAGTATTAGACTTTCTTGAGGCTATCCCAAAGGCAAGAAAAAATAATAAATGACTATAAGGGGGCCAATACGGTTAGCGGAAGAGAAAAAACAAGAAGCATCACAGTTTCTTGAGGCTACCAATTCTCTAAGTCATTCTAAAAAAAATGAGTGGACAAAAATTTGAGTGTCTCCTTCTTCACTACTAAGAGTTGTTAAAATTGGTCTCTATGAATTTTTAATTGCTTTGATGACTTGACCTATGTTATTTGTGTTATCCATATCTTGGCTGGAGGAGTAGGTTAATTTTCTTAGACTAACGTATAAGCTTGATTAACTTAACTTCATGATCTTTGATATGTTTGATCTAATGATTCGATTTGCAACATGTTTAAAAAGGGTAAGAGAATGACAAGGTCATAACTAGAGTTTGAAGGAGAATTATAGTTGCATTATAGTCAAAATTTTTAAAAAATGAACCATGTGTTTTTCTGGTTATCTTTTTCTTGTGTACTTTGCTTGAGGATAAGCAAAGAGTCAAATGTGTGGGAATGTGATAGGAGCTAAAATCATCATATATTTCTTAGTTATTTGAGGTTATTTTGTGATATATTTGGTGTAATAACTAGGCATATTCTTTTATATTTGATATTTACCTTTGGAAAGGTATTTTGTGGTGTATTGCAAAATTAATGGAGAAAAAGGCTAAAACCGTCGCCGTAACAGTGCACGGCGAGAGCCAACCAAGACCCACATGGGTGGCGCCAGCCCTGGTCTAGAAACGAGCAAAAATCAAGGAAAAATCAGGGTGACATTGGGCAAATAGAGCAGAACTGGCGCCAATTCCACTCTGTTCAATGTCAGTGGAACTTTCTTTTCATGTGCGGATTTGGTATCTTCCTAAGGATTTTGGTATTTTCCAACTAGAACTTGGTGAAGGACTCATGTAGGTACTTTTTGGGAGCTAGAACTCCTATAAATACCAGAGAATAATATTGTACAAGGTAGTTTTCATAGTTTTCAAATCTTCAATGTAATATCTTTAGAAAACTCATATAGAAACCCCAAAATTTAGGAGGATCAAAGGAGAATTCTATAGAAAAGAAGAGGAGGTTGCTCAAGAAGGTTTCAAGAAAGAAGAAGAAAGCTTACTTGTCTATGAGTGGTTTCTTTTTCTCTTCTTTATAATTTATTGACAATTTGAGATTAATGTTTTAATTGTCGTTAATGGATATTCTTTTAGATTCATGATTTTATATTGATTTTAAAGATTTCAGGATTTTGTTATCTTCCTAAGGTTGTTTGGCCTTTCATAGTCTACATACATAAACAAAATGTTAAAAAGATTTTGCATGAATCAATCTAAGAGTGGATTCTTATCTATGACCTATGGGGTAAGCCTTTCAAAATATATGTGTCCTATGATATAAGATAAAAGGGATCGTATAAGTAAGATACCATATGCCTTACCAATTGGATCTATCATATATGCTATGTTATGTATAGGACATAATGTATCTTGTACTCTTAGTTTAACGAGCAAATACTAATCTAACACTGGTGATGGTTATTAGATGGTTGTAAAAAATATCCTTAAGTACTTAAGAAGGACTAAGAATGTATTCTTGTATATGGCGGAGAAGGTGACTTACAAGATAAAGGGTATATTGATGCCAGTTTCCAATCTGATAAGGATGATTATATATCCCAATCTAGCTACGTGTTCACTTTTGGCAGTGGGGCAGTTAGTTGAAAAAGTTTCAAATAAGATAAAACTCCCGATTCAACCACTGAAGCTGAGTATATAGCAGCTCTTGAAGTAGCAAAAGAAGCAGTCCAAATCAAGAAGTTTATAACAACACTAGGAGTGGTACATAGCATTGTTGATCTAATACCCTTGTATTATGATAGCAATGGAGCCATTATATAAGTAAAGGAACCACAGTTACATCGGCGATCCAAGCATGTATTTAGATATTATCACTTGTTTAGAGAAATCATTAATGGAAAAGATGTAAAGTGATGTGTTCGGACTTGGGTATAAAAATCATACAACGACTAAGCACATTCCCAATCAAATTTAAATTAAAACGTTTAACCCAAATCACACATATAAGCAAGCGTACTCATTATTAACATAGCATAGGGTTCAAATGAGTGTCGATCCTCAAGGAACAAGTAGACATTAATTACCTTTCTTTCATTATTTAACCGACTCAATAAAGTGACAAACAAAGTAAAACAAAATAAAAGAAAATCAAAATAAAAATATATACATGTCAAGGATGGAGAAGTATGTAATTCAAACTAATGTTGAGATAAACATGATTTTAAAGAACTCAATCATTATCATAACTAATTACTCTCTTGGCATCATAAAGGATTAAGATAGACTCACTTCTTTTTCAATCTATGAAATCACTATCTTCTAAATAAATTAGAATGACTTGGTCTCATCTCAACTAATTCACCTAAAGATGCATTAAACACAACCCTTGATTAAATTCCCTTGGCCTCAGCAAATTTTTAGCATGAAATTAACCAATGAATCCTTGGTTTCCGCAAACATCAATTAACCTTTAATTACCCATTCCTTATCAATTAACCCCCTTGGTCTCGGTGAGTTAATAGGAAGAACCAACCAACTAACCTCGTAATAAGCACAAGTAATTAAATACTAAGAAAAATAATCAATCAATCAAAAGATCAAATGTTCTAAATATCATGCATATCTACAACAATGTTGAATTATACTAAAATAATTAACATATCATTATTCAAGAAAAAGAAAACAAAGTAAAAGAAAGCACTCATAGACAAGCCTCCTTCTTCTTCCTTTGAAGACCTTCTTGTACAACTCTTCTTGAACTTGAAGAATTCCTTCTTTAATTAAGTAATTTTCTATGATAGTTAATGAATTCTCTCCCCTTTCTCTTGTGTTTTTCATCTATTTATAGGCTTAGCAAGTGCCTAAACTCGTAGGTACAAAGTTCTTGGCCGAGTAGAAGTTGGAAGATATAAAAACCACGTAGAAAAAATCAAGCACCCTCTTATCTTCAGGGCATAGCCGGCGCTGCCTTGACTCTTGGAGCCGGCACTGGTTGTGTTTTGTTCCTCTACTCGTTCGCCGATTTTTCTTCAAACAATGTTTTCCAGAATGCATCCGGCACTGGTTCCAGCTTCACAGCTGGTGCCACCTTGGTTCTGTTCTGCTCTGTTTCCACAATTTTTCCATCGCTTCAAAGTTCATTTCAACAATGCATGGCCGGCGCCGGTTCTAGAGTCCTAGCAGACACCGCCTCTCCTCTGTTTTGCGACGTTTTCATTTTGTTTTACCCTAAAAATCTGAAATAATGAATAAAATACCTTTCCAAGGGTAAAATCTCAAATATGAAGAAATATGAATAGTTATTGAACAAAATGTATTACAAATGAACCTCAAATAACTAGGAAAAATATGACTAATTTAGCCCTTATCATATTCCCCCATACTTAGCTCTTTGCTTGTCCTCAAGCAAAGTATCAAGAACAAGTAGGAAAACACAAGGTTTAATCAAATCACTCAATCAATTTCAAAACCATAACTTCAATGCTTTCTTCATTCAAGAACATAAAACACATGCTACTCTATCTTTCACAACCAGTGTAAGACTTGTGTTAGTGATAAATGACTTAGTAGAACCATCACAATACTTCATACTATTCTCAAACCATTGGAAAGAATTTAGCTCAAAAAGAATATGCATTCCATATGCTTACTTTTCATTCACTCTCTCCACTAATCCGAGACATATCATGATTCTACTTAGATCAAGTAGGACTTTTAAGCTTGTAATGTAAGGCTAAAGGCTTATGATGTAACTTATCAGACGAAGGATATAGGAGAATCAAAAGTCAAAGAAAAACTGAGAGTTAGCAAGAAAAAGAATAAAAAAATTGAATCAATAATTTCCAACTCTTCTTGCTCTCCTATTCCAGAAATCAATCAAACCATAACCTTGTATAGCAATTACAACTCCTCTCCAGCAAATCCTACATTTTTTCTCTTTTTCTTTCAACTCTATTTTTCATCAACTCTTTTCTATTTCTTTCACAAGATCACTCAAATTTCCAGCAATGGTGTCAAAGACTTTATGTGAACTTTAATTTTTTTTTTCAACTCAATCACCATTCCTTTTATGATCTTTTCTTTCACTGTTGCTGTTGTTTGTTTTTCACTTCTCTTCTTTCATTCTTTCTAGCAGCTTTTTGCTTTCTTTTTTCAACTCCTTTGTTTTTTTCACTTTCTCTTCTCTCTTTCTTCTCTTCCTTTTTCTTTTCAGCTTAACTTGTTATTGATCCATGACTGAAAGTAACAAGTCATGATCTTTATCCTAACATTCTTCCTCAACATTCTCATGCATATACTTTCATCTATCAAGAGCATAAAGATTTGAAAAATTATTCAAACTCTCATAAACAAGTAATGGACAAATATTGTGACAGGTTTTCAAGAAAGAACTCAACCATTTAGGCTCAAAAGAGGCACTAAGGATGATATAACAATAGGTAGGCTTGAAAAGCTCAAACTATCTAAAAAATGCCTATTACTCGTCATCCCTAAGTTAAATCATGATTGTCGTTCTTATTTCGCCTCGAGAGGTATTCAAATAAGTTCTAGAATGCTTCATGAATTTTAGTAGAAAAATAGGTTTAAGAACAATGTAAAGCATTTGATCAAGAACTACTTTGTCCAAGTGAGTGCAAAAAGTCATGCATAAGCCATAAATGATATAGAACATGTGCTCTATACTCCATCCTAAAGACATGCAATAAAAATATAGCTAGAAAAGTCTCCAGAAATTCAGAAAAATTGAAAAATTTCGCACAAAAAATTTCAACAATTTGCTCCCAAGAAGGTTAAAATATATGTATAGAAGACTTGTCAATCAAATCACTCCCCCACACTTAAACTGGACATTGTCCTCAATGGCTAAATCAATATAACAAAAGCAACAATACCATGGGACCAAAAATATAAAGGAGAAGAGATAAGAGAAACAAACTTCCATTCAGCTGGCATTGTGTCGTACAAAATCTGAATGCTTGAAGAATGAGGCATTGGCAAAGTACCTAAAAAGAAAAATACAAAAGAAAACACACCAAAGCATAAAAACTAGAAAAGAAAATAAAGCTAAAACAAAAGAAGGAAAGAAAACAGGAAAAAAAAAAAAAACAAAAACTAGCTAAAGAAAACAATAAAAGAGAAAAGAAAAACAAGAGTGCTCGAGAAAAATCATCAGTCCATCTCATCATCATCATCATCATCATCCTCAGTGGTGTAGAGGTACCTACACCACTATGTGGCCCAGAAGAATGCTGTCTCAACTTGGCTAACTGCTGCTCCATAGTAGCTTACCGTCTTGACATGTCCTCTATAGTACCTTGCAAGTGTAGGAGTACCGCCATTTGCTAATCGAGTCGCCCTAGCACGGTAGCGTCAAAGTTAGTCTGGGAGTGGGACTGAGAACTACTAGCCCGTGCACGTGTTGGTGGTGGTGGGTGCTCCTCCTCCATGCTTCAAATCTTTACCTTTCAACTTCTATAGTTACTTCCCAGGGGATCACCCATTTTAGTACTACTCTTGCCCGAGCATGCTTAACTTCGGAGTTCTGTTGGAATATGGTGTATTAGTGCTAGTATGATCACACCATTCCATGTATTATGATAAAACAGGATTTTGAATGTTCGAAATATACTACTAGAGTATTACATAAGTGTGCATATCCCTATCTGCACAATTTACATCAAGGTCCTTGAGTTTGGAATTCTCTACTCATCATCTCATAACCACTAATCCCAAAACTGGAAGTTCAAAGTCAGCAATTATTTACTCAATTTATGAATTCTGAGGAATTCCTGTCCTCAATCTTTTTTTACTATCGTTCGAATTTGGGATCACAGATATTTTTCAGAGATATCAGAATTAACTCAAATTTCTCTTCTTCTGACTTATTAGAAGAGATTACATCCAACTTGAATACCTCAAATTCATATATCCCAATTACTTCAATAACTAACTTGATAAAATTCACTATCTCTATAAATCTTTATACTATGATGGACTCTATTATGACCCGTTAGAGGCTCAGCTATACCCCATTAGAAGCTCTATTATGGGGTCCGCTATGCTCTGATACCATTTGTAAGACCCCGCCTTTCCATAGCGTAGCGAGCTTCACTTTTGTGGGATGTCACCCCATCCAGTTACCTAGACAAAGGGTCTTTATAACGAACTTAACTTAGTATACAATAGAAATTTGCTCAAAATACTTTTTATTAAATATAAGAAGATACATGGAGTCTATCTTCTGATACCATATTTAAAGTACAATAGATCTAAGGTACAACATGAGCCTCTGGGAGTCCACCGTGCTTTTACTGTACCTCTGATATCTAAAATTTTCAAAGAAAAATAATACACGTATGAGTGGAAATCACTCAGTGAGTCTCGTGTGTCCAAGTGTTTTATAAATCAAACAGACAAAAGTATTATTAGTTTTTGTTTCATAAAATTATTGCGGGAAAGCATTGCATTTTCCACTAAAAATAGTTCCACAGCTCACTATGAGGTAGTTCATTTAAAATTCAATCATTTTGGAAAACTGAATTTCATCCAATATCATTAGCCTAATTTTAGAAATGTAAGCACTTCTTTCGATAAAAGATCGGCCTACATACAAAGCTCACAAGGATTCGCCTTCAGCATCACAATGTTATTGTGCCAGGGACAATGCCTTATATCACCCAACCGTGCATTGCTGGAGCAACATCATAGTCTTATTGTATTAGGTCACAAGTCGATAGTACTCAACTATGTATTGTCGAAGATTTAGAATATTTTACTTGCCACCTTAAGCCCAGGGGTCCCAATCCTGACATCAATCACCATCGAGATAGCAAGAGGTTGAACACAATAGCTGTCCCTACCCAGTATCCGTGAAAAACCCAAAATACTATGCACACAAGGCACAAGCAATTGCCATATGGTAAACGGCAAGCCTCGACGACTTATCGCAATGTCCCGCTGCCCTATTTGGAGTAAGATAATCCCCAAAACTACACAAAGTTACTTGTGGTCGTCTATCTCTAACATGAGCTAGTACAAATATCAAAGTCCTTGCTAAGTACTCAACGTCTTCATTGGTGCACAAAACTAGTACCAACACCACATTCCTGAGGGAATTCCAAATAAAATATTTTCTGCGGCTAAAATATCATGTTCCAGAAGTTGATCCCATTGTCTCACAAGACCAGTTAATTAATCCCATTCGCTCACAAGGCTAATTAAATATCTTATTCCTAATGGAATACCAATAAAACAATTTTTGTGGTTAAAATACCGCTTTCTACTAGTTAATCTCATGATGAGAGATCGTTCTCCAAAACCATAGCGAAAAAGGATTTAAAAAAATCCTTTTCGTACAATAAAATAAGTTTCTAAAGGTAATTTCGTCAGTTGAAGAATACCCGATTTCAAAAAGAGTATTATTTAGGAATTCTAGAATTCTAATCCAAAGAAGAATTTAATTCAAGAAATTCTAATTATTATTCCGTAATATTCATATCTCACATTTTCCCAAAAATCCTTTTCATAAAAAGGAACATTAATGTTTTCCCAAAATAAAATATTATTTCATCTCGTGATTAATGAGAAGAAAGCCTTTCAAGTATACATGTGTACCTAAGAATTATTCATAATTTCAGTGACCAAAAAGTCCTTTTAGAAAATATTATTTTCTAAAGTTTCCAAAAATTTCCCTTTCAGAGAAACCAATCCTCGTTTAGGAAAACACAAAGGTTCCTCAACCTCATTGCTATTCTTTAGGAAATGGTGACTAATTATAAATAATTCCAATAATGAAAATTTGTGTGTTCATTCAAATCTAACATAGCATAATGTAATTTCTTTCTCAAAAAAACTATATTCTCATTCAGAGAAACCAAAAGGATTCATAGAATAGTTCTTAGTA
This sequence comes from Voacanga thouarsii, assembly GCA_026120185.1. Lineage (NCBI taxonomy): Eukaryota > Viridiplantae > Streptophyta > Magnoliopsida > Gentianales > Apocynaceae > Voacanga > Voacanga thouarsii. Next base: position 417,945 of record JANUWF010001450.1, read on the forward strand.
AAACATAACTTCACTAGCATAAAATAGGGTTTGTAAAACAAGTGGGACTCATCTCGTGTCCTACTTCCATACAGTAAAATGTATTGTCCTAGCTTTCACTAAATCCTTAACATGAACCGCTTACATCAAAGATCATTATGTACTCAGTTTAGCATGCTGGGATTCACAACTAAGATATGCAAATATAAGGAAATTACTAATTTCCTAGTTTTCCCTATTTCTTCTCAAGATTGCATTTCTTCACATAAATAAATCCATCACTCACATCTTTATTCCTTTCTTTCCACATGAATGGAAGAATTTCATAAGCCTTTACAACTTCCTTATTCATCCATGAACATCATTGAACTAACAATGAAATTTATCTCCTTTAAAATAATTTCTACATTTTACAGCTTTGACGCCTATTTTTGTTTTCTTCATAACTTTTGATATACAACTCCGATTAACCTTAATTTCTTATGAAAATGCTCATAAAATCTTCAAATTCTTTATTATGAACTTCAATCAGACAACCCTTGCACCGTTTTAGACTGATGAGCATACAACAACCTCAACTTTCAATGTTTTACCCATTTTCTTCACAAAATACCATTATTAATTCATTCTCCTTTACTTCTAATATTCATATAAAGCCTAATCCACTTCAAACTTTATCAAAACAGCCTTCATTTCTCTTATTTCCAGAGATACTTAGCCCAGCAAAATCATATTTCCCAACATCAAGTTCAACAATTTGCAAACAACAACAATAACAATTCATTTTCTTTAACGATTAAGCTAGTTTTCCATTTCATTTCTTATGCCTTCTTGTAAAGTGATGAACTGCCACTGAAACCACCATTAAAACACCTTCATACACCATATAAAACATAGTATATAGCTTCTTCAAGCAACCGGCAGACATAGCACACACAACAACTTCAAAACATAGCTAATTTTCCAAATAAAACCATAAATTTCATGAATTTCTCAATAAAATTAATACCAAAATGATATTTGTGATTCATTCTACGATTTTAATTCATGAAGTACAAGCTTCTACCTTTTGTATAAGATTCTCCAAGCTTAAATTACTCCAAGTTATCCTTCTCTTCTACCTTAAAACCCCTTTCTCTCCTTTTTCTTTTTCTCCCCATTTTTCTCTCTATTTTCCTTCCTTTTCTTTTCTTTTCCTTTTGCTCCTTCTCCTTCTTGTTTGGACGAAATTATGGCTGTTTTACAGCCCTCCCACCGCCATTCCTTGTGCCCAAGGTCAACCAACAATAAATAATAGTTGTGGGCTATTATGGGTTATCATAACACATGTCGTTTTCTCATTCACCAATCTTTTTTTAATTATTTTCTTCCAAAACTTATTGAATAAGCTACATGAAATAACCAATCACCATTTCAAACTTGTTTTCATCCACCAATCATATTCGGCCGCTTGTTTCAATTTCATTCGCATTTTTAATTTTTTCAGAAAATAACTCTAATTTCGGTCTACATCGGAAAAATATTTTATTTCACCAATAAAATCTATGAATTTTACTAAAATCAATGGTAGAAATCAAATTTGCTGTCAAAATTCCAATCGCGGTCAAAATTACAATAATACCCCCGATAGCTCAAGTTATACCAAAACGTCCTTCTCATTGCAATGATTAATTTTTGTTATGGGTGCATACCCAAATTCTCACTTTATTTAAAGTAATCGTTGGCTGAAAAATAAAAGTTCATGTAGAATAAATTCAAAATTCCATCTGGGTCCCTGAAAATTTTTGTCATACCAAAATATTCATCTCAATACACTGATCATTTCTTGTTCTAATCACTAATACAAATTCTCATTCTATCAAAAGTAGTCACCAAATAAAATGTGAAAATATACGGCATTACAACCTCTCCTCCTTCAAGGAATTTTGTCCTCGAAATTCATTCTCCTTGAAATAGTTTTGAATATCTTTTCCGCCTTCTTGTTTTTATTTTCCCTATGTGTATATCTTGTATAGGATAATGATTCTAGAGTACTTTAATAAGTGGAATCTTCACGTGTCATAATTCCTTCTTGGCACATTCTAAAGTTAAGAAATATAAATATGTTATTGTCACCCCGAAATTCTATGGGTAGATGTGTCTAATATTCTACCTTTTTGTGAATATTACTAACTTGCACCTAGGTAATTGTACATATCATTTATGGACAATTGTTTGTATGTGTACTTTAGATTTGAATTTATTTGTGTAATTGTATTTGAGAATTCTCTTGTTTTTTTTTTATTATGAAAGTTTTGTTTTTGGGTGAAAATTTGGAAAAATTATTGATTGATTGATTGATATGTGTATGCTATTCATTATTTGTTGGGTATATTATTATAGTTTTTCTTTTGTCTTGGATATATATTGAGTTCTGAATCGATCCTATTTATATCCTTTAAAAAATCATTTTAATTATGAAAGTAATATTGTTTCGTGTTTTGATTGAAGGAGATCTTTTCTTATATGAATAGGAGAGTGCACAGGCAACTGTAGAATTTTAACATAGAAATAGGAAGAACTTTGAGAAGATTGAGGAGAGAAAGGCAAGAGGAAAGTATTATAACTCAAAATCGGGAAAAGTAAGGTAGATTATTTGTACTTTTAGAGAACTTGGAAGGTATAGATCCACTTAGAGGAAACGTTGGGATTCATGGAGATGAGCCACAGAACAAAAATAGAAATAGAAATGGAAGAAGAACTATAGGTGATTATACGAGACCTTCATTTCAAGGGACTGAATCAAGTATTATAGGACTACGAGTTGAAGCAATAACTTTGAGCTGAAACATCTATTTATTCAAATAGTGTAGCAAAATGTAAAATTTGATGGACTACCGAATGAAAATCTTAATGCACATATTAATACACCTATTGCAAGTTTTCTTGAGATCTGAGACACTTTGAAATTGAATGGTGTATCTGAAGAAGCAATCAAATTGAAGCTAAATAGTGTATCTAGTACATAAATTTCTTTCAAAATACTTTCCCCCAGATTGTACTGCCAAACTGAGTAATGAAATCTTTTCATTTATTTAAATGGAGGGAGAGACATTATATGATTGTTGAGAATTCTAGAAAGAATGTTAAGGAAATGCCCACACCATGGAATGGATTTAGGCTTTTAAATGCTAACTTTTCATAACGGGCTCAATTTTGCTACCAAGTAACTTTTAGAGGCATCCTCAGGTGGTTCTACATCAACTAAGACTCCTGAAGAGCTAAGAGATTTGATTGAAAGCTTAGCAATAAATAACTATTTATGGGGGTAACCTGAGACCTAAGCCACGTACCAAAGAATGCACAGTATTAATGCGATGGTAGTTATGGTGGCAAAGTTGGAAGCCCTCAGCAAGAAAATCGAGAGAATGAACATTAATCGAAAGGCCCAAGTCATAAGCTGCAATTTTTTTAGAAAATGACACCTCAACCATGAGTGGCAATCTATGCATTCAAGTAGTAAGCAATTGGTGGAGCAAGCTGATTTTGGGCAAATGCTAGACAAGGAAACAATTCTTATGGAAACACTTACAATCTTAGTTCGCGAAATTATCCTAACTTCTCGTGGAGCAACCAATGACAAAGAAAACCATTCCCTTGAGGCACTCAAGCATGCCCTATAAATAGGCCCCAATTGCCTCTACCATATCATGCACCTCCTCGACCTCCTCAATATCCACAAAAGCCACCACTAGAGGATTTGGTAGAAAAGTTGGTATAATCCACTAACTCGCACTTCCAAGGAGTTGAGACATCAATATGCAATCAAGAGGCATACATACACAATCTTGAAGGACAAATTAGATAAATTGCAAAGATTTTAAAGGGTAGGGGTTAGTGTTATGCCCTAGAAAAAATCACATATATTCTATATTTTGTACATTATTAAATAAAAGAAGGCATTCTTTATCTTTTAGTTTATTTTATTTATGCTTTCACATAAAATAGCGATTAGATAAAGTCCCAAATGCAACACTGTGTTAAAGAAATCATGACAGAGATCATGATGTGATGTTCCTACTAGACTGGATAATGTTCGTACTTAAATTATCCCTTCTCATACTATTAATGAGATAGGACATCATTAATATGTTAAGACTAGTACGTGTTATACTTCATGATTTGATCAAGCGATGGTTCTTACATCCATAAGTATTGTAATACTCAAAGTTAACACGTGGGTACTTGTTACCTAAACAAGTACATTGGATGACCTGACTATGAGATAATTACATGGATAACTATTTAGTGTCAGTGATAGAATCTCATCATAGCAAATATGCAAGTATCCTTAGATTTAGGATCTCCAAAGTACTATTTTTTACTAAGTGTTGGACTTTAATTCCAATATCTAGAATCCTGACAAGACCTCCCATGGGACGGATATTGGATAAACATAAAGCAAATGTAAGTAGTTGAGAGGATCAGTAAATGATTCACTACTCCTAATAGTAAGGGTAAATATCTCACAACCGCTTGTAGGAATCACTATTCAAGAAGTCCTTGGCCAAAGCAATTGTATATTGGAAATGGTTCTAATTGATACATATGATGAGTAGTGGATTCCGAGAACAAGTACTAACATATTCGGGCCAGATTTAGTTTATTATTTTGGAAAGAGTTAGCACTAATTTCGTACTCCAAACTGAATGAGATGTTGTATGGTGAAAGGAGTTTATTGCACTGTTATTTTCTATTAAATGGTTCATGTCAAGTCACTTGATTTTCTAGACTTTTGGGTGGTCATGATGTATTGCTAGATACCATTCATGATCTACTGAATATAAATTTATTAATTAGAGAATTAATAAATTAATCTTTATTAGAATTAATAAGTTAATTCTAAAATTATTAAGGATTATTAATGTTCAAGATGTTTAGATTAATTCATATTTTGCTACCAATAGATCGAAAACCTAATAGGTCACACATAATAGAGGATTGAGTGCTCAAGATGTTATTTGATAACATTCCTAAAAACTGAGAGCTTTTTTCGTCTTCTTCTTCTGGAAAAACCACAAAAAACCCTAGCCTCCAGAATTAGCTTTGCTAGCACAAAACTCTAGTGATTTTTTAGCGCCATTCTCGTGTGGACAATATTGAAGGCAATCCTACACTTAGGTTGCAGTATTTTTTACGGGACAATACAGAAGACATTCTCTGTGCTTGGTTGGACCTCGACTTCAGAACAAATTGAATAAGAAGAAATTTTGTTCCACAGAGGTGACGCCGTAAGGTAATTTCTCTCCTATTTTGGTTCCTTTTAATGCATAAAAGTGATCCTGGATGTTTGGAATTCTTGTTTTTCTTTTCACTACACAATTCTGTTTTGCATGGAGAATTCGTACAGTGGTATCAGAGACCCTTTTATGCGTTATTGGATTCATCATAGTCTTTGTGAGAATTTTTTTACATAAGTATGTTAACTAAAAACATTTTAGCCCATTTCTTGAAATTGTTTCAAGAGTTTTTTAGTTCTTCTTATGCCTGAAAACTGTTTCATGTATAAGGTTAGATTATAGAAGTTGTTTCTATGAGTATATCCTATGAAATTCATTTCATGTTTAGGTCTTTGTTATGTTCTAAAATTGTTTAGAATATAGCCTGTTAATGAAAAGGAAAAAAAAAATGATTCTGTGGGATCTAGTTGCAACAAACATGGCTCCTGTAAAAGTTACTGGAGATGACTTTTATAACAAGAGTTAAGGTGTTAATTCTTGTAGGAAAAAAAAAAGATTTTTCTAGGCATGTTGTATTCTAAAAAAAAAAATGTTTTTGAAGTTATTTTTTTCCTCCTTTTTGTTATTTGAACTTTATGAAGACTTGTTCTTCATTTTGGTAGTTTTGTCCCCTTTGTTCTATTTTGATTTTACTGAACAAAAGTTCACTTTGAAAGAGTTCATAGAATTGAAAATTTAGAATGTCTCAGAGATTTGTTCCTGAAATTGTTACAAAAGTCTTGAAGTTTTATTTTTCCAAAAATATTTTTCTGTAGAAGACGAAGAGAAAAAAAAACGAAAAAAAAAATTTTTTTACCCCAAATAGTGGCTTACTAGGAGCGAAGCCGCGGCATGAGGCACAAAATTCCCAAGCTGCTGCTCTCCCGGTTTAGGCTCCCAAATTTCGTAGGTCAGTGGATTGTTTTGTTGCAATCCTCGAGAGGCATACTCAATGCCTCCACATGATGCAACTTCTTTTATATAAAAAATTTTTAAAAAAATTCTTTTTCCTTTTTTCTTTTATTTTGTCTTCTTGCGCATTGGAATGGCCCACAATTGTTTTATTTCTTTTCAGTTGATTCCCATATTTTCCCAAAGTTACTACTTTGGGACTAACATATTTATTTTTCCAAAAATCTTGTGTTTGGAAAATAATATATTTTATAAAATAATGGTTTTAGATTATATATTATTTTAATTCCTAAAATATGATTTTACCAAGTAATATATTTTCTAAAATATTGATTTTATATTATATTATTTTAATTCTTAAAATATGATTTTAGCAATTACTATATTTTCTAAAATATTGATTTTAGAATTTATTCAAATTTTCCAAAATAGTGATTTTGGAATTAATTTTAGGAATTAATATATGTTCTAAAATATTGATTTTAGAGTTTATTTTATTTTTCTAAAATAGTGAGTTTTTAATTATTTGCTATATTTAATTTTATTTTGAGCATAAAATTTAGTATGGTGGTTTGGTTATGGATGGACCAATTAAATTATTCATACATTTTATCGCTTTAGCTTTGAATTAAAATAGGGCATGCAAATCCTGCCTTCTCTATTTTTCTTGTGTAAATTTCTCTTCTCATCCAACTCCCATCGAATGTAACTCAGGGTTTCTTTTTTAGAATTTTATGTAATTAAATTACATAGTTTAGATAGAAAAGAATTTATTACAAGTTCAGAAGAAGATGATCAAGACCAAAAGGAGGATGATAAGGTTTTCTTCCTATATCATGCATAAACACTTAGGATTGGCCAAATTAATTTCCTTTGTAGCTCAAGGAAATTAATCTAGTAAAGTCCATAACCAAACCATATTATTATTGTGCAATGTATAGATATAATGATATTATGTATGCTATATGTAAGACACAAATATCACAAATCCCTTAATTAAAATTAAACCTAATGCCTTCCATTAATATAGTAAGATCGAGAGTCCTTTTTCGAGACCAGGTTGTTAGGCTAACCCAAGTCTATTTGACATTGGGCATGTTCAAGCTATGAAATTTTAAATTCCTGATTAATAAATAGGGTTTAACTAATTTCCTTATTCTGGTTGGGCTAACTCAAGCATAAAGAAAATTAGAGGCAAGATTGGGTTAGCTTAAAATCTTTAAGATTAAAAGATGTTAATCACCCAATGATCTGGTAATTACATACGATGTAATTGGTATTAGATACCCACAATTAAACTTAAGGGTGGCTTGTTGGGCAAATCTAAGTTTATTCTTAAGGAATTTTGATACTGATCCACTAGGAAAGCTTCCAATGAGCTTTCCCAAATCAATAGTGGGGGCTATTTGTTTGAGTAAAATAGTAGAATAACAATGCCCGTAACTAAAGACCTAATTATTTGCATTACATGTGTATATATAGTTAGCTAATTTTCTTTATCTTTGCATCTAGGTCATCTACATCATGTCGACCAACCTAAACCTGTGTAGCATCTTGGAAACCAACAAACTAACTAAAACAAACTTTCTCAACTAGTATAGAAACTTGAGAATTATTCTCAAGTCAAAAAAGTAGCTCTACGTGTTAGAGGCTCCTATTCCACCACCACCAGCTCAAGATACTCATACTAATGAACATGTTGTCCACAAGAAGCATAAAGAGGAAAGTGACATGGCATCTTGTGTGATGTTAGCGTCAATGACCCCTGAACTGCAAAAATAGCACAAGCATATAGATGCTTACTTAATTATATTACATCTTCAAAAGCTGTTTGATGCCCAAGCCAGAACCAAAAAAAAAAAAAAAAAAGAGATATCAAAACAACTATTTCGTTCAGAGATGGCCAAGGGTACTTCTGTGGCCACTCATGGGTTGAAGATGTTGGACATAATTGAAAAGCTCGAGTCTCTTAGTTTTATGATGGACAATAAATTAAGTATTAACTTAATTCTGCAATCTTTACCAAATAGTTTTTCACAATTTATAATTAGCTACCAAATAAACAAGATTTAGTCCACCATATCCGAGTTGATCAATCTACTCAAAACTGTAGAGTCCTTCATGAAGAAAGAATCCAATGCAGTTATGTTGGTAGAATCTTCCTCTTCTAGGAAGAAAGTTCCTAAGAAGAAGAAGAAGGCTTTAACTAAGCCTAAATGTGGTGTGAAAAAGAAGGAAGTAGCCACCGAAGGCCTATGCCATCATTGTGGAAAAATAAGTCATTGGAGGCACAACTGCAAAGCCCACTTGGAGGCCGTCAAGGAAAAGAAGCAGAAGGAGAAGCTTATGGGCACTTTTACTTCTATTCCTGGTATGTTTATTAATGAGATTAATACTACCTTTAGAAATGAGATATGGGTATTAAATACTAAATATGGATCTCATTTGTACAATAACATACAGGGACTAAAGGACAGTAGAAGGTTGAGAAGGGTGACGTGGACCAACGTACTGCAAATGGAGCAAAGGTTGTTGCACTTGATATGGGGACTTCTGAGCTATACCTGCCTTCAGGATTAGTTTTGGAACTTCAAAACTATTATTATGTACCAGTTTTGTTGAAAAATATTATCTCAATTACGTGTTTAGACTTGTATGGATTTCATTTAATTTTTAAGAATAAATGTTGTTCTTTTTCATTGAATCATATTCATTATGGTTCTGTAACTTTGATTAATAGTTTATTGTTCTAAACATAGATAATCCAATCCTCAATGTAAATAATAAGAAACCAAGGATGGATAATTCAACCTCATCTTATTTATAGCATTATCATTTAGGTTATGTAAATGAGAATCGCATTTCTAAGTTACACAAGCCAGGTGACTTGGGGTCATTTGATTTTGAATTATATGGCATATGCAAGTCATGTTTACTTGGTAAAATGGCTAAAACTTCTTTTTCTGGAAAAGGAGAAAAGGCCAAAGAGTTATTAGCACTTATAAATTCTTATGTATGTGGCCCAATGTTTATACAATCAAGAGGAAGTTATCACTATTTCATAACCTTTATTAATGATTATTCACCATATGGGAGCTTTTGAAAAATTTAAAGACTTCAACAATGAAGTAGAGAAATAACTTGGGAAAAGATTTAAAGCTCTAAGATCTGATCGAGGAGGTGAATACTTGAGCCAAGAGTTTCAAGATTACTTTAGATATAACAGGGTATTATCTCAATAAACTCCACCACGTACACCTCAACATAATGGTGTATCTAAAAGAAGGAATTGAACCCTTCTTGACATAGTATGGACCATAATGGCTTCTGCAAACTTACCAAAATTATTTTGGGGGTACGCACTAGAGACTTATGTTTATGTTTTAAACAAAGTTCTGTGAAAAAAGGTTGATACTACCCCATTTAAGATGTTCTTTGGTAAGAAACTGAACTTATCTCACTTAAGAGTATAGGGTTACCTTGCTTTTTTCAAAAGGCCACAGTTAGACAAACTTGAAATTATGTCTGACAAGTGTTTGTTCGTAGGTTATCCAAAAAAATCTTTCAGATATTACTTCTATCTCCCTTCCAAAAATAAAGTGTTTGTTTCAAAACATACTATCTTCTTAGAGAAGGAGCACATGCTTAAAGGGGACAGTGGGAGTAAGATCGAACTTAGTAAAGTTCAAGAAGAACAAATAAATAAGGACCAATCATCTGATCCCACATCTATTGAGAGAATATATGAACCTTCAACTACACAAAAACCTCGTAGATTGGGTAGAATACTTATGGCACTTGATAGATATGAATATCTCATTAGTGACCACAATGACGAATTGCTCATACTTGGTGACGAGCCTACTACTTACAAAGAAGTTTTGAACAGTTCTGAATCTGACAAATGGCTTGAAGCCATGAAATCATAGATGGATTTCATATATGACAACTAAGTATAGACTCTGATTGATCCACCTAAAGGAATTAAACCTATTGGGTGTAAATAGGTTTTCAAGAAGAAAACCGACATGGAAAGTAACCTAGTTACATAAAGAGCATGACTGGTGGCTAAGGGCTATCGTCAATAGTATGGTATTTACTATGACAAAACCTTCTCACTAGTTGCTATGCTGAAATCCATCAAAATACTACTAGCCATTGTAGCTTATTATGATTATGAGATCTAATAAATTGATGTAAAAACAGCTTTCCAAAATAGAAACCTAACTAAGAAAGTGTATATAATACAACCTAAGGGTTTCACATCCAGTAATAGTACAAAAGTGTGCAAGCTGCAAAGGTCCATTTATAGACTTAAGTAAGTTTCTAGGAGTTGGAACATCCGTTTTGATGAAACAATCAAAGAGTTTGATTTTATTCAAAATATGGATGAACCTTGTATATACAAGAAGATTAGTGGGAGTGTAGTAGTTTTATTATTACTTTATATAGATGACATATTGTTAATAGGAAATGATGTACATGTTCTTCAACCAGTAGAAGTTTTGTTGTTCAAGAAATTGTCCATGAAAGACCTTGGAGAAGCAACCTATATTCTTGGAATTAGAATCTACAGAGATAGGTCAAAAAGGTTGCTAGGTTTTTCACAGTCTGTATACATAGACAAAGTGCTAAAGAAGTTTAGCATGGATCAATCCAAAAGAGGATTCTTACCCATGTCTCATGGGATAAACCTTTCAAAGTCGATGTTTTCAAAGACACAAATTGAAAGGGATCATGTGAATAAGATTCCATATGCTTCAACAATTAGATCCATCATGTATGCTGTGATATGTACCAGAACCGATGTATCTTATGTTCCCAATTTGACAAGCAGATACCAAGCTGACCCCGGTGAGGGTCATTGAGCAGCTGTGAAGAATATCCTTAAGAACTTGCAAGGATTAATGATGTATCCTTAGTATATGGAGGAAGTGATTTAATGTGATAAAAATAATTTCAAATCACAGTCTGACTACGTGTTTACGTTATGTGGAGGGGCAATAAGTTAGAAAAGTTCTAAACAAGATACTATTATCAACTTAATGACTGAAGATGAGTACATAGCCGCTTCTAAAACAACTAAGAAAATAGCTTGGATCAAGAAGTTCGTTACGGAGCTAAGAATGGTTTTCAGTGTTGCTAAACCTATATCTCTATATTGTGACAATAATGGAGCTATTGCATAAGCAAAAGAGCTAATATCTCACCAACGATCCAAGCATGTACTCAGACATTTTCATTTAATTAGGGAAATTATAGATAGATAAGTTGTAAAGATAGAGAGATTTTCCACAGATAAGAATATAGCTAACCCACTTACAGAAGCACTATCTCAAAAGAAACATGACAGAGATGTTGAGTCATTCAATATTAGATACATGAATGATTGGATCTAGTGCAAGTGGGAGTTTGTTAGTGTTATACCCTAGAGTAAATCACATGTATTCTATATATTGTACATTATTAAATAAAACAAAGCATTGTTTATCTTTCAACTAAATTTATTTATGCTTTCGTGTAAAATAATGGTTATATAAAGTCCCAAGTATAACACTGTGATAAGAAAATCATGATAGAGATCATGATGTAAGGTTCCCACTACATCGAATAGTGTTCATACTTAAATTATCCCTAGTCATACTATTAATAAGATAAGACATCATTAATATATTAAGACTAGTACGTGTTATACTTTATGATTTGATCAGGCGGTGGTTCTCACATCCGTGAGTATTGTGATACTCAAAGTTAACATGGGATGCTTGTTACCTAAACAAGTACATTAGATGACCTGACTATGAGATAATCACATGTAGAACTATGTAGTGTCATGATAGCATCTCATCATAGTAAATGTGCAAGTATCCTTAGACTTAAGATCTCTAATGTACTTTATTTGCTAAGTATTAGACTTTGATTCCAGTCTCTTAAGTCCTGACAAGACCACCTATAGGATGGATATTGGGTACAACATGAAGCAAATGTAAGTAGTTGAGAGAATCAATAAAAGATTCACCACTCTTAATAGTAGGGGCGAATATTTCACAGCCACTTGGAGGAATCACTACTTGAGAAGTCCTTGGCTAAGGCAATTGTATATTGGAAATGGTTCCAATTAATACATATGATGAGTAGGGGATTTCGAGAACAAGTAGGGACAAAATTAATTTATTATTCTGGAGGAGTTGGCACTAATTTTGTACTCCAAACCGAATGAGATATTGTATGGTGAAAAAAGTTTATTACACTGTTATTTGCTATTGAAAAGTTCATGTCAAGCCACTTGACTTTCTAAACTTTTGGGTGGTTATGATGTATTGCTAGATATCGTTCATGATCTACTGAATATATATTTATTAATTAGGGAATTAATAAATCAATTTTTATTAGAATCAATAAGTTAATTCTAAAATTATTAAGGATTATTAATCTTTAAAATGTTTAAATTAATTCATATTTTGCTACCAAAAGACCAAGAAACCTAAAAGGTCATACACAATAGAGGATTGAGTATTCAAGATGTTATTTGATAACATTATAGGGTTAATTGTGAAAAAAAAAGAAGTTATTGTGATCAAATTATAATTAGTTATAATTTGTGGGCTATATTAAAATTAACATTAACCAAAATAATAATTGGTAATTAAGAATCCATATACGTTTTGGATTCTAATTACCAAATTTATATAGATGAAATATATATCATTATATAGACTTCGTGGTGATTATGATTTGATAAATACAGAGGGTTTTTTTTTTTTCCTAAAAACCAATAGCACCCTTTGTTTTCTTCTTCTATAAGAACCATAGAAAACCCTAGCCACCAAAATTAGTTTTGCTAGCACAAAACTCTGGTGATTTTTGAGCTCTATTCTCGTGTGGACTATATTAGAGGCAATCCTACACTTGGGTTGCAGTGTTTTTGACGAAACAACTGAGAAGACGTTCTCTATGCTTAGCTAGATCGCGCCTTCAAAACAAATTCATTAAGAAGAAATTTTGTTTCACAGAGGTGACACCGTAAGGTAATTTCTCTCCTATTTTGGTTCCTTTTAATGCATAAAAGTTATCCTGGATGTTTGAAATTCCTATTTTTCTTTTTGCTACACAAATCTGTTTTGCATAGGGAATTCCTACAGTAGGCACAGTGGAACTCTCCATGGAAATACGAAAGCCAACCCGCGTAATGAGCATGGAAACAATTGACCTTCTTCCCTATTTTATCACTTTTACATTTACAAACACTTTATTTGTGCCTTGTTTTGATGTTTGAAAATTTTTACTTGTTTAGGTATATTTTGGGATTATGCACTTATGGTTTGATGTGTTGGTCATTTAGATTTAGAATGTTGAATTTGAACTTGTTTGCTTTCTTTATGTTGGCTTAATTTAGCTAGAATTGTGGACTGTAATATTAATATTTGTGTTAGTTTATTTCTAGTATGAGAAAAAGAAAGAAAAAAGTAGAAAATTAAAGAAAAGACCAAAAAGACTTCTAGCTTTGTACATGTACTGAAGATAATAGGAGCCTGTTAAGCTCATTGATAGGCATCGGTTTCATTCAGTGACATTAACCATCGAGCTACTGGAAATAACCAACACATGTTAGTAAGTTGAACAGGCACCAATTAGTCTTAGTATACACAGAGCGCTATCATTTTGATCGTACCGGCTTAAATTCTCTTAATAACAAGTGTTAGTTATTGTGTTAAACAAGCACCAATTAGTGTTGGATTTTTGATAAATTAGACAGCTGCGAGTGATTTTTGCCACTTCATTCTTCTTTTCCTTGTCATGGTTCTCTCCTATTCTTTACCACCAGTTGAGACCCACCTTTTTCCTACCGATAATCCCTATAATTCTCCTCTTCTTCCTACCCTTTTCATTTTCCCCTTCTCTTTCAAGCTATCAATTTCCTTGGAGCCATCACAAACTAACGAAAAATCTAGTCTTTTCCTACCTCTTCGAAGTCGCCGAACTAACACCCAAATCATGCGACTCAAGTGATAATTTTGTGTTGAAGGGAAGCCTCTCCCTAAGCTCATACACTGTCGATATATTGGATGAATAAGCTATCTTTTCTTTATTATTTCGTTTTCATTAAGTTGTTGTTTAAATTATCGATTTTGCCACTAGTACTATTTGAGTTGTGATTATTTTATGCTTATTCGCTCTAGCTATATACATTGAAATGCTTCTGAGGTGCTTACATTGTTCCCATTTTAATAAGTCGAGTGAATTTTGGTTGTTAGAGAGATGTTTAAACTTTGAACCTTAGATGCGGTGCTAATCAATTTGAGAAGTTGAAATATTTGAACTTGACTTTATGGTACTTGATGCATCATATTTAGGTTATAAAAATCATGTAATTTAAAGTCCATTCCTAATCAAGTTTTAATTTAAACATTAATCCTCAAATAACATATATGAGCAAGTATACTCATCGTTAAGCATAGTAGAGGGAATTTGAGTTGTGATTATTTTATGCTTATTCGCTCTAGCTATATACATTGAAATGCTTATGAGGTGCTTACGTTGTTCCCATTTTAATAAGTCGAGCGAATTTTGGTTGCTGGAGGGATGTTTAAACTTTGAACCATAGATGCAGTGCTAATCAATTTGGGAAGCTGAAATATTTGAACTTGACTTTATGGTACTTGATGCGTCAAATTTGGTTTATAAAAATCATGCAATTTAAAGTCCATTCCTAATCATGTTTTAATTTAAACATTAATCCTCAAATCACACATATGAGCAAGTATACTCATCGTTAAGCATAGTATAGGAAATTGATGAGTATCATTCCTCAATGAACAAGTGCACACTAGTCATTTTTCATATATTGTTTACTCTATTAGCAAAATTGATTAAAAAGAAAATAATGTAAGTTGATACAATATATTGGAGAGGAGTCATGCATGTAGATAGAAATTATTAAAGACATAACATTGATTGATTAGCAAATATCACAATTAATCATTATTCTGGCATCATGAAAGAATAACTTAGAATCGCTTCTTTTGCAATCGATGACTCCCGATCTTGTAAGTAACTTAATGAATATATTATATCTCACCATTCTTACTCAAAAGATGCATTAAACTTAGTCTTCACAAATACCCCTATACTTCAAGTAATATAAACATGAAACTAGCTAATAGCCTTATATTTTAGATGAAATTAACCAATCTTTGAATTACTTGAGTTCTTGTTCTTAACCTTCTTTTGCAATCCATCCAAGACATAACAAATATGAAATCAATCAAAATGAAACTATAAATAACATCATTTTTAAATTCCATTAGAAAGAAAGAACATTCAACTGACTCAACCAAAAAAGCAAGTAACCAAATACCAGAAATAATAACCAATCGATTTAAAAACTATAGTCAATACAACATCATGAATTTAAAAACAACATCTAAATACAATTAAAACATTAATATCATCATCATTCAAGAAAAAAGAAACAAAGAAAAAAAACTCATAGACAAGCCCTCTTCTTCTTCAATTAAAACCCCTCCTGAACAATGCTCCTATTCTTGGCTAATTCTCTTTTTCAATAGTGATTCTTCTTTTTGATCTTTGTATCCACCTCTCTTGTATATCCAATTCTCATGTATTTATAGCTTTGAAGAGTGCTAAATTCATTCTTGAAGACTTCTAGTTCGAGTATAAAGTAATTACCAAAAAGAATTCTTTAAATTTTCCAATTCTGCACAAAATCGGACTTCAACCGCCTTAACTAACTTGAGCCGACGTCTGTTCACATCGACTGGGCTCTTTTTCTCTCTGTTTCTTGAATTTCCTCCAGTGCTGGGCCAACGATAATTCAGCTTCATTAACGTAGCGCTGGGTCTATACTGGAAATCCGACGTTTTGAAGCAAATTTCATCAGTTTCTGCATAAAAACTCAGAAAAATCTTTCTATAGGTAGAATATCAAGTAGGAAAGGAATTATCTAGTTATTGCATCAAAAGTATCAGAAAATGACCTCAAATAACTAGAAAAATATTGGTAAATTTATGCCCTATCATATTCCCCCACACTTAAGCCTTTGCTTGTCCCCAAGTAAGCACTTAAGATAAGGCAAGAACGAATTAACAAACTCAAATTCTTAATATCAACTTATCCATAGCAAAGATATAACATTCTTCTAACCTTAAATATAAACTTGTTATTCACTCAACCATTTCAAAAACCTTTGAAAACTCATGTTTTAAACCAAATAATTCCAAGACCATCAAAGTTAAATGAAACAAACTCATACTCAATACAAGAAGATTATTCCACCCCTTAAGCAAAAACTATAGACAACACAAATCATACAAGTCAAGCCATTTAACCAATTCAAACATCATGAACTCAAATTCGCATAACTTTAAGTAACAAAATAAGGAAACACCCCACACTCTCTTTTTGTTTTATTTTTTTTAATAATTTAGAAAATTGATAGCTTCAAGTGAATGGATTCCTCTACACGCACCATACTAGCCCTTTTATAGTCATCATTTCTTTTTTACTTTTTTTGTCCTTCTTTACCTTCTTCTACCTTTGGGATAGCCTCAAGAGAGTGCACGGAACAATACTTGCTATTTTTCTCTATATTGACCAAATTTTTAGCAAAAAATTATCTAGAAAATAAGAGCATTTTCTTCTTCATTCATTTTTCTCAACTCAATTCTTTTCAACTCGCATTCCTTATTCACAACTCAATGTTAAACAAATTATAAATCCATAACATAAAAATTAATCAACTACTTTACCTATATTTCATCACATCATCCACATTCAAACTTAAGGAACAAAACAAAAGTCAAATACCAAAATATAACCAAGGTTAACTTAAATTCTCAAGACTCAGTAAAATCTAACTTAATACCTAGTTTACTTTAAACAAATATCCAACCAAAAGTGAATTACAAATCCATATCTAAAGCTAAAAAGAATATCACAACTTAATTAAAAACAAATCAACTGAAACTTAAGCCTAAAAATCATATTCATCCCAAAAATTCCCACAATTCATCAAATTTAGTTCAAGAAAATCAATTAAAAATGCACTTGGTAAAGTATTGAATTCATTCTCTCTCCTACACTTAAACTAGACATTGATAGGGCCTAAATGTACTTATATTTTCCTAGACATTTGAGGTTATTTTGTGATATTTTTGGTACAATAACTAGCCAAATCCCTTCCTATTTGATATTTTTCCTATGAAAAGTATTTTTGGTGATATTGTGCAGAAATTGAAGAATTTGGAGCGAAATTGTAAAGTTCTTATGGTAAATCGGCGCCAACCCATATAGTTGAGCCGCCTGGGATTTAATTCTAGAAAAATAGAGCAAAACACTGGAAAAAGTAGAAGAATCAGGGAATTCCATAGCTTAACCAGCGCCGGCCCAGTCGAAGTGACTCAACACCGGCTTAGGTCAATTAAGGTGGTTTGAGATCCGATTTTGTGTAGAATTAGAAGATGCTAAGAATTTTTTTGTGTATCTGACTTATACTCAACCAAAAAGTTTTTTGGAGTGGTTTTGGCAACTTGAAAACTATAAATACAAGAGAATAACAATCTCTAAACCAGTTTTCACTCTATGTAAATAGAAAACTCCTAGAGAGTCTCAAAAACACCAAGATTAAGGAGGATCAAGGAGAATTCTTGGAGAAGATGAGGAGATTGATCAAGAAGGTTTCAAGAAATGGGAAGAAGGCTTGTTTGTCTATGAGTGATTTTTTTTCCTATTCTTTGTAATTTATTGACAATTTGAATTTATTGTGCTTTAATTGTATTTGAGGGATGAACCCTAAGTTTATGTTCATGGATTGGATTTCTTTTCATCTAGTTATTCTAACTTCAAATATTTGATGACTTGAATTTATATTTTTATTGAATTGATTAATTCTTTTTTACTAACTCGAGAGAGAGGTTAGGAGAGTGATGCCAACTAATTAATTCAAATTTGTTATCTCTTAATTAACTCGAGAGAGAGGTTAAGGATAAAGATTGAGTAATCAAAGAGGGATTAATTTTAGCTAGAGATAGGGTTTCTTTTTTTCTTCAATAAAGACTTTAGTGTAATTACCTAGAGATAGGGACATTAATTGTTTAGTTGAGTTAATCTTAATGCTTCTTGAATTTAATTAGGTAGGTAATTGAATTTAATTAGGTAGGTAAAGATAGCCTTTGATTAAGCCCAGAATAAAATTTCATATTTCGAGTGAGGGTGGAATTTATCTTGAACTTATTGGTATTTGAATTGGGACTTAATAGATTAAAGGTGTTTTCTTTACTTGTCATAGATTTTAGGTGATGTCTTCATTGCATGTATTTTCTCCTTATTCATACTCCTTGATAATTCTTGTGACTTTTCTTATGTGAACTTAACCTATTCTCTAATATATTAGATTAGTAGGTTATTTACTTCTATTTTTTTATTTTATTCGGTAAACAATAAAGGTTTGGTAAAGTAAGATGTGAGCCTAAGTTCATGTAAATTCATTACTTATTATTCCCTACACTATATGATAAG
Organism: Voacanga thouarsii; assembly: GCA_026120185.1. Classification (NCBI taxonomy): domain Eukaryota; kingdom Viridiplantae; phylum Streptophyta; class Magnoliopsida; order Gentianales; family Apocynaceae; genus Voacanga; species Voacanga thouarsii. Next base: position 436,631 of record JANUWF010001450.1, read on the forward strand.
TATATTTACCTATATATGTGGTTTTAGTGGTTAATATTTTAGTTAAAACTTGACTGATTGTGGCCCCTTATTGATAATTTTTCCAACACTAAAAAATATCCAATAAGTTCTTGGTGCTGTTGTCAGGGATGGGCATTATCGAAAACACTGAAGTCTTGTTGATTTATAATTTGTTTTATTTATAAATATCACTAATTTTTGTTTTTAGGTACTTTGTGAATATTTGCGTCTTTTTATTAGAATATGTTTTTTTACTTGAGTTTTTACTATTTTTATTTTTCTTTCCGATTTGATCTTTATTTTTCATTGAGTGTAGGGTTGACATCATCATGGACAATCATTCTTGGAGAAATACATGGCATTGGGCACAAAGTCAAAGGAGCTACAATGATAGTTGATGCATAAATTTTTGGTATATAAAATCATTAATTTTAAATCCATCCCTTAATCAAGTTTTAATTAAAACATTAATCCCAAAATATACATATAAGCAAGTATACCCATCACAAACATAGTATAAGGAATTCACGAGTATTCATCCTCAAATGAACAAATACACACTAATCACTTTTCTTTAATTGTTTAACCGACCCAACTAAAGTGAGAAAAGAATAAAAAGAAAAACAAAAGAAACATATACAACTCAAGGATATAGGTTTATGCAATTTAGACAATTACCCTAGAAAACCTGACAATGACCTACTTAACAACTCTCTCAACTCATCATCATCTTGATATCATAAAAGAATATAAAGTAAAGTTCAAGCATTTCCCAAGTCATGAATTCACTTATATAGATTCCACTTCTTTCCAATCCATGGAATCACTACCCTTTGATTAAATTAGCAGATTTCTCAATCAAACTAACATAATTGAATGATGCATTAGACATAATTTCTTGTAGACATGAAATTAGCTAATAACCTTATACTCTATGTGAAATTAACTAACCTTTGATTACTTAGGTTCTTTGGTCTTAATTTCATTTCCCAAGTCCATTAAGATCTAACATGTAGCATTAATTAAATTAAACTTAATCTAACTTCATTTCCCAAGTCCATTAGATATAAATCTAATTCTATCAGCATATAAAATCAAGTAATCAAACACCAAGAATGATAGAAAATTAATCAAGTAATTAAATTGATGCATAAATTATGAATCCCAAAATATTGTTAAATTACAATGAAAACATTGAATACATCATTGTTAAAGTAAAAAAAGATAAAGAGAAAAGAAAGCACTCATAGACAAGCATCTTTCTTCTTCCTTGAAGACTTCCTTTGACAATTCTCCTTGACTTGGGTGAACACCTCCTTCAATGAGAGAATTAGAATTTTTTCCCCTTTAATTCAACTCTCTAAGTTGTATATCTCAAACCCTTGTATTTTGTTATGCTTTTATAAGCCTCTTGGATGCCAATTTCGTGGCTGAAGAAGTCTTGGCCGAGTAGGAATAGGAAAATACCAAAATCCTTAGATAAGCCCTAATTTCCCGTATAGAATTTCTGCCTCCAAAACCTACCTAGCGCCGGGCACCTTCGACCCACCTGGCGCCAGGTACATTCTGTTCTTGCTCTGTTTTTTGCCGTCTCTCCTAGGTAGGCAGGATAGACCCGGTGCCAAGTACACTTGCCAGACCTGGCGCCAGGTCTATTCTAGAAAAATCCCTGAAGCTTGCTCAAGCTCTGCTACTGGAGCAGAATGGACCCGGCGCCTAGTCCACTGGCTGGGCCTGGCGCTAGGTACGTTCTGGTTCTATGCACTTTCTGCTCAATTTTAACTTAAATCTGCACATATTTGCTAAAAATACTTTTTACAAATAAAATGTCAAATATGAAAGAATATGCCTAGCTATTACTATAAATGTATCTTAAAATACCCTCAAAGAACTAGGAAAAGAATGGCGATTTTAACCCCTATCACATACTCCCATACTTGAACATTTGCTTATCCTCATGCAAAAATTTTTAGTCCAAGAAAAATTATCAAGGAAATACAAGTTTATTTCTCATTCAAAAGTTTCTTCATCATAGCAAAGATCATATCTTCTTTTCAAACTTTCATACAACCCTTGTCATTCATACCCTTTGAAAACACCTTCAAACTTTGAAACATTGGCCAACACATCACAAAAATCTTGAAGTCAAATTAATCAAGTGCATACCTTAGTCTAAGAAAATTATTTCATTCTTTAAGTAAAAATATAGATAACATAAATCACATAGGTCAAGCCATCTACCAACACAAACATTATAAATCTAAAAATTACAGACTCAAGTTATGATATAAGGAAAGCACTCCAAATTTTTTTCTCTCAAAATTTTTCAATAAGTTAGGAAATTGATAATCTCAAGTGTATGGATTTCTCTTCACACACCGTATTAGCCCCCTTGTTGGATTCGTGGACTCCTAAACGCGGAAAACATCTACGAATCCCTCCCGAGGACCCAAGCAAACGATTAAGAAGATCTAAGTTTTAAGAATTACCTCTGATTGCTGTAATCGAAATCCTTCGATTCTGGTTGCGCTGTTGTACGTTCAACCCGAACAATCACCAGACGCTGCAGTATGCGAACGTCCTCTATCGGATACACACCGTGAACTCACTCGATACCCGGGGAGTGCTAGCGTCTAGGGTTTGAGAGGTTTTTTTTTTTTTTTTCTCTGGTAGAGAATGGCACGAATGTTCTCAACCGAAAAATTGGACCTTTGAAAAAACGGCTAGGGTTTTCTTAAAAACCCTCGAACCTCTTAGAGTCCAACCCTAATAATATCTTATCATATTCTAATTTAAATTCAAATTAAATTAAAACTGATATGATAAGATTCTGCCATTATCTCGATAATTTAACTAATTATTTTACCGAGTCAGATTCTTATAATCTGGATATCATCCAGATTCATCGAACCTGGTCACCAGAAAATTAACCTAACAAGTTCGCTTATTGTGTGACCCTATAGGTTCATTTAACACTGGCAATGTGCCTAAATCATATTTAAATGGCCCACAAGTTATAAGCGGTTTCTAGCAAAATATTATAACTATCCAGGTTAAATGAAGATCTGTGATCTCTTTGAACCAAACCATAATTTTATATTTAGTCCTTTTGTCACACGATATCCAGATTAAGCATAAGGCATGGAGCATGTCATCCTTATTAAGCTTAATAAATTATTTCTTGATTTCATAGTAGACTGTTCAAACAAATGATATCAATATCTTAGATTGATATATTTGAGCACGGCCATGCATTTTTAACAGTCTAACTTATCAAGGGGCCCATGGATATCTCTCCCATAACTGAGAGGGACAAATTCCTTCACAATCAATCATATTCCTCTCCTTGATTTATTCTATATCCAACAGAAGTCTAATTTATTATCTGGTTAAAGACAACTTTAGACAATGTCAAAATATAGAATTTATCAAGTAAGAAACTATGATGAATTTAGTACGAAGGACTTTCAATATTATTATGGCTAGAAAGTACTTATGACATATTCCATGAAGTATTCTCACAGTGGGTCATGTCCAATACAATGTTCTCTAACATTTATTTATGTCTTGACTCGATATCACAAATATCCATGGCCAGTAAAACATAGCCATCAAGTCACAAACATACTAATCTTAATTTATTATTATTCCAATAATAATAATCGATCAGGGACAGTTTTAGAATAGTCATTGTATTCATTGTAGGGTTTTACTATCAAGTCACGTACTTGATGACCAACAAAACAAAACTCACTATTCATGGAAAGGAAAGCCTCATATTATTATATAAAACATAATGACAATTGTATAAGTACAAATTGACTCTAGGGCATATCCCCAACAGTTTTACAATCATCACTCATTATTTTTTCAACAATTCCTTTTTTTTTTTCCCTATGCTCTTGCTTGCCTTTTTGCCTTCGAGATTGCCTCAAGAGAGTGCACCAAATACACTTGCTACTTCTTCCCATATTGACCCCCTTTTCAGCTAGAGGTCTTCAAAGATCATCAATAAGAGCCTTTGTTCTCAATTCACACCAACAATAGTGTTTTTTCCACTCATTATTTTTCTCTTAACTCTAATCAAATTTTTCATCATTCTCCTCAATCTTTCCTCTCAAAAAGCTTTTTTCAACTCACATTTTTTCATCATAACTCAATGCTAGAAAAATTTAAACTCATAATACAAAAGTTAGCCAATAAATTCTTCCTATATTCATCATTTCTTCTATATTTCAACTAGATAAGTCAAATAATATCCAAACATCAATGCATAAACAAGATTAATCAAAATTCTCAAGTCTTGACAAATATCTTTTCCAATAAAACCAATTTCATCAAACTCCACCTAATGAATGACAAAACTCATATCCAAGTCAGAAAAAGAATTACAACCTTGCTTAACAATGAAACCACTGAAATTTTCCGAAAAAAAAGCTATCACAAACACAAAATATATTCTCCAAAATAATATTCAACCCTTATTCTCCCCCCCCCACTTAAACCGGATATTGTCCTCAATGGCCAAATATAGAATAATAAAAGTACAGCCAAGAAGACCAAGATGAATAAAGAAGAAGAATAAAGTCAAGAAGATACTTCCATTACATTGGCATACCACTAGGTTTTAATCCACCTCAAGGAAAGATCATTATAGGAGTACTTACTAAAAGAAAAGAAACAAAAAGAAAGAAAACATAAATCTAGAAAAAGAAAATAAAAATAAGATAAACAAAAAAGAAAAGAAAAAACGCCTACAAGCTAGTAAAGGTCATTAAAATTTAAAAGAAAAAGAAATAACATAAAATAAAATACAAAAGAGTGAGTCAAGAATCATCCTCATCATTATCATGGTCATCATGGTCAGCTCTGGGACTGGAAGATGCACCAGTAACGTGTTGGATCAAAATAGCCAGCTTCTAATCTTAGACATCCTGGTGGGAACTAATGTCGACAACGGAATCGTGGAGTTGGAGGAGGATAGTCATTTGGCTCTCTATATGTGCCTCCATTTGTGCCTCAAAATCAGTGCATAAAGGAGAGCTCGTGGCATAAGGGGCTAGTCTAGCAAGTGGCACCTCTTCCTCCTCCTCATCAGGGGGAAGCTCCTCTCTTCCGAGGTATTGCACCTCATATGGCCTCTTCCATATTTTTTCCCTCTCATTATAGTGATACCCACAGTAAACTAAAGTATGCTCTGTCACGAGGTCGCAGTCAATAGTGGGCTCACTCAACTCTCTATCTAGTCGTACTCCAAAGTCTCTCAAAATATGCATAATAACCAAAGGGAATTTGAGGGCTTTGGCTGCAATATTAGAGGCCACAACCTCTCTCATGGAGTTAATGATAATTGGAGCAAGGAGAATAGGCTCACGGCTCCTCATCTTATCTAGAATATAAAGGTCAAGCATCCTAGAATTATTGAAGCCACTAGCCTTAGGATAGACATTGAAAGCAAAGATATAAACTAGGGCACGTCATTGAGCCTCAAGGTCATTGTTGGAGTAATATTGATATTGACCTATTTTCCCTTTTCTCCTCATACGAAAACTACCCTTACAGCCCCCATATCCCAGGTAAGCTTAGAGATGATCTTCTGGTTATTATAGTCCATAGTTATCCATAGTCGCTCATCCAAGATCCTTAAAATTCTAGCTAGTTTAGCCCTATCAAACTTAATGGGAATCTTCTTGACCATGGTGGATATGACTTGGAGAGTATTTTTCTTTTTGTCCTGCATGTTGGCATAAAATTCTCTCACTCGCACAAGACAATAAGAACCTTCCATTCTAATAATGGGCTTCTACCCCAAGCGCCTAAACATAGTAGAAAGTTGTAGGGAATTGTCGAAAAATGGCTTATATCGCTTTTCTACTATAATTTTACTGTGTTGGTGCCTCACACCAAATTTGGCACATAGGATCAGAAAATTGGGTGGGTTGGGTAGGTAAAGGCTCGAATAATGGTGTAGATGAAGATACTGCTCAAACTCTCTTAGCCTCCGGTGCTAACCCTCTAGGTCGTCTAGACATGATGGGAGGATAAAGAAAGATGATAAAAGTAGAAAAGTAGGAGGCTCTTAAGTCACTCTTTTCAACAAATGTTCAACTCTCAACCGTCTCACAACCACAACACCATACAACACCACCACCACTCAACACAAAACACCTCAAGATATTCAGTAAACACCATTCAACACCCTCCAACAAACCTGCAAAAAAATAAGATATATGCTAATCCAAACACCTTATCAATCAGTTTGATCACATCCACAATGCCCAATATTGCTCAAGGAAACCATATTCAGTCTAGAATCACAATGCTCAAGCTGCCATACTATTTATATGATAATGCAAAGCTTATCAGCATAAAGCTAAGTGAAATATTGAACAAGTATCCTTTATCCCAAAAGTTAATCACAAAGCATGCATGCTCAATCACGTCAAAAACAAAATGTAAACTATCAATGGTATTAATCATAAAGCAATATCCATGATATTCCCATACCAATCCACGCTCAAAAAAAGCAATCTTAACAATCAAATTCTTCACTAGAAAATATTTAAGAATTTTTTCCCAAAAATGCATAGAAAATTACACCAAAATTCATCAGAAAAAACTTAACCGTAAAAAGTGTACAAAATTCATACCATAATGTCCTCCAATGCATGGGCAATGATTATATGCAAAGAGTTTGAAAAAGTCGTGCTCCCAATGGAAGGATTGAAAAATGGGTTTTAGGTGAAAATGTTGGATTTTTCCTTGTTTTGATCTAAACTTTCAAGAACAAAGTAGAGATTTTGTGTTTTGGAAGTGTTTTAGCGGTATGGAAAGTGATCCGGCGGTGGTTTGAAGATGAACCTGGCGATGGATTGAGAGAAAATTGGAGAGGAGTGAAAGTTTTTAAACAAAAAATTATCAAGAAGGCCATTTTGAATGTGGTGACCAAACGGACCTAGCACCCTACCCATGGACTGGGCTTGGCACCAAGCTTGTTTTGCTCGCGCTTCTCTATTAGGCTTTGCTGACCCGGTACCCGGGCCACGAGTTGGGCTTGGTGCTAGGTCAGCTCTGGCAAAAAAATCATTTTTTTTTTCAAAAATGTATTTTAATAAAAATAAAGACAAAGGAACATAAAATCATATGAAGCATGCTAACTAATGGCTAAATAAATGAAAACATACGAGAACTAAAAAGATTATTCAGCAAAAACTAAAGCATTTCTCACGGTCTTGGTTCCATTGGTTAGTCGTCATGTTGCCTAGCAGTGTTCCCGGTTGACGATCACCAAGGAGTTTAGCTAGTTATCTAATTTGACCCTCCAGGTTGTGCATAGACGCCTTCAAGTTTCTCAGGGTCGCATCAATTCCTTGGAGCCATATTTCCGTTCCACTTACTAGTTTGGTGACCATTTCCTCCAAGGATGGTTTGGCTGGTGGAGCATTGTATGGCAGAGGTGGTTGAGTCTTTTGCATCCTGAAATTCACAAAAGCTTACTGAGGTTGGTTTTGGTTATTCCAAGAAAATTAGGGTAATCCCTCCAACCTGGGTTGTAAGTATTGCTGTAAGGATTATTACCTTCCTGACCATTACCTACAAAAGCCGCTTGGTCCAATACTTTTTGCAAAGACACCATACATTGGCACTCATGGTTTGGATGCCCTTCCCCACAAAAATCACAAGTCACACTCATTACCTACCCTTGGGAAGGATGCATTACCAATTGACCTATTTTCTGTATAAGTGCTTCTAATTTTGCCTCTAAGGCAGCCATTGCATCCACCTTATGCACTCTATGTACACGAGCTCTAGACCATGAACTTCCCCAGGCATAGTTATTTATACCCAGATTTTTAATTAGATCAAATACCTCTTCCTAGATTTTGGAATTGATGGAGCCTCCTGCAGATGCATCCACTAATTACCTTGTAACAACACTTAACCTACTATGAAAGATCTGCATTTGCATCCCCAACTTGAATTCATGGTGAGGACATTTTCTTAGCATCTCTTTAAATCTCTCCCAACACTCGTAAAGGTTTTCGGCCTCGAATTGTTGGAAAGCAAAAATGTCAGTCCTAAGTTTGGAAGTTCTACCTAATGAGAAATATTTAACTAAGAATTTTTTAGCTAGCACGTTCCAAGTAGTAATAGATCCGATGGGCAAAGATTTTAGCCAGGATTTTACTTGATCTCTCAAGGAAAAAGGGAAGAGTCTTAGCTTGATGACATCCTCAGAAACACCATTCATCTTAAATGTGTCATATATCTCTAGAAAGCTCACAAGGTGGGCATTGAGATCTTCCTTAAGTAACCAATCAAATTGGACCCTATTCTGAATCATTTGAATCACATTGGGTTTTATCTCAAAATTATTGGCCTCTATCATAGGTCGTGCGATACAAGAGCCTGTACCTGAGATTACTGGTTTTATAAAGTCATTCATCACCTGCCTATTAGCTCCAATGTTGCCACCATCATCGGGTTGATTTACCTCTATTGCTTTCCTTACCCTTTCACTTATAACCTTCCGGACCTTAGTGAGAGTTCTCTCAATTTCCGGATCAAGGTCGACTATCTCAGCTTTGGATCGTCTGGTCACAAACTAAGAGTAAGGTCTACATAAGCCAGAAAATTTCTGAGATTATAGAATTTATAAGTTAAACAGTGAGGGTACGTTTACAAATTAAGTTACAATGAATTACAACATACAGAGACATTAAAGTACAAGTATACAAGAAAACAAAATACAACACCTAGTCATACAAGGAACATATATACATATTTATATATTTACATATAAACATATTAACATAGTTAAATCAACAAAATCCAAGCTTTTATGATATTATTCCCCGACAACAGCGCCAAAAACTTGATGCGTAAATTTTGGGTATATAAAATCAACAATTTTAAATCCATCCCTTAATCAAGTTTTAATTAAAACATTAATATCAAAATACACATATGAGCAAGTATACTTATCACAAGCAAAGTATAGGAAATTAATAAGTATCGATCCTCAAATGAACAAGTACACACTAATCACTTTTCTTTTATTATTTAACCGACCCAACTAAAGCGAGAAAAGAATGAAAAGAAAAACAAAAGAAACATATACAACTCAAGGATGCAGGTTTATGCGATTTAGTCAATTATCCTAGAAAACCTAACAATGACCTACTTAACAACTCTCTTAATTCATCATCATCTTGACATCATAAAAGAATATAAAATAAAGTTCAATCGTTTTCCAAGCCATGAATTCACTTATATAGTTCCACTTCTTTTTCAATCCATGGAATCACTACCTTTTGATTAAATTAGCAAATTTTCTAATCAAACCAACATAAACAAATGATGCATTAGACACAATTCCTTATAGACATGAAATTAGCCAACAACCAAGTAATCAAACACCAAGAATGATAGAAAATTGATCAAATAGTTAAATTGATGCATAAATCATTAATCCTAAAATATTGTTAAATTACAATAAAAATATTGAACACATCATTGTTAAAGTAAAAAAAGACAAATAGAAAAGAAAACACTCATAGATAAGCCTCTTTCTTCTTCCTTGAAGACTCCCTTTGACAATCCTCCTTGACTTAGGTGAACACCTCCTTCAATGAGAGAATCAGAATTTTTGCCCTTTAATTCACCTCTCTAAGTTGTATATCTCAAGCCCTTGTATTCTTTTTTACTTTTATAGGCCTCTTGGATGCCAATTTTATAGCTGAGAAAGTCTTGGCCGAGTAGGAATAGGAAAATACCAAAATCCTTGGATAAGCTCTAATTCCGCGTACAAAATTTCTGCCTCCAGAACCTACCTGGCACTAGGTACACTCTGTTCTTCCTCTATTTTTGCTCTATTTTTTTCTGTCTCCCTAGTCAGGCAGAATGGACTCGGCACCAGGTACCCTTGCTAAACCTGGCGCCAGGTTTGTTCTGGAAAAATCCCTGAAGCTTGCTCAAACTCTGTTGCTGGAGCAGAATGGACCCGGCGCATAGTCCACTGGCTGGGCCTAGCGTCAGGTACATTCTAGTTCTGTGCACTTTCTACTTCGATTTTACCTTAAATCAGCACATATTTGCCAAAAATACCTTTTACAAGTAAAATGTCAAATAGGAAGGAATATGCCTAGTTATTACAACAAATGTATCTTAAACACCCTCAAATAACTAGGAAAAGAATGGTGATTTTAACCCCTATTAATGGTATATTATCACAATTGTAAACTCATGTTAATGTTTTGAGTGAGGCGTCACTTGAAGTATCAATAAATTCCTTTGTTAACAATGCAAATGCTTAGATTAAAGTGTACAAAGAATCATCCCAACGAATAAGCTCTCAAAGAATATAACTAGAAAAGTTGGTTGATGAGATCTACCACGGGGAATTGAAAATCACAAAACAACAGGGGATGACATACAGTACGCAACTGGTGCTGGTTGAGGTACTGGAGGCTGCGCTGGCCTTATCCCAAAAAGCTGAACGATGACTTTTGAGCCTTCTTTAGCTCAAATTGAAGAACAACTAGCCCCTTAAATGCCAAAGCCCATATATTTGAAAAATGAAACCCCTAAGGAGAAGAGAGAGGCTATGAGGGATAACTGTACAATGTGAAAAAAGAGGTATTCGATTCTACTCTATGTGCTAATAATTCTAATTTCTCTTTGTTACATAAATTTTTAGATTCCTCTTAATTCTTGGAGAACAACGGTTCAAATGATGATGTGTTGAATTTGACATACCTCAATGAATTGGATTTTTCCACAACGAATCCTAAAAAACCCTTGGAGAATGCTAATAAATTTTATCCTTCATCCTAACCCATGGGAGGTAACTTGGTATTTGTCGATGTGGTGCAAAGTAAGGATTTCCTAATCCCTTCTTTAAGCACTCAATTACTAAGTTTAAAGGGAAATTTTTATTATGGTAAATATTTTAAAGGTTTAATTAGTGATGGTAAGATTGATGCATTCTTTAGATACCATGTACACTCATATGTTGAAAAAAATATCTTTGTGTCTAAAGGGATATTAGAGAATGAGGTTTATATATTTTGCTTTGTTGAGAAAAAATGTTTTCATGAACATTACTTTTTTCAAAAACCTCCCTTCTTTTTACATTCATCATTTCTGCTCTGTGCATTAAGCATTCATGTCTTTTACAAGGATGATGAGAAAGCATGATGAATGAAAAAAGTTTGTATTTTTGTTTCAATCTTATTTAGATTGGGTTTAGTTGAGCTTTATGTCATTATCTTATCGTGTCCGGTCTAGTTTGGTCTTTAGTTATTAGGTGTCTTTCTCTTTTCCCCATAAGGAAAATACTTTCTAGCATAAGTGTGGGGGAGGGAGAATTTTTCTTCATTTACTTTGTTAGAATTTTTATTAAGTCATTTGATTTATTTCTTTTATGTTATTTTTTTCGTTGTGCTTTTGTTTATGTTTTATGAAAGGGGCTAAAATTATCATTTATTTTCTAGTTATTTGATATTATTTTTTGATACATTTGATGTAATAAGTAGGCATATTCTTTCATAGTTGATGTTTTACCTTTGGAAATGGTTTTTGGTATTTTTGTGCAGAATTGATAGAAAAAAGAAGAAAACCCCTCCCCGTACACGTGTACGGCCAGGCCCGGCCGTGTCCCATGGAACTTGCACCACCTAAGTTTGGGAACAAGGGAAATTTTGGCTAAAAAAACAGAGTACCATAGGGCTAATCAAAGCACGGTCGGCACCGACTGTGCAAACTGTCCAGAGTCGGTGACCTTTCCTTTTTATGCTCGGATTTGGGAATTTCCTAAGAGTTTTCATATTTTTCAACTTGTACTCGGCCTAAAAATTTTGGGAACGATATTTTACATCTTGGGGGCCTATTTAAGCAAGGAAAACACAAGAGGAACATAGGAATCCAAGGATCAAAGCTACAAATTATTCATTGAAAATGAGATTCATTACTCAAACAGGGCATTGTTCAAGAAGGTTTTCAAGGAGAAGAAGGTGGCTTATCTATGAATTCTTTCTTTTACCTTTGTTTTCTTTTTCTAGAACAGTGATGTGATCAATGTTTTCATTGTAATTTGTCATTATTTTGGGATTCATGATTTTTGGATAAATTTAGTTATTTGATCAATTGATTATCATTCTTGGTATTTGATTACTTGTTATTATTGAAGAATTGATGAATTTAGATTTACTTCTAATTGACCTCAGAAATGATGTTAGGAGTTGACTTAATTTCATTGATTTTATATTTATTATCTTTCAACGGACTTTGAAAACGAAGTCAGGAACAAAGAACTAAAGTAATCAAAGATTAGTTGATTTCACGTAGAGTATATGGTTATTGACTAATTTTATGTTCATTATCACTTAGAGTATAAGAATAATTATTGAGGAATGAGTTTAATGCATCTTTTAGTTATGTTGGTTTGATTAGAAAATCTGCTAATTTAATCATGAGATAGTGAGTCTATGACTTGAGAAACGATTAGATTTTATTTTAATTCCTTTATGATGCCAAGATAATAAATTATTGTGATAATTATTAAGTAATTCATGATCATGTCCTCAAGAATATTTGTCTAATTGCATATTCTTTCATCCTTAAGTTGTATATATAGTTTTTCTTATTTTTCTTTTTATTCTCTTATCACCTTATTGGGTCGGTTAAATAATGAATGAAAATAATTAATGGTAGTTATTCCTTGAGGATTGATACTAGTTAATTTCCTATACTATGCTTGCGATAAGTATACTTGCTCATATGTGTAATTTGGGGATTAATATTTTAATTAAAACTTGGCTAGGGATGGATTTAGAATTGTATGATTTTTATACACCTAAATCTTATGCATCATGTTTTTGGTACTGTTGTTGGGGATCGATATCATGAAAGTTTGGATTTTATTGATATAATCATGTTTATATGTATATATGTCTATATGAAAATATGTATATATGTTCTTTGTGTAAATAAGTGTTATATCTTGTTGTGTATAATTGTATCTGAAATCACTAACTTGGCTCAGTGTTGTACTTTGTATGCCAATTACACCTGCTAACCCCACTTTGTATTCATAAAATTAACAAGATATCATATATAGGTAACATGGCCAATTAGAATGGAGAGCAATATCCTTACGATTCTCAAAAGATGACACCTCGGCCATCGGACTCAACTGCTCAAGAAGCAATATTGGGAATATTTGCAACAAAGATGACCAAGCAATTCCATGAAATAGATGACAGGCTTGCCAAATTCAAGGAAATGATTCAAAACATAGAGAGGCAAATTTGATTTTTAACGGACTTAGTGTTAACATCACAAGAATAGTTAGCATTGGGGTTGGAAACTCAATAGGATTCAGCTACCATTACATTGAGGAGTGGTAAAGAGCTACCTAATACAGCAGAAGAGAACCGGCACCAGTAATGGTAGGATGACCGGTGCCAGTCCTCACCTAAGGATAAAATCGAGGGAACCAGAGAAGAATTAGTGCCGACTCAAGAAGCTAGGCCGGTGTCGGCTTCCCGCTGTTCATAACTCGAAAAGCAAGGTAAAAATCTAGGTTTTCAAGCACTGGTCCCTTACTCCCCCCCCTTACCCCCTTTCCCCCACCCTGAACACAAAAAGTAAAAAAATATGCGCAATTCGATTATTTCCTAGATATTTTCAAACAATTTCACATAAAAATCCTACTCAGTGAGGCTTTAATACACATGTCCAAATATGCAAAGTTCTTCAAAAGCATGCTTGTTGATAAGAAGAGATTGGAAGAATTGTCCACTATAGTCTTGAATGAAGAATGCTCCGCCATCTTGCAAGATTAATGGAAGTTGCCACGAAAAGAAAATAATCCAAAGAGTTTTTCTATTCCTTGTCTTGTCTTGTTTTTCTATTCTGTTGCCGGGAAATAATATCATAAAAGCTTAAATTTTATTGATTTAATCATATTTATATGTATATATGTTCTTCGTGTAAATAAGTGTCATATTTTGTTGTGTGTATAATTGTTTCTTAATTGACTAACTTAGTTTATGTTGTACTTTGTACGCTAATTATGCTTAATTAACTCCTTGTACATTCTATAAATCCTATCATCTTATCTTTCTTTGTAGACTTAGCTGTTAGTGTATGACCCGACGATTCTAAAGAGACCCAATGGATTTTAATCCTAATATTGAAAGAACCTTGACAAGGATTCAGAGGGCACTTAGGCAAAGGGATAAGCAAGCAAGTTCAGCAGAAGAAATGGATGTTAACTAAAACCACAATAGAATAATTGTGGCAACAATAAAAGAACCATGGATGACTTTGTTAAGTCGGCAATTTCGGGTACCAACTCGAGTATTACTAGACTTAGGGTAGAAGCAAACAATTTTGAGATAAAACCTAACATTATCCAAATGATCCAAAACATGGTACAATTTGATGGGTTACCTAATAAAGACCCTAATAACCACCTTGCTAGTTTCTTAGAAATTTGTGGTACTTTTAAAATGAATGGTGTTTCAGATGATGCTATAAATTGAGGGCTTTTTCTTTTTCTTTAAGGGATAGAGCTAAATCATGGTTAAAATCTTTACTAGTATGATCCATCACTACTTGGAATAGGCTAGCTGAGAAATTTTTGGCAAAATATTTTCCCCCAGCTAGAATAGTTAAACTTCGGACAGACATTTTTTCCTTCCAACAGTTAGATTTTAAAATCCTTTATGAGTGTTGGGAAATATGGAAAGAGATGCTTAAAAAGTGTCATTATTGTGGCTTTGAGCTAAGGATGCAAATGTAAATTTTTCATAGTGGACTAAACTTTGCCTCAAAACAGTTAGTTGATACATCTACTGGAGGAACTATCAATTCTAAGACGCCAAAGGAAGTATATGATTTGGTGAAAAATATTGCAATAAATAATTACTCATGGGGTAATCCGTGGAATAGGGCTCATGTTCAAGGTTTTCATAAAGTTAACGTTGTAGCTGCTTTGGAAGCTAAGATTGAGGCACTTTGCAAAAAAAGGAACAAATAGTGATGACCCCCTCCCCAGGCCAGGTAATGAATGTTAATTGTGATTTTTGTGGAAAATGGTATCTTAATCATGAGTGCTAAAATATGGGTTCATCCCAAGAGTCTTTAGAACAAGATGCTTTAATAAGTAATGGGCGACAAGGTAATAACCCTTATAGTGCCACATATAATCCTGATTGGAGGAACCATCCTAATTTTTCTTGGACAAATCAAAACCAACCTAGGCAAAACCTTTCTAATTTTGGTGGTAATCAAAGGACTCAACCTTCCTTACCTTACAATGCATCATTGTCAAAGCCATTATTGAAGGAGTTGGTTGATAAAATGGTAAGCTCAACTAAAGCACGGTTTCAAGGAGTGGATGCTGTGACAAGGAATTTGGAGGCTTCAATGCATAATCTTGAAAATTAAATTCGGTAGTTGGCCAAGCTTCTTGGAGACTATCAAACTGGATCTCTTCCTGGGAACACAAAAATGAATCTACGTGATCAAGATCGTGGAAAAAGATGAATTTTCACTGCTTTAGTTTTCTTTTTATTTAGGACATCTCTTTAATTTCTGTTTACTTTTATTTATCTTTCTCTATTTTTTTTATTTATGGGACAATTGCATTTTCTTCATGATTGTGTGTTCATTTTTTGTTGCTTTAATTAATTAAATATAAAAAAAATTCCCCATGCCGGACAGATTGCACAATTTTCTTGCCCATGCATTAGAGAGCAGGTATGAATTTTCTTGCATTCTTACAATTAAATTATTGATATGGATTTTTAACTATTTTTGGGTATATTTTTGGGTGAAAATTGCATAACTTGGAATTTCTGGTTGAGTTTGATTGTATTTGTAGTTTCATTATGATTGAAATAACATGAGATTATGGTTCAAGGATTATTTTTGCTATAACCTATTCCATATTCTATTCCTATATTGGTTATTTTTGGGTAATTGAGATTATTCTACTGATGAATTCATGTTAGATAGACAATGTCCTTCGCAATGATTTATTCTTCATGAATAGTGCTATGATCATGTTCCTTACGAGTCGGAGATTATATTGTTGTTTGAATTATGGTGTTATATTTCTTTCTACAGGATTTATGAGGAGCTTGGGATTATTTGGTTTATATTGTGGATTGAGAAAGTTGTGGATTGATTGTGAATTGTGAATGGTTGAGAGTTGTGTGTTTTATTGTGGAGTAGTGAATTTGTTGTGAATTTTAACTGGTCAAGCATGGTGTTGTGTTGTTCGAGTGTCTATTTCTCACTCTTTCTTGATACTCATCTTCAACCACTCTTATTATGCCCAAAGAAAAAGGTCAATCTTCAAAAAGGGTTAAAGCCTCGTCTTCCTCTATTCCTCCCTATATTGACCTCCTGTTTTTACACCCTACTGATTTTATTGATCCTTCCTGTCAGGAGTGGTATTCCAAGAGGGCATCCAATAAAATCATTGTGGAACGCACTTTTGCAGCCTCTTTGGACTATGCCCTTAAGCTAGGGAAGATGTTTAGATGGTTAGGGCAGAGGGTTGATAGGGGCTATATTCATCAATAATTTTCTAGTTATTTGAGGCTAATTCAAGATACTTTTGATGTAATAACTAGGTATATTCCTTCCTATTTAATATTTTGCTTGTAGAAAGAGTTCTTGATGAATTTGTATAGAAATTAGAAGATTTCAAGCAAAAGTGTGCAAATCTAGTGCTAATTTGGCACTAGGTTAAGCTACCCAACCCGGCGCTAGGTATGCTCTGAAAAAGTAGAGTAAAATAGAGTAACTTTAAGATGCAAACCAAATGTAATCCAGTGCCAGGCTGGCCAAAGTGACCGGCACCGGGTCTATTCTGTTCAAAAGCGGTGTAATTCTGTTTTCACGTGAATTTGGTATCTTCCAAAGGATTTTGATATTTTTTGAATTCTACTCAGACTCAACTTCTCAAGACACGAATTTTAGTATCAAGAAGGCTTATAAATACAAGAAAAATACAAGAGAAATGTGTGAATTCAAGGATCCAAACTAGCTACTTATTTTTCAAAAAACGAATTCATTACTCAAATGAGGTTTTCAAGAGAAGAAAAATGGCTTGTCTATGAATTCTATCTTTTATTTGTTTACTTTTCTAGAACAATGATGTGCTTAATGTTTTGATTGTAATTGGATATTATTTTGGAGATTATGATTTTGAGTTAATTGGAATTTTTTTTTTTTATCAATCTATTGTTATCCTTGGTATTTGATTACTTGTTATCATTAGTTTATTGATGTGTTTTCTTCAAATTGACTTGGGAAACAATGTTAGAAGTTCATTGCATTGATTTCATATTTATTAGATCTTAATGCACTTGGAAAATGAAGTTAAAATTAAAGAACTAAAGTGATAAAAAATTAGTTGATTTCACCTAGAGCATAGGATTATTAACTGATTTCATATTTATTATCATATAGAGTATATGGGCAATTATTAAAGAAAGAATTTAATGAATCTTTTGGCTATTTTAGTGCGATTAGAAAATCTACTAAATTAATCAAGAGATAGTGGTTCCATAGATTGGGAAAGAAGTGGAGTCTATATGCGTAAGTTCATAACTTGGGAAACGATTAGATTTTACTTAAATTCCTTCATGATGCGAAGATGACAATTGACTGTGACAAATGCTAAGTGATTCAAATTATGTTCTTAAGACAATTGTTTAGTTACATAAAATTGCATCCTTGAGTTTTGTGTGTGTGTGTGTGTGTGTGTATTGCTTCTTTTTCCTTTTCATTATTTTATCAATTTGTTAGGTCGGTTAAACAATGAATGAAAAGTGATTAGTGTGTACTTATTCCTGTTGGGGATATGCCCTAGAGTCAATTTGTACTTATATTATTGTCATTATGTTTTATATAATAATATGAGGCTTTTCTTTCCATGAATAGTGAGTTTTGTTTTGTTGGTCATCAAGTACGTGACTTGATAGTAAAACCCTACAATGAATACAATGACTATTCTAAAACTGTCCCTGATCGATTATTATTATTGGAATAATAATAAATTAAGATTAGTATGTTTGTGACTTGATGGCTATGTTTTACTGGCCATGGATATTTGTGATATCGAGTCAAGATATAAATAAATGTTAGAGAACATTGTATTGGGCATGACCCACTGTGAGAGTACTTCATGGAATATGTCATAAGTACTTTCTAGCCATAATAATATTGAAAGTCCTTCGACCTAAATTCATCATAGTTTCCTGCTTGATAAATTCTATATTTTGACATTGTCTAAAGTTGTCTTTAACCAGATAATAAATTAGACTACTGTTGGATATAGAATAAATCAAGGAGAGGAATATGATTGATTGTGAAGGAATTTGTCCCTCTCAGTTATGGGAGAGATATCCATGGGCCCCTTGATAAGTTAGAATGTTAAAAATGCATGGCCGTGCTCAAATATATCAATCTAAGATATTGATATCATTTGTTTGAACAGTCTACTATGAAATCAAGAAAATAATTTATTAAGCTTAATAAGGATGACATGCTCCGTGCCTTATGCTTAATCTGGATATCGTGTGACAAAAGGACTAAATATAAAATTATGGTTTGGTTCAAAGAGATCACCGATCATTATTTAACCTGGATAGTTATAATGTTTTGCTAGAAACCACTTATAACTTGTGGGCCATTTAAATATGATTTAGGCATACTACCAGTGTTAAATGAACCTATAGGGTCACACAATAAGCGAACTTGATAGGTTATTTTTCTGGTAACCAGGTTCGATGAATCTGGAAATATGTGTAAATTAATCATACTTAGAAAATTTACCAGATATAATGAATCTGGAAATATGTCCACATTCGATGTATCTGGATGATGTCCAGATTATAAGAATCTGACTCGGTAAATTAATTAGTTAAATTATCGAGATAATGGCAGAATCTTATCATATCAGTTTTAATTTAATTTGAATTTAAATTAGAATATGATAAGATATTATTAGGGTTGGACTCTAAGAGGTTCGGGAGTTTTTAAGAAAACCCTAGCCGTCTTTTCAATGGTCCAATTTTTCGGTTAAGAACATTCGTGCCATTCTCTACCAGAAAAGAAAAAAAAAACCTCTCAAACCCTAGGCGCTAGCACTACCTGGGTATCAAGTGAGTTCGCGGTGTGTATCCGATAGAGGACGTTCGCATACTACAGCGTCTGGTGATTGTTCGGGTTGAACGTATAACAGCGCAATCAGAATCGAAGGATTTCGATTACAGAAACTAGAGGTAATTCTTAAACCTTAGATCTTCTTAATCGTTTACTTGGGTCATCGGGAGGGATTCGTGGATGTTTTCCGCGTTTAGGAGTCCACGAATTCTAACAATTCCCTTGATGATCGATACTTGTTAATTCCTTATATTATGCGTGCAATGAGTATACTTGCTCGTATGTATAATTGGGATTAATGTTTTAATTAAAACTTTGCTAGGAATGGATTTAAATTTGAATGATTTTTATACACCCAAAATTTACACATCAAATTTCTGGCGCCATTGTCGGGGAACAATAGCATGAAAGTTTGGATTTTGTTAATTTAACCATATGTTTATAAGTCTATATGTAAATCTGTATATATGTTCCTTGTATGAATAGGTGTCATATTTTGTTTGTATAATCGTAGTTTTGATTCCCTAATTTTGTTGTATGCTGTAATTTTACTAATTTAATTTGTGAGTGTACAGAAATTGATTAACTTGTGAATTCTATAATCTCACTATCTTCTTTTCCCTATAGATCTAGCCCTTAGTGTATGATTCGACAGTCCAAAGACGACACAGTAGATCTTGATCCTGATATCGAAAGGACATTAACAAAGATTCGAAGGGTGGTTAGACAACGGGTAAGAGACGATAAAAAGGTTAAAACAATGGTCGTAACAATGGTAATAACAGGAGGATTATGGACAATTTTGTTAAGTCTGCAATCTCGGGTACAGGCTTGAGTATTACAAGACCTAGGATAGAGGTCAATAACTTTGAGATTAAGCCCAACATTATCCAGATGATTCAAAATATGGTGCAATTTGATGGGCTACATGAGGAAGATCTTAATGCTCACTTTACAAATTTTTTAGAAATTTGTGACACATTTAAAATGAATGGTGTTTCTGAAGATGCTATGAAACTAAGGCTTCTTCCTTTTTCCTTGAGAGATAGAGCTAAATCCTGGTTAAAGTCTTTACTAGCCGGATCCATCACCACTTGGAATATTTTGGCTAAAAAATTTTTAGCAAAATATTTTTCCCCAACTAGAACATCTAAGCTTAGGATAGACATTTTCACCTTCCAACAATTAGAATCTGAAAATCTCTCTAAGTGTTGGGAAAGGTTTAAGGAGATGTTTAGGAAATGTCCTCATCACGATTTTGAGCTAGGTATGCAAATGAAAATCATTCATAGTGGCTTAAACTTTGCTACAAGACAATTGGTTGATGCATCTGCAGGAGGTTCCATTAATTCTAAGACCCTGGAGGAGGTGTTTGATCTAATTGAAAATCTTGCAACAAATAACTATGCATGGGGTAGTTCAAGGTCAAAAGCTCATTTTCATGAAGTGCACAAAGTGGATGCAATGGCAGTGTTGGAGGCTAAAGTTGAGGCACTTACACAAAAGATGGAACAAATAGTGATGTCTCATTCCCAAGGATAGGTAATGCATGTTGTTGTAATTTTTGTGAGGAGGGGCATCCAAACCATGAGTACCAAAGCAGAAGATCATCACAAAAGTCCGTAGAACATGATGCGTTTGTGGGCAATGGAAGACAAGATAACTATCCTTATAGTACCACCTATAATCCTAGTTGGAGGAACTATCTCAATTTTTCATGGAATAATCAAACCCAACCTAGTCAAACTTATTCTAACTTTGGAGGAAATCAAAGAACTCAACTCCGCTTGTCTTACAATGCACCACCGCCTAAGCCATCATTAGAAGACTTGGTTAATCAAAGGGTAAGTTCCACGGAAGCACGGTTTCAAGGAGTGGATGCAACCACAAGGAACTTGGAGGCATCTATACGCAATCTCGAAAATCAAATTGGGCAATTGGCCAAACACTATGGAGACCGTCAAACGGGAGCTCTTTCAGGGAATACCAAAACAAATCCACGTGATTAAGACCGTGGAAAAAGGAGATTTTCACTGATTTGGTTTTGGGACATTTCTTTAATTTTTATGTGCTTTCATTTTTTATTTTTTTTTTGTCCATTAAATTTTTAGAATAATGACATTTTCTTCATGATTTCATGGTTTTCATTATTGTTTTCAGTAATTAATTAAATTAAAATTAATATATATATATATATAATGTATGTATATATATTTGGTCGAACAAATCTGACCAGGCGCTAGGCCAAAACCATTGCCCAGGCATCAAGTCCGCATTGCATAAAGAGTCAAAGAGAAACAAACTAGACCTAGCACTGGGCCAAGCACCCTAACCAGGCGTCGGGTCACATCGGACAAAAAACCCGTAACGGCCAATTTTAGCTATTTTTCAAATCAATTGTTCATCTCCCTTGTTTTTCCTCTCAACCCATCGCCGAGTCTTACTCCAAAACACCGTCGGATCATTTTCAACCCCTCCAAAACACCTTCCAAACACAAGATCATTGCTTTATTCTTGAAGTTTTAGATTAAAATCAAGAAAAATCTAATTTTTCTTTACAAATCTCATTTTTCAATCCCTCCATCCGAGGCACAATTTCTTTGATCTCTTTGTACAGGATCATTGCCCATACCTTGGAGATCATTGTGGTATCATTGAGAGAGCTTGTATTGTATTGGTGAGGTGTTTAGGGGTATATTGAGGTGGTGGATAAGTTGAGTGGGTGTTGTGATTGTGAAAATGTTGAGAGTTGTGTTTGATTGTGTATTGAGGAGTGATCTTGAGTGTGTTCTATCCTCTTTCATTTTTCCTATCTTTTTCCATCATCTTCCCCTCATCATGTCTAGGAGACCAAGGGGTATGGCACTCGAGGCCAAGAGAGCTTAGGCTTCATCTTCTTTTACACCATCTTTTGAGCATCTGCTTACCCAGCCTACCCAATTCATTGATCCTATATGTAAGATATGGTACCAAAGTCATCAGCATAATAAAATCATCGTAGAAAAGATGTACAAGCCTACCCTAGATAATTCATTGCAGCTCTCCACTATGTTTAGGAGACTGGATTGGAAGCCTATTACCATATTTGGGGGAGCATATTGTCCTATGAGGGTGAAAGAGTTTTATGCTAATATGCAAGACACAAAGAAAAATAATCTCGAGGTCATCTCTACTATGGTCAAGTGGGTGCCTATTAAGTTTGACAAGGCTAAATTGGCTAGGATCTTGGGTGTGCCTAATGATGGTCCATGGATAGCTGTGGACCATCATAATCAGAAGATTATTTCTGACCCAACTTGGGATGTAGATATTGTTAGGACTAGTCTATAGATATGGAGGAAGGGGTAGATAGGACAGTATCACTATTATTCCAATAATGATCTTGAGGCTTAGCTACATGCCATAGTCTACATCTTCTCTTTTAATGTCTATCCTAAGGCTAGTGGCTTCAATGAGTCTAGAGTCCTTGATGTCTATATTCTTGATAAGATGATGAAGAGTGTGCCTATTCTCCTTACTTCTCTTATTATTCAGTCTATGAGGGATGTTATTTACTCTCCCATCTCAGCCAAAGCCCTTGTATTTCCCTTAGTCATTATGCGTATCTTACAGGACTTTAGAATGAGTTGTGATGGAGAGATCAGTGAGCCGACCACTAAGCAAGACATAGTGATAAAGCATACCTTGGTTCAGTGTGGCTATAGATATGATGAGAGCACAAGGAAGTGGAAGAAACCTTTTAAGGTACAGTATTTGGGGATGGTGAAGCTTCCCTCTGATGAGGATGGGCCAGAGGAGCAGCCTACCCAGCCTTGCATTCATGCCAGTAGTTCTCATTCTAGTGTTGACTTTAAGGCATGAGTGGAGGCCCGACTAGAGCAGCTGAGCCTTGGACTCGAGACATAGACGACCATCCTACTCTAACTGCGAGACTCCATTGCTGATCTCCGCAGATGTCAAGATGTCCAACAGCAAAGGTTGGCTACTTTGATACAGTAATCCACTGGTGCATCTACTAGTAGAGCCGTCGGAGATCTTGATGATGATGCTACAGCTGGGACTGATGATGATGATTCTAAGGATGCTACTTCTTGATTTCCTGCTTAGTCACTTTTATTTTATTTTCTCTCTTTTCTTATATTTCTTTTCCTTTGAATTTTAATGACCTTTCTTAGTTTTTAGCTGCTGATTTACTTTGTTTTTTCTAGATTTATACTTTTTGGTTTTGTTTCTTTGTTCTAGGAATGACCAAACAGTGTTCAAGAAATATGTTTCAATGTGACAAAATTCAGCCCTCTTTTGTGGAACATGATTATGGAAGTATTTTCTTTTCTCTATTCTTCCTCTTTATTTATTTTAGTTTGTTGGCTTTGCTTTCTTTGCTATATCTTTAGTCATTAAGGACAATGTCTAGTTTAAGTATGGGGGGAGAGTTTAGCATTGAAGAAATTTTCCATACACATATTTTGGCTAAAATTTTGGATCCATTTTTCTTAAATTTTTTAAAAATTTTTGTGGTTTTCATTGTTTTAGCAAGGTTGCAATTATCTTTCTTACTTAGGATATGTGTTTTTTCATTCACATGGTGAATTTTTATTAATAAAATGGTTTATTGGATGGGATATATTAAGACTTGAGAATTTGGATTAATCTTATTTATGCATTAGTATTTGAGTATTATTTGACTCATCTAGTTTAAATGTAGATAATGTGATGAATGTGGAAAAAGTTGTTGGCTAACTCATGTATTATAAGTTTAAACTCTGCCTGACTTTGAGTTATGATAAGGAATGTGAGGAGAAAAAAAATCTTTGAATGGAAAGATTGAGTGAAAAAAAAAAACAAAACCTAATTGTGAGTTCGAAAATAAAGAAGTTAAGGGAAAAGAAAACTTGCTTCATCTTTGAAAACAAAAAAAAAATTACTTTTTGCTTGTTTATGGGGGCCAATACGAATAGTAAAGAGAAATTCACTTTCTTGAGGCTATTAATTCCCGGAAGCAAAAAGAAGAAAGTAAAGTGTTGAAAAAATGATAAGTGATGACTATAAGGGGGCCAATATGGTGCGTGAAAAAAAAAATCCATTCACTTGAAGCTATCAATTCCCTAAGTCATTAAAAAATTGAGAGAAAAAAATGGAGTATTTTCCTTAAATCATAACCTGAGTTGTACAATTTTTAGATTTATAATGCTTAAGTTGGTAGGTAGCTTGACTTGTATGATTCATGTTATCTACGTTTTTGCTTGAAAAGTGAAATAATTTTCTTAGACTGAAGTACAAACTTACTTAATTTGACTCCAAGAGTCTATTTATGTCTTATCAAATGCTTCAATTTGTAATTGTTTTCAAATGATTGAATGAATGGAAAATTTATATTTAAAGTTTGAAGGAGGTTATAAGCCTTGTTGTGATCAAAGTTTTGGAAAAATAAAAGCTTGTGTTTTCTTGTTATTTTCTTCTTGACTTAAGTATTTTGCTTCAGGACAAGCAAAGATTCAAGGGTAGGGGAATATGATAAGGGCTAAATTCATCAATAATTTCTTAGTTATTTGAGGCTAACTTGAGATACTTTTGATATAAGAACTAGGTTTTTTCCTTCCGATTTGATATTTTTCTTGTGAAAAGAATTCTCGGTGAATTTGTGCATGAATTAGAAGATTTCAAGCAAAAATGTGCAAATCTAATGCCAACTCGGCACCAAGTCAAGCTACCTAACCCGGCGCCAGGTCTGCTCTGGAAAAGTAGAGCAAAATAGAGCAACTTTGAGATGTAAACCAAAAGCAAAACGGTGTCGATTGGATGAAGTGACAAGGCGTCAGGTCCATTCGGTCCAGAGGCAGTGTAATTCTGTTTTCACATGAATTTGGTATCTTCCAAAGGATTTTGATATTTTTTGAATTCTACTCAGACTAGAATTCTCAAATCATGAATTTTAGTATCAAGAAGGCTTATAAATACAAGAGAAATATCTGAATTCAAGGATCTAAGCTAGCTACTTATTTTTCAAAAATGAATTTATCACTCAAATTAGCATTGTTCAAATGAGGTTTTCAAGAGAAAAGAATGGTTTATCTATGAGTTCTATCTTTTATCCTTTGTTTACTTTTCTAAAACAATGATGTGCTTAATGTCTTGATTGTATTGGATATTATTTTGGAAATTACGATTTTGAATTAATTGAGATTTTTGATAAATCTATTGCTATCCTTGGTATTTGACTATTGTTATCATTGATTTATTGATGTATTTTCTTCTAATTAACTTAGGAAATGATGTTAGAAGTTCATTGCATTGATTTCATATTTGTTAGGTCTTAATGGACTTGAGAAACGAAGTTAAGATTAAAGAACTAAAGTGATCAAAAATTGGTCGATTTCACCTAGATCATAGGGTTATTAACTGATTTCATATTTATTATCATATAGAGCATTGTTAGGGATATGCCCTAGAGTCAATTTTTACTTATACTATTGTCGTTATGTATTATGTAATAATACAAGGCATTTCTTTCATGAATAGTGGATTTAGTTTTGTGGTCATCAAGTATGTGACTTGATAGTGAAACCCTACAATCAATACAATGACTATTCTTCAACTGTCCCTGAACGATTATTATTAGTGGAACAATAATAAATTAAGATTAGCATGTTTATGACATGATGGCTATGTTTTACTGATCATGGATATATGTGATATCGAGTCAAAACATAAATAAATGTTAAAGAACATTGTATTAGACATGACCCACTATGAGAGTACTTCATGGAACATGTCATAAGTACTTTCTAGCCATAATGATATTAAAAGTCCTTCGACTTGAATTCATCATAGTTTCCTACTTGATAAATTCTATATTTTGATGTTGTCTAAAGTTGTCTTTAACCAGATAATAAATTAGACTACTGTTGGATATAGAATAAATCAAGGAGAGGAATATGATTGATAGTGAAGGAATTTGTCCCTCCCAATTATGGGAGATATATCCATGGGCCCCTTGATAAGTTAGACTGTTAAAATGAATGATCGTGCTCAAATATGTCAATCTAAGATATTGATATTATTTGTTTGAACAGTCTACTATGAGATCAAGAAATAATTGATTAAACTTAATAAGAATGACACGCTCTGTGCCTTATGCTTAATCTGGATATCGTGTGAGAAAAGAACTAAATATAAAATTATAGTTTGGTTCAAAGAGACCACTGATCTTCATTTAACCTGGATAATTATAATGTTTTGCTAGAAACCGCTTATAACTTGTGGGCCATTGAAATGTGATTTGGGCATACTGCCAATGTTAAATGAACCTATATGGTCACATAATCAGTGAACTTGTTAGGTTATTTTTTTGGTAACCAGGTTCGATGAATCTAGAAATATATCTAAGTTAATCGAACCTAGAAAATTTACCAGATACAATGAATCTGAAAATCTGTCCACATTTGATGTATCTAGATGATGTCCAGATTGTACGAATCTGACTCGATAAATTAATTATTTAAATTACCGAGATAATAGCAGAATCTTATCATATTATTTTTAAATTTAATTTGAATTTAAAATAAAATATGATAAGATATTATCAGAGTTGGACTCCAAGAGGTTCGGATGGGTTTTAAGAAAACCCTAGCCGTCTTCTCAAGAGATCTGTTCTGTTAAAAAATATTCGTGCCTCCATTCACCAGGAAAAAGAATCAAGCCTCTCAAACCCTAAGTGCTAGCACTCTCAATGTAACGAGTTGGTTCGCCGTGTGTATCTGCTAGAGGGCGTTCACACACTACAGCGTCTAGTAATCATTCGGGTTGCACGTATGATAGCAAAATTAAAATCAAATGATCTTAATTACACCGAACAGAGGTAATTCTGTAATACTTAGATCTTCTTAATTGTTTACTTAGATCCTTGGAAGGGATTTGTGAATGTTTTTTTGCGTTTAGAAGTCCACAAATCCTAACAAGCATATAGGTAATTATTGAAGAAAGAATTTAATGCATCTTTTGGCTATTTTAGTGGGATTGGAAAATCTTCTAAATTAATCAAGAGATAGTGGTTCCATGGATTAGGAAAGAAGTGGAGTCTACATAAGTAAGTTCATAACTTGGAAAACGATTGGATTTTACTTAAGTTCCTTCATGATGTGAAGATGATAATTGATTGTGATGAATGCTAAGTGATTCAATATTTTGTTCTCAAGATAATTGTCTAGTTACATGAAATTGCATCCTTGAGTTATATATATATATATATATATATATATATATATATATATAAATACATACATACATACATATACATATACATATACATACATATATATAATGCTTCTTTTTTCTTTTTATTATTTTATCATTTTGTTGGGTCGGTTAAATAATGAATAAAAAGTTATTAGTGTGTACTTATTCCTTTGAGGATCGATACTCGTTAATTCCCTATACTATACTTGTGATGAGTATACTTGCTTGTATGTGTAATTGGAATTAATATTTTAATTAAAACTTGTCTAGGAATGGATTTAAATTTGAATAATTTTTATACACCCAAAATTTACGCATCAATGCCTATTGTTCAGCTGAAAGGAATCTAATGTCGTGTTTTGGTTAAAGAATTTTATACTATCATGGTGCAGAAAATGAATAATTATCTGGATACCATTGAAACCAGGGTCAAGGGTACCCCTATTTTTGTGGATAGAGATAGATTAGCTGCCATCATGAATGTTAAAAATGATGGCCCTTGATTAGTTGTAGATCATCATAACCAAAAGATAATCTCTGATCCTAAATGGAAGGTGAGTGATACTAGAGCTACACTAAGGATATATAAGAGAGGTCCTATATGGCAGGTAGGCTTTTATTCTAACAATGACCTTGAGGCCAACCTCCATGCCCTAGTTTATATCTTTTCCTACAATGTTGTTCCTAAAGCTAGTGGGTTCAAGGAGTCCCAAGTGATTGACCTCTATATCTTACATAAGATTATGCACACCCAATCTATCCCGCTTACTCATTTGATCATCCAATCTATGCGGGATGTGGTCCATTCTCGCCTTTTCTCCAAAGCTTTTGTTTTCCCCCTTGCGATCAAAAAGATTCTAGAATCTTTTAGCATTAGTCTTAAGAGGGAACTTGCCGAAACCACCACTAAGAGAGATCTACTCACAAAGCAAACCTTAATTAGTTGTGGTTATCAGCATAGTACAGAGATAAGGCGATGGTTGAGACACTATAATGTGTAGCACCCGAGCTAGGTTGAGCTCCTACCTGTGGAGAAGGAGCACCCTGCCCCACCATCTAGAGCTCGAGCCAGTAGTTTGCAGTCCCAATCGAGGACTGATTTTGAGACTGAGGTGAGAAGGCAGTTGGAGCAGTTGTGAGTGGGTATGGAGACACAGACGGAGATCCTTCTTTAATTTTGTGATTCCATAACTGCACTTAATAGGAGGCAAAACTCACAGAAGAAGTAATGTGCTCAATGGATGCAGCAATTCCCTGGACCACAAGGAGGTAATGGTGGCCATATAGCTGATGATGATGATGAGAATGACGATGATGATGGAGCATTTCTCTCTTGCTCACTTTTTCCCTTTCTAGTCTTTTTTTCTCTTTATATTTTCATGACTTTTCTTAGTCAACTTCTTAGTTTATTTTTCTTATTTCATTTTAGTTCATTTTCTTTTTCTAGCTTTATGCTTTATTTTGTGTCTTTTATTTTATTTTTAGGTGTAACACCCCTACTAAAAGTAACAGCGGAAGCATATCAACACTGGGTGTCACCCCGTCCAGTGACCCAGACAAGGGGTCTTTATAACGAAAAATCCAACAAAGTATTATCCAAAAAGGAAACGTCCAGACCTATTCTGCTGTCACTGTGGAATCGTCCTCTATCCGTAGGTTCTTTCAACTCCGGATCCTACAAAAAGTTAAGATAAAATATACGTGTGAGTGAAAAATCACCCAGTGAGTCCCTTGTGTGCTAATGTTTTATCAAATAAGTAGAGCACACAAATTTTTGTGAAATAGCACATCATTTGTTCACTAGAAATGATTCCAAAACTCTTTAAGGAAGAGTGTATTTAGAACTCAATAATTTTTGGAAAAACGGTGTTTCAATTTCAAATCATTGCCCCAGTTTTCGAAACACAGGCACTTCTCCAACAGAAGGTCGGCCTGTATGCAAGTCTCGCAATCCTTGCCTTCGACTACACGATTTCTTGTGCCAGGGATTACGCCTTATAGCACGTCACCCGTGTCATGCCGAAACGGTAAGTGTAAAAATATACCTCACCTTACACTTAGGGATCCTTTACTTGCCACCATAAGCCAGGGGTCCCAATCTTGACGTCAGTCACCATCGAGGTGGCAAGGGATTGAACACACCGAGTGCTCCCGCTCGGTATCATATGAACAATCCACCATCATAATAAATAGGCAATTGCTAGACTCAAAACAGCTAGCCAGGACGACTCATCTCATTATCCTATCGCCCTGTTTGGAGTAAGACAATCCCTAGAACTGATCACGTTACTTGAGGTCGTCTATCTCTAACATGAGCTAGTACAATGATCAAAGTCCTTGCTAAGTACTCAACATTAATAATACCAACCCCATCTGACTGAGTAGGCCAGAGCGTTATCTGATCTAACAGAATTTTCATATCAAAACAGTTTTTGCGGCAAAACAATATTTTTTCAAAATCATGTTGAAACCAGATAAAAGGTTCTATTCACACATCAAAACGTGTTTCCAAGAGTAACTGGGTCATTTTCCCCGTACTTGATCACAAATGTCATTTCCAAGGGTATTCAGGTCATTTTACCAATACCCGATTCCAAAAGACTTTTCGAGGGTATTTGGGTCATTTTACCTTACCCGATTTGAAAAATATTCACAAGAGTTCCAATAAGAATATTTCGGTCATTTACCAAATACCCGAGTTCCAAAGATTTTCCTAAAATATTCTAATAAGGACATTTGGAACATTTTTCAAATACCCGATTTCAAAAAGGAACTCATTTAAAGAAATCCAGAATTCTAATTCCGAAAGAGGATTAAATTCAATGATTCCAAACATATTTCCATAATATGTCCCAAACAGTATATAATATAGCATTTCATGGAAAAACAAAGCATACTAACTTTGGAAAGAGTTTTAGAAATCCAAGGGACTCACCTCATGTCCTAAGAAACTCTTTCTGTTCACGGCCGTTCCTACCGTTTTTGACATTTCATTGGCGTTTGTCGCTAAACCTACACTAAACATCATTTTCTGGTCAATTCGTGTTTGGCCGAAAAATAGCCGACGTCCGGCCAACGTGCTCAATGGTTAGCCGACGTCCGGCCGTCATTTAGCCGACAGTTAACCGACGAGACCGATGGTTAGCCGACAGTCAAGGAAAGCGTTTAACTCTCGTTCACTTCGTTTTTTCATTGTTTGATCAATTCTTTCATTTTTATTTTTCCACATCCTTCCTCCCTTCATAAACAAGGGATTCACTTCATGTTTCCTCAATTATTTTATCCAAAATCAAACAATTAATCACCCTTAAGTCCATCCATTTTTGGACTGCTTTCAGGAATTTCACTAGTTTGACACACCATTTTGGTTTGCACATAACTTTCAATTTACAACTCTGATTTAGCTCCATGATATACCAAAACAACCGTAAGACTCTTAAATTTAATTTTGTATAGGCCGTTTTCAGAGTTCTTGTTCCGGTAACACAATACTAGGCAAAAATAGCCTCAGTAGTTTTGCCTCAAACCTACTATTCATGTTTTCCTTTGTTCTCCTTTAATCTTTAACACTTTGGAACCATTAATTCACTCAATTTTCCTTCTAACACCCTTAAAGCCACTGATTTCCAGTTGTACATAAAACAAAAAATTTCACCATTGTACAACAAGAAAACCGGCAGCCTCTATCATACCATATTTTCACACAACTTCGCCTAGCTAGTTTCCATAATTCATACATAACCTTTCATAATATGTATATCAAAATGATCTCCATGCTTTATATAATAACTTTACTTCAAGCAAGGTAGATCCTTACCTTTTCTTTGCTGTGTTTGGAAGCTAAACAGCCCATGCATCTTCTTGTTTTTCCTTCTCTCTTTCTCTCCTTTCTATCTTTCGAATTCTCTCTCTCTCTCTCTCCTTTCTCGGTTTTCCTTTCTCCTTCCCTTATTCTCTTCTTCCATTCTTCCTCTCATTTTTGCCACCCTCTCTTTCTTCTTGCTCCAATTCTTGTTGTTCATCCTTCCTCCCCTATTTATAGGTGTTAAGAAGCTTAGGATGGAAGCTTTGCTTATGTAATGCCTTACATCACATGCTTTTGTCATGGCTTATGTAGAACTCTTGAGTAGGAAGCTTTGAAATGTAATTGGTACACATGAAATGATGAATCACTCTTTCTAGAAAGCTTTAGAGGATGACTCACCACTTGTAGAAACTTATGGAAGACTTTAGAGTACCTTAGAAGCTTAAAGAAATTTATAGAAAAAGGTAGAAACTCATAGAACATTATAGATATTTTCTAATCTTGCATGGCCATGCATAATCAGCCATGGTTAACTTGCTCAAATCAAGATTAGCTTAATTAAGCTTGGTTAAATGAAGTCAAAAAGGTGGTCCAACTTGGTCAAGCTTTTCATGCTTGTGGGCCATTCTTATTTATTTCTTGTGGGCCTTCTAAATTATCTCAACTTATCATAACCAATCAAATAGAAACACTTGACCTCATTAACCAATCACTAAACAACACTTATTTTCATCCACCAATCATAAGAAGCGCACATCCCATTTCCAACCGCAATTTTTTCTATTTTCTTCAAAAATGACCAAAATCGGGTCCGTAATGGAAAAATATTTTATTTCACTATTCAACTCCAAAAATTTCACTGAATCCATTGGTAACACTTAAATTCTTCAATTCCCTCTCTACTTGGTCAAATTTGCGGTCGAAGTCACGAGCGCGGTCAAAATGACGAAAATGCCCTTGATACCCCGGGTAGCACAATTCGCACCAAAACGTGCGTCTCATTGCACTAATCAATTTCTCTTTCTAGTGTACCCTAAGATTCTTATTGTGTTAATCTTAACAGCCTTCCAAAAATTTAGGGTACGGGTAAAACAAATCCAATAATTACATTCAGGTCCCGACAATATTTTATTTCAGCAAAGTATTCGTCTCAATGCACCGATTAACTTTTGTTCATACCATTGATATAAATTCTCATCCCATTACAGATAGTAGCCAACCGAAAGTAAAAAGGTGGGGTGTTACATTAGGTACCTTCAGCAATGCCTTTTGTGATGGATTCACCTCTCTTAAGGCAACTACTGAGCTATGGCGGTATTTTCTTTTCTTATCTTTCTCCCCTCTATTTATTTTGATCCATTAACTTTGCTTTATTTGTTCTATTTTTCGCTATTAAGGACAATATCCAATTTAAGTATAGGGGAGAGTTTAGAATTGAAAATATATTCTATATATTCTAGTTTAGAATTACTTTGATTTATAATAAGGTTGCGATTATCTTTCTTACTTAGGCTATGATTTTTGTCATTTAAGTGGTTGGTGATAGGGGATAAAATTATCATTATTTTTCTAGTTATTTGAAGTTAAATTGAGACACTTTTAATACCATAACTAGTCATAGTCCTTCCTATTTGATATTTCCCTTATAAAAATACTTTTCTGTAATTTTATACAAAAATAGGTAAAATTTGGAGCTAATTGTGTAATTTTTCAGTACAGACCCAGCACCAGGCCAAGAAGATAGAGCCGGCACCGGTTTTACACTGGTATAGCAGAGAAATGCAGAGAAATTGAAGGAACAGAGGAAGTAATTGCAATTGGAGCTTGGAAAAGAAAAGGAAACATAAGTCATGGCTCACGGCTCAATCACAGAGCAAAAGCAACAAAGACACAACAAAATGAAAGAGAACAAAAGCAACAAAGCAAGGAATTTTGGTGGGCCAAGGCAAGGGAAAAGTCAACAAAAGTGGCTAAGCAAAAGGACAAAAGGAAGAAAAAGAAATTCGGTGGGGGTTTGTGGCTCACTTGAGCCGACGCAACAACAGGAGAAGAAAAAGAAATTTGATGGTGGCTTGGTTGCGGCTCAATTGAGCCGATGTAAGGAAGATAGGAACTGGTGGCTTGGGTAGTTCATGGCTAAATTGAGCCGACGCAACAAAGAAAAGCTTCGGTGGCTGGACAGATTTCTTTGGCTCAATTGGAAGCCAAATTCCACAATTTCAATTCAAGACAAGATGTCTTCAGTGCATACGACAAAAAGACCAAATTGATTTCCAATTTCACAATTAAAAAGGTGGTGGACCCTTAGCTTTATTTAGATTTTTATTTTAGAATTTTACTACTCCTTTTTGGCTTTGGATTTTTAGGTAATTACTTCTTTTTTACTTAGGACTCTTTTAGGAACTTTGTAAGCCTATAAATAATGGCCAATTTACCTTTAAAAATGGGGGTGCACAATGTAAAGACTTAGATATATTTTAGAGTGCATCACCAATATTTTCTCGAGAGAAATAATTCAAGGAGCATTGATTCTTAGAGGAGTTTTCATTAGAAATTAAAAGGCTTATCTATGAGTATTTATCTCTTTCCTTTGTTTTCTTTTTCTTGAACAATGATGTATTAATTGTTTTATTGTAATTTGACATTGTTTTTTGTATTCATGACTTTTAGAGTTACTTTAATCTTTTAATTAATTTATTGTTATTCTTGGTATTTAATTACTTGTGTTGATTACGAGATTAATTGGTTGTTTCTTTCCATTAACTTGCTTGACCAAATGGGTTGATGGTGGTTTCAATTCATTAATTTCATATTTGTTGTCTATTAACTTGCTTGACCAAAAGGTTAATTACTACGAATTGGGTAATTAAAGGTTAATTAATGTCTACCAGACCATGGATTCATTGGTTAGCTTCATGTTTTAAATTTGCCAAACCATGAAAATTTAATCAATGATTGTTTTTAATGCATCTTTTGAGTGAATTAGTTGAGATAGACCAAGTGATACTAATTTGTCTAAAAGATAGTGATTTCATGGATTGACAAAGAAGTGGATCTATCTTAATCCTTCATGATGCCAAGCGAATGATTAGTTCTGATAATGATTAGATACTTTAAGGTTATGTGTGTCAAAATAATGGTATGAGTTACATAATTCTCCATCCTTGACATGTATATATTCTTTTATTTTATTTTATTTTTCTTGTTATTTCTTTTTCACTTTATTGAATCGATTAAACAATGAAAGAAAAGTGATTAAGGTATACTTGTTCCTTGAGGATCGACACTCGTTTTAAACCTTATGCTATGTTTAATGATGAGTACACTTGCTCATATGTGTAATTTGGGGTTAACGTTTTAATTTAAACTTGATTAGGAATGTGCTTATTTTTTATATGATTTTTATACCCAAATTCAAACACATCAGTTGGATTTTTATTAATAGTGAATTGGTCTATTAGATTGGATATGTTAAGTCTTGAGAATTTAAGTTAATATTGGTTATGCATTAGTGTTTGAATGTTATTTTACTCGTCTAGTTTAAATATGGATAATGAATGATTATAGGGAAAGTTGTTGACTAATTCTTGTATTATAGATTTAAAAATGCTTGACTTTGAGTTGTCAATAAGGAATATGAGGAAGTTAGAAAAATAATGAGTGAAAAATAATTCATTGTTATGTGAGCTGAAAAAGAATTGAGTTGAAAAATGCTCTCATTTTTAAATTTTATTGAAGAGAGTTTTGCTAAAAATGGGGTTAATATGGAGAAAAGTAGCAAGTATTATTCGGTACACTCTCTTGAGGCTATCTCAAAGGTAAGCAAGCAAGAAAGAGCAAAGAAAAAAATGATGAAAAAGAAAAACAATAATGACTATAAGGGGGCCAATACGATACTTGAAGAGAAATCCATTTACTTGAAACTATCAACTTCCTAAGTCATTAAAAAAGAATGGAGTGTCTTCCTTGGATCATTACTTGAGTTGTGCAATTTTTAAGTTTTTAATGCTTGAATTTGCTAACTTGACTTGTATAATTCATATTGTCTAAGTTTTTGCTTAGGGGCTGATATAATTTTCTTATATTAAAGTATAAACTTAATAACTTGACTTAAAAGGCTTTGGTATGTTTGATCTAATGCTTCAATTTGCAAATATTTTCAAATGATTGAAATAATGGCAAGATCATGTCTAAAGTTTGAAGGAGAATTGTAGCTTTGTTATAGTCAAAATTTCTTAAAAATAAACTTGTGTTATCTTGTTTTTCCTTATCTTAAGTACTTTGCTTGAGAACAAGCAAAGATTCAAGAGTGGGGGAATGTGATAGGGCTAAAATCATCATTTATTTTTTAGTTATTTGAGATTATTTTGTGATACATTTGATGTAATAACTAGGCATATTTTTTCATATTTGATGTTTTACCTTTGGAAAGGTTTTTTGGTATTTTTATGCAGAATTGATAGAAAAAAGACAAAAAAAATCGTCGCCTACCCGTGTACAACTGGCACTGGCCTAATTCTGGGAACAGAAGAAATTTTGGCTAAAAAAATATAGCACCATCTCCAGACTGTCCAGAGTCAGCGAACTTTCCTTTTATGTGCGGATTTGGGAATTTCCTAAGAGTTTTTGTATTTTCCAACTTGTACTCGACCTAGAACTCTTGGAAACGATTTTTGGCATCTTAGGAGCCTATTTAAGTAAGGAAAACACAAGAGAAACATAGGAATCCAAGGATCAAAGCTGCAAATCATTCATTGAAGAGGAGATTCATTACTCAAACAGGGCAGTGTTCAAGAAGGTTTTCAAGGAGAAGAAGGGGGCTTGTCTATGAATTCATTCTTTTACCTTTGTTTTATTTTTCTAGAATAGTGATGTGATCAATGTTTTCATTGTAATTTGGCATTATTTTAGGATTCATGATTTTTGGATATATTTAGTTGTTTGATCAATTGATTATCATTCTTGGTATTTGATTACTTGTTATTATTGAAGAATTGATGAATTTAGATTTGCTCCTAATTGACTTAGGAAATGGTGTTAAGAGTTTACTTAATTTCATTGATTTCATAGTTGTTATCTCTTAATGGACTTGAGAAACGAAGTTAGGAAAAAAGAACCAAAGTAATCAAAGATTAGTTGATTTCTCCTAGAGTATATGGTTATTGACTAATTTTATGTTCACTATTGCCTAGAGTATAGAGATAATTGTTGAGGAATGAGTTTAATGTATCTTTTGGTTATATTGATTTAATTAGAAAATCTACTAATTTAATCATGAGATAGTGAGTCTATGACTTGGGAAACAATTAAATTTTGTTTTAATTCCTTCATGATACCAAGATAATATTTGATTGTGATAATTGTTAAGTAATTCATGATCATATCCTCAAGAATATTTGTCTAATTGCATATTCTTTCATCCTAGAGCTGTATATATAGTTTTTCTTTATTTTCCTTTTTGTTCTCTTATTACTGTATTGGGTTGGTTAAATAATAAATGAAAAGTAACTAATGATATTTGTTCCTTGAGGATCGATACTCGTTAATTCCCTATACTATGCTTGCGATGAGTATACTTGCTCATATGTGCAATTTGGGAATTAATATTTTAATTAAAACTTAACTAGGGATAAGATTTAGAATTGTAGGATTTTTATACACCCAAATCTTATGCATCATTTTATTTTGTATAATTAAATAAAGTCTTCTTGGAACCAACTCTACTCTTCCTTCTAAGTTTTTACATCTTTTGGGAGCTTATTGGACTCGAGGAGTATTGCTTAGCTTTCTACCCCTTTTATTATTTGTGATCCTTTGGAGGTGCTTTATTATGTTAATTTTTTGCCAATGAAGACATTGTCAAATTTAAGTGTAGGTGAGTGATTTGGTGATATTCTTTGTCCAAGTGTTTATCAATTTTCTTGGTGTTCCTTCAAATTTTGAGCTGATTTAAAATTTTTTAGAATTTGAAAGAATTTAAAATTTGGAAATTTTTTAAACTTTTGAGTAAACTATGAGCTACGGTTTCTCGAATTTTGACTATTATGGTGTTGTTATTGTTTTTCTTTTGGTATAAGAATTTGGTTTAAGACTTATTTCGATAAGTTTGGCTTTATGTAAACTTATATGTTTAGTGTGATATAGGCTAAGTCTTGAGAATTTGGATTGACCTTGTTTATGTTTTAGTAGATGTCATGATATTTTGTTTCTTGAGGATTGATGTTGATTTTGTGATAAAATATAAGTAGAAAATCTGGGTTGAATTTCATTGTATGGTGTTCTAAACTAGTCCTTGTTCTAAGTGTAAGTAAATAGGGACTATAGTGGTAAAATTATGAGTGAAAAGAAAAGAAAAAATCTTTGGAAAAAATGATGAACAGAATGTAAAAAAAGAGAGAGAGAGAGATTCTTGCTGCAAAGGGGGGGTAAATATGGAGAGAAGTAGAAAGTATTGTTCGATACACTCTCTTAAGGCTATCTTGAAGGCAGAAAACAAAAGAAAACAAAAAAAGCAAGAAATTAAGGGGGTCAATACGGTGAGTGAAAAGAAATCCATTTACTTAAGGCTATGAATTCCCAAGAAAAAAAAAAGGATGAGAATGTCCCTCCTTTGCTACTTAGGCTGTAATAGTTTGGAAATTATAGAATTGAAGTTGATTATTATTCCTAATTTATATAAATCACAATGTTTGTGTTCTTGAATTAAGGAATAGGGTGAAACGCATTGAATAGATATGAACATGTTTAACTCAACTTCAATGGCCTTAGTTATATCTAGCTTAATACATAAGTTTATATGAAATTAGCTTGGTTGAATAGGTATTAGATTGAATTCAAAAACTAGAAGAAGGATAATATCTTTTCTATAATAGTCATATTCACTAAAATCTTCTTGTTCATGAGCTATTTACTTGGTGTTTAATTCTTATTTACTTGAGGAGAGGTAAAGCTTAAATGTGGGGGAAATGTGATAGGGCCAAATATACCTATATTTTTCTAGTTATTTGAGGTTATTTTGTGATACTTGATACAATAACTAGTCAAATCCCTTCCTATTTGACATTTTGCCTGTGGAAAGTGTTTTTAGTGATTTTGTGCAGAAATTAAAAAATTTGGAGCGAAATTGTAAAGTTCCAGTGGTGAATCGGCACCGGCCCATATAGCTGAGCCAGTCGGGGTTCAATTCTAGAAAAATAGAGCAAAATAGGGGAAAAAGTACATGAACTGGGGAATTCCAGAGCTCAACCAGAGCCAGCCCAGTCGAAGTGACAATACCAGCTTAGGTCGGTTAAGGCAATTTGAGATCTAATTTTATGCTGAATTGGAAGATGCTAAGAATTCTTTTTGGTATCTGACTTAGACTCGACCCACAAGGCTTTAGGAGTGATTTTGGCAACCTAAAAAGCTATAAATACAAGAGAATAACAATCTCTAACCCAGTTTTCACTCTATGTAATTAGAAAACTCATAGAGAATCTCAAGAACACCAAGATTAAGGAGGATCAAAGAGAATTCTTGGAGAAAAAGAAGAGGTTGATCAAGAAGGTTTCAAGGAAGAAGAAAAAAGCTTACTTGTCTATGAGTGATTTGTTTTCTTTTTCTTTGTAATTTATTGACAATTTGAGTTTATTATGTTTTAATTGTATTTAAGGGTTGAACCCTAAGCCCATGTTCATGGATTGGATTTCTTTTCATCTAGTAATTCCAACTTCAAATATTTAATTACTTGAATTTATTGTTTTGTTGAATTGATTGGTTCTTTTCTAACTAACTCGAGAGAGAGGTTAGGAGAGTGGTGCCAACTAATTAATTCAATATTTGTTATCTCTTAATTAACTCAAGAGAGAGATTAAGGGTAAAGACTGAGTAATCAAAGAGAGATTAATTTGACCTAGAGATAAGGTTTTTTATTCTTCCATAAAGATTTTAGTATTACCTAGAGATTAGGACATTAATTGTTTGGTTGTGTTAATCTTAATGCTTCTTGGATTTAATTAGGGAGGTAGAGATACCCTTTGATTAAGCTAAGAATAGAATTTCATAACTAGAGGGAGTGTGTGAATTTATCTTAAACTCATTGGTATTTGAATTGGGACTTAATAGATTAAAGATGTTTTCTTTACTTGTCATAGATTTAGGGTGATGTCTTCATTACATGTCTTTTTTCCTTATTCTTACTCCTTAATAATTCTTATAACTTTTCTTGTGTGAACTTGACTTATTCTCTAGTATATTAGGTTAGTAGGTTTTTTATTTCTATTTGTTTATTTTATTGGCTAAACAATAAAGGTTTAGGTAAAGTGAGATGGGATCCTAAGTTCCTATAGATTCGATACTTGCTATTCTCTATATTATATGATGGATATACTTGTTTGTATGTGTGGTTTTAGTGGTTTCAATTTTAATTAAAACTTAACTAATTGTAGCCCCTTATTGCTAATTTTTCCAACACTAAAAAACACCCATCAGACATTGTCCTCCATGACCAAAAATTAAGATAATAAGACATCTCCAAAGGGACCAAAAATAATAAAGGGGTAAAAAGTTAAGCAATACTCCCTAAGTGCAATAAGCTCCTTTAAAATGTTTAAACTTAGATGATAAAAAAGAGCTTGTCCAAGAAGAATTTATTTAAGCCTACAAAACAAAACATACCTAAAAGCACGAAAGAAAATAATAAGAAAGTAAAACACACCAAAATCAAAGAAATCAAATCAAATCAAAAGACTATTAGAAATCCTAAGAAAATAAATAAAGACATAACTCATTCCCCTACACTTAAGATAGAAAATATTCTCCTTATTGTGGAAACACATAGCTAGAAAAATCAAATTAAACAAAACTCGACATAAATACTCAAATAAATCAAAAGCAAAGAAAAACCACAAATGACAATAATAATGACCTAAAATCCTAAATAACCCCAAGAACAAAATAAAACAAAAACAATGATACGCACTCTTTCCACTCATCATCCCTTTGTAGAAAACATTAATGCTCAATGGAAAAGGTAGGCATGATGGTAAGAAGAGGTTTTTGTAAGTAGGGTACATAAAAAGTATTAGTCTCAAGGAAAGTAATTACATGAACCTTATTCCCTTTAGTTTCTTTAGTTGCATTAATTAAATTGTCTAAACAGGCATGCAATAGACATCTAAATAGTGTATCAATATGAAATTCGCCAATTAGCCCTTCAAAAGAATTGTCACAATGAAGCTTCCCCTTGAAACCTTGTAATGTAGAACCTAAAGATGGGATTAAGAAATTCTTATGTTGCAGTGTATGGTTTACAAAAACTAAGTTACCTCCCTTTGAATGGAGTGTAGG
Organism: Voacanga thouarsii; assembly: GCA_026120185.1. Taxonomy (NCBI): domain Eukaryota; kingdom Viridiplantae; phylum Streptophyta; class Magnoliopsida; order Gentianales; family Apocynaceae; genus Voacanga; species Voacanga thouarsii. Next base: position 477,186 of record JANUWF010001450.1, read on the forward strand.
GTAAAATCTATTAACATCTTCTAAGGATTTCTTATGATATATCATTGAAAAATCTAACTCCTTGAGGTATGTTAAACTCTATACATCATCAATTGGACCATTATTCTCCAAAAATTGAGAGGAACCTACAAAATCATATGATAAAGAGAAATTAGAATTAGAGAATAAAATCAAATCAAATGCTTCTCTTATCATATTGTTCAGTTGTTCTTCATGGCCACTCTTTTCTTTGTCACATTTCGCAAAGTTCTCATACATTGGTTTTCTTTTTGTTGAGAAGCCGGCGTTGCCTCCTCTAATGCAGCCGGCACCGATTCACCTCTATATGCCATCCCCTATTTTTCTGTGAAAATTCCATTTTCCAACTAACTTTATACAGGTGCTATAGGGGTGTCCACTATAATTTCTAATGCATCGGCAGAAATTCCCTCTAGAATCTTCTTAACCAACTTTGCAAGTCGTATCCTTTGTTGGCTTAATCATTGGGAGCCTCTTCATGCCACTTCCAGTAATAATTGGATGCATTTGTATTAGTAATAAAAGAATTTATTGATACTTCCAGTGACGTCTCACTCATAGCATCAATGTGCACTTGCAACCTTGAAAATCTATCACCATTGCAGCTCATTTGATATTGTGCCCATGAATAATTGTCCATGATGATGTCAACCTTGCCCTCAAAGAAAAACAAAAATCAAATCGAACTGGAAAAATAAACAAAATAAAAGCATATACTAATATAAAGATGTAAATATGTATAAAGTACCTAAAAACTAAAGTTAGTGATACTTACAAACACAACAAAGGCTAAATCAATAAGAATCAAGTGTTTTTTATAGTACCCATCCCTTGCAACGGCGCTAAAAATTTGATGCGTCAGATTTGGGTTATAAAAATCATACAATTTAAAGTCCATTCCCAATCAAGTATTAATTTAAACATTAATCCCCAAACCACACATATAAGCTAGTATACTCATCATTAAGCATAGTATAAGGAATTAATAAGTATCGATCCTCAAGGAACAAGTACATACTAGTCACTTTTCATATATTATTTGCCCTATTTAAAAAATTGATTAAAAAGATAATAAAATAAATTGATACAAGATATTAGGGAGGAGTAATGTATATAGATAGAAATTACTAAAGACAAAACATTGATTGATTAGCAAATATCTCAATTAGTCATTATTCTGGCATCATGAAAGAATAACTTAGAATCACTTCTTTTGTAATCCATGATTGCCTAATTTCTAAGGAACTTAATGAATATATTCTATCTAACCAGTCTTATTCAAAAGATATATCAAACTTAATCTTCACAAATACCCCTATACTTCAAGTAATATAAACATGAACTAGTAAAGAGCCCTATATTCTAGGTGAAATCATCCAATCTTTGAATTACTTGAGTTCTTGTTCTTAACCTTCTTTCGCAATCTATCCAAGACATAAAAATATGAAATCAATCAAATTGAACCTATTCCTAACTTCGTTTTTCAATTCCATTAGAAAGAAAGAACATTCAACTTAACCAAATAAATCAAGTAACCAAATACCAGAAATATTAACTAATCGATTAAAAAACTAAAGTCAATACAATATCATGAATTCAAAAACAACATCTAAATACAATTAAAGTATTAATCTCATTATTATTTAAGAAAAAGGAAACAAAAAGAAAAGAAAGAACTCATAGACATGCCCTCTTCCACTTCAATTAAAGCCCCTCCTAAGCAATCCTTCTATACTTAACGGATTCTTCTTTTCAATAAGTGATTCTTCTTTTTTATCTTTGTATCCACCTCTCTTGTATATCTAATTCTCTCTAATTCTCATATATTTATAGCTTTAAATAGTGCCAAATTCATTCTTGAAGACTTCTGGTCCAAATATAAAGTAATTACCAAAACGAATTCTTGGAATTTTCCAATTCTGCACAAAATCGGACTTCAGACCGCCTTAACCGACTTAAGCTGGTGCTTGTTCACTTCAACTGGGTCGGTGTCGGGTCAACACTGGGCTGGTTTTCTTTGTTTTGCTCTACTTCTCAAATTTCCTCCAGTGCTAGTTCGGCGATGGTTCAGCTTCATTGACCTAGCACCGGGTCCATATTAGAAATCCGACGTTTTAACTCAAATTTCATCAGTTTCAACATAAAAACTCAGAAAAACCTTTCTATTAGCAAAATATCAAATAAGAAGAGAATTAGCTAGTTATTGCATCAAAAGTATGAGAAAATGACCTCAAATAACTAGGAAAATATAGGTAAATTTATGCCCTATCAGTACTCTGATGAGTTTTTTAGGTCTTATTATGGCCTTTTAGGGACTATTTTTATATTAAATTACCTTAGGAAAATTAAATTGATATGATTTGTTAAAAGATGGATTTATGCATAGTTGTATTCAGTTTGAGCTCACTTTGTGAAATGGGAAACTAAAATTGATATTGCTATATGGGTAATGATTTTCTTTTAGGAATTGATAAATCTATGAAATGATGCATTGTTTATATCAATTGCACTTAAGTGGATTTTATTGTCAGGTTGACTAGTTGAGATTGAAGTCATGGAATGAGATGTTTTGTTTTTGCTTTTGGGATTGTACTTTGAAAATAAATCTTGGCATCTGTTAACCTGCATATTTATATGGGATGAATGGGAATTAGTTCCACATGCCGAATATGATCATGAATAGACTTTATGACTCTTGATATCTCCTTAAGCTTTATTTTGTATTTCTTTACCTTTTGTTACATATTTTATGGTGTTTGAATTTCCCGCCTCTTTTGTGTATTCTCATCTTTTTTTTTTTTATTTTGTAGCTAAGATTTAGAGTTGGTCTTGGAATTGAACTGAGTTTTGTGGCTATACCGTCTATGGATCTTTATTTCTACAATTGTACTAATGGAGCATTATGGCTTTATTTCTTTGTTTTGTATTTTGAAATTTTATTTTGTGGTTGTGGTTTTAATTGGGATTGGCGAGGCTTATTGTGATTAAGGATTGGAGATTAGGTTTGAGTTGTTGAGGAGTTAATTTAGATTGACGTATTGGGTTGTGAGATCTCATTGCTTCTTCTACCCTTTTCCTTTTCCATATTATTCTTCTTTTTGCTATCACTTTTCTAGCATGCCTCCAAAACAATCTAAGTTTTTCCCTAAAGGACAAAGGGGTGAAGCTGCTTCTTCACAGCCACCGCCTACCACTGACTCTACCACTCATCTTCCAAGCCATTTTGTGGATGCTGAATATGAGGAATGGTATCAGACTAGGGCAAATAATAAGATTGTAGTGGAGAAGACCATAGACAAAGAATTTGAGAGAGATATAGGGCTAGTGGCTATTTTTAGATAGATAGGTTGGGCTTCTACCTTAGGTTTGAGAGGGATATACTATCCCACGTTGGTGAAGGAATTCTTCGCTAATATTTCTAAGAAACGCCACACTACTCTAGCCTCAATAGATACCACAGTGAGGGGGGGACACATTCAGCTTACTAAGGGACTACTAGCTCTCATTATCAGAGTGGATGATGAGGGCCCCTGGGTAGAAGTCGACACCTACAATAAGAGGGTAGCTTCTGAGAATACATAGAGATATAATAATGCCATAGAGGAATTCCACTTGCAGTATACCCAGGCTAGGTAGACCATGATTTTTCAAGTTACTAATATGCCTCATTAGTACCACCTTCTTATCTATCTCATAGGTTATAATGTGGCCCCACAAGCTAGTAGCATCAATGAAGCCAGAGTGATAGATATTTATTCTCTTTACAAGATGTTACACTCTGAGCCTATTCTTTTAGCCCTTATTATCCTCACTTACATGAGAAAGGTAGTAGCATCCTGCTATACCTCTAGAGCCTTTACTTTTCCCCTCTTGATCATCCGTATCCTCCATCATTTCCATATACCCACTGAGGGAGAGATACCATTCATCACCAATCTCTAGAGATGTAGTTTCTAATGGGACCTTGATTAACTGTGAATTCCTATATGATAGGAGAGTGGAGAGGTGATTGACTCCGAGAGAGAAAAGGCAGGGAGCTGAGAAGCCACTAAAGCAGTAGCAAGACCCACAACCACTAGAGCAGTAGCAACCACCAGAGGGGCCGCCTATTGCAGTGCTACCCTCTGAGCCCAGACAAACTAGGGGCAAGCCAATAGCTGCAGGGGATTCTCAGATAAAGCTACGAGCCACTGTGGAGAGGATCGAGACTGCACAATTACTTTGAGGACAAATGTAACCCAGCTGCAAGAGATGTACAGTGGTCAGACTCGATGGTTCGATGAGCTATGCAGCTTTCTCACAAAGCAGTATGTAAAGATTGCATGCCATGTAGAGGAACAACAGAAGTAGCTCACAGAGATCCAAAAGGCACAGATATATATTAGAGTGAACACCTAAGGAACCAGGAGTATAAGCTCAAGTTCCAAGAGGATTTTTTGCGCCATATATGGCAGATTGTCTCCCCAGATAATTTTCCACTACCTCCGACTCCTGATGATGATGTAGCTGATTCACTTGACTACCTCCCGAGTGCTGACATGAGCAATCCTCACCCCACTCACTAGCGGACTCACACCCTCTACTTTTATTTATATCATTTTATTTTATTGAGACATCTTTTGTAATATACTTAACGATGAGTATACTTACTCATATGTGTAATTTGGAGATTAATATTTTAATTAAAATCTGATTGGGAATGAACTTAAATTGTATGATTTTTATAACATAAATCAAATGCATCAAGTTTTTGGTACAGTTGTCGGGGAACAATATCGTGAAAGCTTGGAATTCATTGATTTGGCCATGTTTATATGTCTATATATAAATATGTGTATATGTTCTTTGTGTTTATAGGTAACATACCCTGTTGTTTGTATATTTATATAATTTGTGAATTTATGTGTTAATTGTTATATCGTGTGTATTAAGTGAACTTAATTGATAAGTTTAAATTTTTAAATCTTATTTTCGTACTTTTTGTGTAAGATTAATCTTAGTTTATGACCCAACGATCCACAAGAAGTATAGTGGATCATCGGGTCATATCGTGTGTATTAAGTGTACGTAATTGATTAGTTTAAATTTTCAAATCTTTTTTTCATATTTTTTGTGTAAGATTAATCTTGGTTTATGATCCAATGATCCACAAGAAGCATAGTGGATTTTGAGCTAGAGATTGAGAGAACTTTAATATAAATTCAAAGGGCATATAAAATCTAAGATAACCGATTCAGTTCAATAGAAACAATGGAAGTTAACCAAAACAATAATTGTGGTAATGGTGGAAATAATAGAAGCAGTACTAAGGGTGATTTTGCTAAACTTGCAATCTTGGGTACAGATTCGAGTATTGCTAAACTAAGGGTAGAAGCCGAAGTTTTGAAATAAAACCCAATACTATCCAAATAATCTAAAACATAGTCCAATTCGATGGGTTACCTAATGAAGACCCTAATGCTCACCTTGCGAGTTTCTTGAAGATTTGTGACACTTTTAAAATGAATGGTGTATCAGAATATGCTATTGAATTGAGACACTTTCCTTTTTCTCTTAGGGATAAAGCTAAATCTTAATTGAAATCTTTACCTGTAGGATCGATCATTACTTGCAATGGGTTAGATAAGAAATTCTTAGCTAAATATTTTCCCCCAACTAGGATGGCAAAACTGTGAACAGACATTTTTGCCTTCTAACAATTAGCGTCTGAGAGCTTATATGAGTGTTGAGAAAGGTGGAAGGAGATATTGAGAAAATATCCTCACCATGGGTCTTGAATTAGGCATGCAAATACAGATTTATCATAGTGGATTGAATTTTCCCTTAAAACAATTGATTAATGCATCTACTAGAGATACAACAAATTCTAAGACCCCAAAAGAGTTATATGAATTGGTTGAGAATATAGCTATGAACAATTACTCATTGGGCAACCTAAGGTCTAGGGCTCATGTTCAAGAAATTCACAAAATTGATGTCGTAGCCGCCTTGGAAGCTAAAATTAAGGTTCTACCACAAAAGATGGAACAAATGGTGGCCCCCTCTCAATGTCAAGTAATGTTGGGAGATATGCCTTCTTAGAATAGGTTTCTGATATAAATATCGAATGTTTTAATAAAAGAATTTATTTTCAAAAATTATTTATGAATTTACATTTTTATTTATGCACAATTACGTTTGAAAAAGACCCATTGTGTTTAAGTAAGTGGTCCATGTCAATGGAGGTCTTTCACAATAAGGTATGGATCACGGGTTACTTAACACATAAACATTCGTTCTTAACCGATTGATGAGAATGGGAATCTTATCATGTCTAGGTTATTATGTTGTGAATTTTAAATGGGGAATGGCTCACCTTTAGCCAGTGAGTAGTCCACTCACTTCATGACATAAGCTTATTTCGAATACATAGAATAAGACCTGTAGTAGTGGTTTCTTAAAGTACTATATGGCAAAAACCTAGACTACTACCGCTATAGCGTGGACTAGTACTCTACGACTTGAGTATGAGTTAGTGGTCTGACGAAGCTAGAAGCATATACTTTGATATGCTATAGTTGAGGTTCTATAGTAGGGTCAATATACTTGTATGTTAGGTATATGTGACTAGTTAGTTAAGACAGACTAGTACAAGATAGTTTCTATACTATATCGCCCTTTGTGGTTATCTGAATGATCTAAATATCCAGGACCCTGAGAAACATGACTTGGATGTTTGCTTTAGGGTAGCTCCTTTGGAAATCGGAAACAATTCAGGAAGTCGTGGATCATTTGAGTAGAGGCCTAAAGATGGTAGATGTCATTTAGAGAGGTGTTAGTACACTTCTTCCTCTCTAAATATACGGCAATGTATAGAGGGGTATTTTAGTCATTACACCTGTAGGTCGGAGACTTTGCTAACACAGCATTGTCCTTGGGGTCAATATTTCCTTATGGTGATATTAGGAAATATTTAAAATGCAAAATACAGCTATTTATATGGCAAGGGTATTTTAGTCATTTTAGTAGCCAAGGTGGTGTGTCTTTTGGTCTCTAGTATAGACCGTGAGTCCTAATTAAATACAGGTTAAGGAATTGGTCTTAAATTAAATGAAATTTATTTTATTTAAGTAGTCTATTTAATTGTTGGGCTAGAATAAAATAAAGGTCTATGGAGAGAGAGAATTAATTAAATTAGTTTGGTAGGTTAATTAATTATTCAGGGCTTTAGCCCAGTTTGAATAAAGATTAACCTAGGACTAAACTAATATAGGATTGTTAATTGGACTAGTTTGTTTGGGCTGAAAATTTAATTATTAATTGGGCCATTTATTTAGTTCTAATTAGAATAATTAATTAAGCCCAAAAGGTTAAACTAAGAGTCCAATGGCCCAATCCAGTTTAACTTAGGATTTTTATTTAGGTTAAACAAGAGGATTGGATATAACGTTTTTTTTTTTTTTTTGGACGACCTTCTCTTTAAGTGAAAAACCAGCCAAACGTCTCTTTCTCTCTCTCTCTCCAAGAAAGTTCTCCAACCTTATAAGTTGTTCACTAAATAGATTAGGTAGGCCATATACTGGAAGACCGAGAGTTTGGCGTTCACCTAAATATAAAGATGGAGTAGGAGACTTACAGAAATCACACCAGAGGTTTCCACCAGTACACCTACCCCAGTTGCGCACATTTCGGTCCAGCCAATTCTTAGAACGAGGAAAAGAGGTATTTTGTTTAAACCTTAGAATCCGTGCAGAGCACGACCGACGCCCCTCCGTTTTCTTGTGTAAATATGTAGATAGACTTTTGTTATACTTTTGTAAATTTCCTAAGCCCTTGAAGGCTATGCATGTAAATTTTTATAGTTAGATTCCTTGTAATTTGGTCTATAGAAAATTGGCAAACTTTTCTCACCTCTTCGGGAAAAACGGTGTCTACTGCTATAACTTGGAAAAAGTTTACCACGTCTATTATAGGGGGGAAGAAAAATGAGATTGGGTAAAAGCAAACGAATTCAATTGTAAACATTGGTGTTTCTCTTCACCAATACTTGTTATAAATACTTTGTACTCACTTTCAATGAAATGAAATGACTACTTTCATGCAATCAGGTGCCGGTCAACTTCTATTTTTTGTCATTTTTATGTCGTTCATTGTCGTTTTCAATCATTTTCATTGTGATCCACTGCAAAACTACTCAAGCTCACTTTAACTATCCCAACAATTTGAAAAGGCCGGTGTGACATTGGCTAGGGCCTAGCCAAGTCACAAGCATCATGGTTAGTCAGTTGTGGAAAAACAACCCATGATAGTTGGTATCATAGCTTGTAGCTATGCTACTACATTGAGTAGGAGATGGTATCAGGGACCGGTGAACATGCTATCACCACTATCAGGAATTGGTGATAGTGCCGTGTGAATATTTTTCCAAGCCACTGGGAGTTGGTTTTGGAAAACCAGTTGTTGGCTATTGAGACTCGAGGAATCTGTTTTTGAGAAAACATTGAACGATTTAAGTGTACGAGCCAGAAGAGCGCTCTATAGGCAATCAAATTAGATTGTGACCATGTTGGAGAAACTATGGCAGATGAGACAGGTATGAGTAAGCTTGTGACTGAGACCGGACCTAGCGAGCCTACAATGGCTACGATTAGACCATTGTCGGGCAAAAGCACAACAAGGAACCGACTGAAAGTGCTAGAGGCCGCCATGAACAAAATCAGTACCACCTATCTAGGAAAGTTTGAGATGGAAACTAGGTTGCTCGTGAAGCATGTAGGCTTCATGGTATCGAACGTCGTGTGTCTTAGTAGCTAGGCTGAGGATATGGATATCGCATTAAGAAAGATGATCCCCATGATGCAATCTCATAAAGTCAGGCATAACAGTAAGATGTTGCATTACAAAATATACTTATATCAGTAGCAGCTAATGCTCGTGCTGTGGAAGAGGTGCAAGGCATGCTGAACGCGATCTGTACAGATCTAAGAATGCTCAAATTAGGCATAAGATAGGTTAATGTTGAGGGACAAAGGCCGGTAGGGACCATGCGAGCTCCGAAGCTGAAGGTTAGAGAGTTGAAAAGCTTCATGGGAGCAAAAGATGCCAATGGGATAAAGAACTTCTTCTTTGACTTTTGCCAATACTTCAAAGTAGTTGGGATAACCGAGGAGGGCCTAAAGATAGACACCGCTGCTACATACTTGGAAGACAATACCAAGCTATGGTAGAGGGTGCAAGTTGCTAAGATGGAAGTAGGATGGCTGACTATCGAGACTTGGAAGGAGATGAAGACTGCCATGAAAAAGCAGTTCTTCCTACTAAATATGGAGTATGTTGCGAGACAAAAGCTCAGGGAACTGTGGCATACAGGAACGATACAAAAATATGTGAATTCTTTTACTACGTGCCTCTTTCAGATCGAGAATATGTCGAAGATAGACAAACTATTCGATTTCACAGAGGGATTAAAATCGTGGGCCAGACAAGAACTGAACAGACAGCATGTCTAAGACTTGGCACATGCCATTATAGTTGCAAAGACCTTGGAGGATTTCCAATCAGACCCTGTGAGAGAAAGGAAGGAGAACTCCAGAAGAGTGAGTACAAGGCAGGAATCTGACCAAACCCAAGAAGGGAATGGTGGAAACAAGAGACCTAATAAGAAAACTTTTTAGTTAGGGCAAAACTTAAGTGGGGGAGACAGTCCGTCTACCTCGATAGAAGGAAGGAACGGGAACGAAAAGGAAGATGGTGGACAGTAGAAAAGGGCATATGGGTGCTTCTTGTGCAACGAACCATACCTCATTCAAGATTGCCCCAGGAGGGATATTAAGAAACAACTATTGAATGCATTGACCGAACCTGGCACCCTGACAATGTTGGTGAAGGCTATGAGAGTTGATACTCAAGAAGCAGGCCCTAATAAAACTGAAGGCAACGAAGAGGACAGCTACATAGGGGCATTTGCTGGTGAATATGACACCTTGGTGGAGGACGTAACGAAGGGAAAAAAGAAGGGCAAGGGTAAGGGAGTTACCCAAACCCTTGCTACAATGCGGACAGTCCTAGAAGAAAAAGCCCGAGTACCAAAAGGACTTATGATGATAAATATACAAGTGAACAGTAGGTCTATAAGAGCACTGGTGGACACGGGAACAACTCACAATTACTTGGTGAGTCCAGAAGTTGGACAGTTAAGCTTAATACTAGAGAAGGGTACAAGCTTAGTTAAGTCTGTGAACATGGCAGCCAAACCAATTGTAGGGTCGTGCAGCTAAGGTCAAGGTAGGACCAGTCGAGAGCAGAACTACGTTAACTGTGGTGAAGATTGATGACTTCAGGCTCATTTTAGGCATGGAGTTTTTAAGGGACTTCAGTGTGTCCGTGATCCCATATGCAAATGCACTAGTTGTGTTAGGAAAGAAACTATGTGTCATTCTGACCGTGAAATCTAACAAACAATCCAGCAGTGGGTACAGGCTATCGACCATGTACATATTAAAATGAGAGTGTAGGAATGGTATGTATCGAACTTCAATGAGGAAAGGCAAGTCCAAGGCCGTAGACCTTACTTCCAAACCTAGTCACTCGATGGGACGTTCATCTCCAAGATGGCTAGTCCAATAACGTTAGGTGAAACACCCCAACGGAACAAGAAACCCCAAGAGTTTCAAGGAGAAGATGGCGCTAAGGATGTTACCAAATCAAGTGGGAGAGGATGTCACAGGCCGACCTATAACGGTTCACTTACGTGGGCAAGACCTTGCCTATACCCAATCCAAGTGCCTGAAGTACCAACAGAATGCTCGTATGTCTTCGGACGTGTTTAAGAAACCGAAGGGACAGAACGTTCCTAGGTGTACTTGGCCACCTCCTACGATTAGGCTGAGTATGCCTAGGAATGTCCAAGACCTTACCAAGGTTGTCCTAGACATGTTTAAGGATACTCGAGATTCACTAACCGAAGGCCCAAGACGGGGTGAAAAATGACACGGAACGATCCAAGACTAGGCCAACCCGCCATGTCCGATGTCATCACCTAATGCCCAGCCGAGGTGCCCGAGACCAACTGAAAATGCCAGAGCCGTGCGCTAACCCAGGGTGTCGTGCCCTTGCCATGCACCTAAACCAGCGTCATGCACGTGCCGCATGTCTATTGACCAGCCGGTGACGAGCTGACGGCCAACCGACGATTAGAACCGTTGGCCCCTTCGTTTTATTGTGTAAATATGTAGATATGCTTTTATTTATATATTTATAAATTTCCTAAGGCCTTAAAGGCCATGCATGTAAATTTTTATAATTAGATTCTGTGTAGTTAGGTCTATAGAAAATCAATAAACTTTTTCCACCTCCTCAGAAAAACGGTGTCTACTGCTAGAACTTGGGAAAATTTTACCATGTCTATTATAGGAAATTAAGAAAAATGAGATCGGATAAAATCAAATAAAGTCGGTTGTAAATGATGGTGTTTCCTCTCACTAATACTTGTTGTAAATACTTTGTACTCACTTTCAATTCAATGAAATGACTATTTTCATGCAATCGGGTGTCGATTAACTTCTGTTTTAGTGCCATTTTCTGTCACTTTCATATCGTTCATTGCCATTTTCATTATAATCTACTTTGAAACCACTCAAACTCACTTTAAGTGTCCCAATGAGTTCAAAAGAGGCTGGTGTGATATTGGTTCGAGCCTAGTCAAGTCACAGGCATCATAGTTAATCGGTTGTGGGAAAAATAACCTGTGACAATACCCCAATCATAAGTGCCAAAATATGGGTTATTCTCAAGAGTCCTTAGAGTAAGCTACTTTTATGGGGATTGGGAGATAAGATAATAATCCTTGCAATGCCACCTATAATCCTAGTTGGAGGAACCATCCTATTTTCTCTTGGATCAATCAAAACCAATCTAGGCAAAACCCTTCACATTTTAGTAGAAACTAAAGGACTCAACTTTCTTTACCTTATAATGAACCCCGACCAAAGCCATCAAGAAGTTGATGCAATGACTAGAAATTTGGAAGCATCAATGCATAGCCTAAAAAATCAAATTGGTCAATTGGCTAAGCTTCTTGGAGATCGTCAAATTGGATCTTTACTTGGAAATATAAAGAATAATCCACGAGACTAAGATCATTGAAAGAAATGAAGTTTCCTTGCTTTCATATTTTAATTTGGATAAATTTTAATTTCATTTGTTTAAGTTTATTCTTGTTTATTTCCTTTTTGGAATTCATGAATTCATATTTTTTATGGTTATTTACCTTTTTGTTCATCTATTTATATATTAAAAAATGAAAAATGAAAATTCTTGAAAACAGAACTGACAGACTCTAGTTTTCTTTAGGATTTTTTTCCTAGATTACACCCAGCGTTGGTCTGTATACCTTGATCCAGCACTCAATCAAGTTGAGATTCAACGTAAAAAGAGTCCAGCCAACTCATTTTTTTCAAAAACTCTTCACTTCTCTGGCTTTTTCTCTCAACCCATCACCGACTTTCCATTCATAACCATGGTGTGATTGATTTTTAACCTTCAAACTCATCATCAAATCCTTGATTTTTTATTATTTCTTCGGATTGAAATCATAAAATCCCACACCCCAACTTTCCAATCCATTTGATTTATGCACGATTTCCTCAATTACTTTACATTAGATGTTTGCCCATAAATTAGAGAACAAAGTGGTATGATTTTTCTTTTGTTTTTATGGTTCAATTTTGAGTATGGAGTTCTTGCTATTTTTCTTTATTTTTGGGTGAAATTCAATAATTCTGCTTTTTTTTATTTCGATTGATTAATTTTGTGAATCCACTGTGCATGGAATAGTATGGGTCAATGTTTAGTGACGTTATTTTTTTTATCTTAATTCATGCTTGGATATCCATATAGCTATTTTAGCACAAATCTCTTGATATTGTTTTTGTCCTTGAAAAAGGACATTCTTTATGCTCAGGTTGAGTTTGTCATGGTAGTATATTGTTTATGAGATTACTACATTCCCCAGGGTTAATGATTAGATGGTTCTTATGTTGATCATAATCCCCATTGTTGATTGTTCATTGTTCTATTAAGAACTCTTATTGATATTATGCTTGGATTGTAGAACTGTATTTTCATTGCAGACATGTTAAGGAGAATGGGATTGGTGAACTGAATTGGTGTTAAGCTTTGAGGAGTTAGGTGTTTATTGATTTGTGAGTTTGGTAGAGAGTTGCATTTGTATTGAGGGTTGTGGCTTTATTGTGAAATGTGGTCTACTTCTTTCCGCTTGTCATGTCTTTTCTTTAAGTGATTATATCATATCTAGACCGCAAGGGGTGGTCCAGAGCCTCATCTTCTTCTACTCCTTCTTTTGAGCCATTTCCTACACTTCCTACCCAATTTGTTGAGCCTACCTGTCAGATTTGGTACCAAAGCCATGTTAATAATAAGATCATAGTGGAAAACACCTTGAAGCCATCCCTCGTAGTTCTCTTTAGTAATCTACCATGTTTAGGAGATTGGAATGGGAGGTTGTTATTCAACTTCAGGGAACTTATTGTCCTGTGCTAGTCAAGAAATTCTATGCCAATATGCAGGACAAGAAAAAAAACAACCTGGAGACTATATCTACTATGGTTAAGGGGATTCCTATTAAGTTTAATACGGCTAGTTAGCTACTATTCTGAGTGTTAACAATGAGGGACCTTGGGTAGCTGTAGTGTAACACCCCACTACCGAGGCCTATTAGGGTCGGGGATGTCGCCCCATCCACAGGACAAAAAGTCTTTATAACTAGGTCACATAAAATAAAATAACATAAATACTTCAAAATTAAACTTATTACAACCCAACAATACATGAACAAATCTAAAAATAATTGTCTGCTACAATTTCTCAAAAGCAATACATAAACCAAATAACAGAGAGTCTTCAAAATCATAGGCAACAATCTAACTAATGACCTTCACAGCAAGATCGACCTGAAAACATTGTATAAATGGTGGTGAGATCAAAATCTCAGTAAGCTCGTATGTGCTTTGAGTGTTTCAGGTAAAATAGTTCATGTATGCAAGTTGCAAAAGTTTCATAAGAGGAAGTGCTGGCAAGCATTAAATAAATGTTAAGAATGAAGAGTGGTGTTTTTCTTTCCAAACATACATGTGCACAATAAATACAACCACCCAAAGAGGTAGCCATGGCACCACACGTTGGGCACCATGACAATATTACTATCAGACGCCACACGTTGACCATACTGACAAAAGGTAGGTGTACGGCCTACCAAGTGAGATACTCCTCCATCTCTACACTCAAACTTACCGGTTGTCCACTCTGGAAACATACAGTCCACTTGACTGAACTTGCTAGCTCATACTGGTATGACCTACCGAACTGGCATCCTATCCGAGAAAGACTCACCCCTCAGAGGTGGCTACCTATTGAGAGACTTACCTTAACCCTTCAAAGACTAGCCCTAATAGTCTACCCTTATTGAGTACTCAACGTTGTTGTTCCACTTGGGAGAAAAATTGATCATACCATGATTAACTTGGAAACAACATTTAAAGCTTCTAAAATTCTTGCCAAAGTTGGGTTTTAGAAAGAGTTTAGCGTTTTGTGTAAAACTGCTTGTTTAGTTTCAAATGGTTTGCTTGACTGAAATAAAAAGAAAAACTGTCATGAATTGCCTTTACAAAACAAATGTTCATACACATTGCGTTTGGCTTGCCACATTAACTTTGGTCTTCAAAAGAGTCCATGTAGGAGCTTACCTGATCCTTTGCTCTGCTGGAATTCAAAAATCTTCCAAGGTCAACCTAACCCCGTCTGGGGTAAACACAAGGCATAAGATAACATTTAGACTATATCCGCCTTACATAAATATTTCCTAGTTCAACTAGTTACAACCATGTCTAACTATGACCATAATGTCCTAAGCTTTAGTGCTAGTTTGATAAAGTATTTTATAAAATAATTCTAGCTTGATAAGTTAAAATAACTAGGGATTCTAAAATAATTACTAATAAGTTATAGATTCAAATAATAAATTTTAAGTATTATTGCTAAAAAATAAACTAGTGTTAAATATTGAATAATACTAAGTCCTAAATAATATTGGTAAATGGAAATATTTAAATAATATTATTATAAATAAATAAATAATAAATTACACCTAATTTTTCTTAATAATTAATAGATTGTAAATAATCAGTAATAAATAATAAATGAATTATATTAAATTTTTAATTAATAAATAACAAATAAATTTTAATATAAATAATATTTATGGATATAGGTAAAAGTTTTAACTATGGTCCACAAGGTCACCAATTAATTTTAATATTTTATTTATTATTATTATTTATATAAAAGACTTTATTTATTATTATATATATTATTTTTAATAAAAGATATTATTTATTTGACTAATAAAATATTAATAGTTTATTTAATATTCTATTCCAAACCTTTCTAGTAATTTTGAATTTCATAGAGAAAAATATAGTAATAATTCTAATTAAAGTAATACAATTTGTGTAATAAAAATAACCTAGGATTATCAAGAAAATAATCTTTCACCGTGATTTTTCTATTGCTAGACAAGATTCATGAACACATTCCCAAACATCAACTAATAGGCTTATCTATTCATGAACATATGCTTGAATTAACACATACTATCACAAGGCTAATTTCCTACTAGGCATATTCATCATCCATGGCTTCAATGGAAATAAGAACATAAATGCCTAATCACCTTTGGTGTCATAACATCTAACATGCTTTAAACATCCATAACTCTCATTAAACATGATGAACATATATTGATTTAAAAGAAAAATCTATATAGCTTAGTCATATATATCAATCCTCATGTCCTAACTCCAACCCCTTCATCCACATGCATACACTCAATCCCCCATTCATATTCAATCCTCTTATTAATATCTAGGAGACATGAATTCAGAAATAAATAAATAAAAAAAGAGGATTTACGAAGAAATACTTGATAGTCGATCACTTGATGAAGACTAAAGAAGGTCCACACGTTTGAGAGTCTTTAGTGGTCCAAGGAAAAACAGCCATGGTTGATCAACCATTTCGGCCGAGAGAGAGAGCATTAGAATGGAATATTGAAAATTGAATAGAAAAGGAAGGATAAGAAGGTTGTTCTTATTTTACCTTTTTTATGTTCTTGAGACCTTTAAGAAAAAAGCTAATTTTGATCCATTTGAAAATTCTTGTTTGTGTGATTTGGTGTTATAAAGACCAAAAATGAAGTCTAGGGATTAAGTAGAAGTGATCTGAAGTATTTGAGAGTGATGGAGGTGTTTAGGGTAGGTTTAGGCTTGAAGAAGTGTAGTGTGCGTTCTTGGTGTTCTTAGTGTTTTGAGAGAGTTTTGAGAGAAAAGGGCTTGCGAAATTCTGGAATGATGTTGGCCGAATGGTCTAGAGCAATTAGGAGTTTCGGTCTTTAGCAAGATGGAGAGAGAGTGATCAGATATTTTTTTAAATTCAAATAGAGGAAATTGAGGAGTTATTTGAGGTAGAAGATTAGCTAATGGTGATTGATCATGGAATGTTTCTTTTGTTCTTTAATGGTGCCAGTTGAACAAGCTAATCTTGCTGAAATGAATGAAGGCTGTTCAGGTTGTGTGACTAGCTGAAATTCAGTCTATGATGGCAGAGAAAATTCTGGTTTGTTCATTTGATACAAGAGTGTTTTAATGAAGCAAAAAGTCTGGAATTATTTTGAAGTTCAAAAGAGTTTTGGATAGAGTAATCTTAGGAGCTTTTTGAGATGCAATCATGGAGTCCAAATACTCAAGGTAAGTGTGGAGGTCAATGGTGTTCAGTTCATGGCTGAACAAGATCCAACTTTCAAAGGTTTGAAGGGTGTTTTTTGGCCTTGGCATGGAGAGACAAAGCTAGGAATTTTCTGGTTTTCATTGTCCAAAAGTTTCGAAGGTTGATGATTTTTCTGGTGTAGAATTTTCTGCATTTCCTTGGCCCAATTGCAGCTGGTTTTTTTAGGGTGTCTGAAGTTCTTTTAAGGGTGGTTTTCTAGCCTTCTTTCTAGAGAAAAATAGAGGATGTTCTTGCTGAATTGATGGCAAAAGACAGCTTCAATTCCAGCTTCCTAAGCTACGAATTATGCAGGATTTTTTCCTGGTTTTGCATAGTTTGAACAGTCCAAAATTTGCACAAAATTTTCAGCCTTAAAGCCACATGAAATGACCATTTTTCTAGCAGCAAATGGGTAGGATTATTTGCTGAATTTTTCGAAAGCTGTTCTGCAAAAATTCTGGAAAATTTCCATATTTTCCTTCACTAAAAACATGAACAACATGAAGGTAGGATTGAAGGTATAATTATGGTGGTTTATTTCTCTTGGGAACCCATCCTAATTTCTCTCCTATTTTTGGCCATTCCCCTATCCCTCAAGACTAATTTTCAAAATTCAAGGCTAAAGAATTATCACAGAATTTTTTTGGAATTAAAAGAAGAGTTTAATGGATTTTGGATAATTTAAATTATGAAGAGATTAGGACAAAGCTAGAGATAATAAAGGGACAAGAATTCCTCTAGAATTCTTTTTAGGACATGATTATATGATCAAAACATTCTTTTCATGTCTCCCCTAAGACAACATTCCTTATAAGAAAATCAAAAATTCAAACATAGCTAAGATAATCATGAATAAAACTTAAGTGATGAGATTTGAACTCATGACCTTAGAGATTAAATCACAAAGCTCTAACCACTTAACCACACTAACTCTTGTTCTTATTTTCTCACCCAAATATTCTTCTTATCTAGGCCTCAAGCCATCTTCCTATTTTGACCTCTAGAAAAATTATATTTTTACCCTTCCTACCCAATAAGCTTAAACAAGCTAATTAACCTATAAGCCACAATTCTAAAGCACATAAAATAATTCAAAAAGTATGTTTTTATGCAGAATAATATGATATGCATTCCGACCCCCTTACTCTAAGGTTGGCTTTAGGTGGGGGTTTCACATATAGACTATTACAATCAGAAGATTATCTCTAATCCTCAGTGGAGCTTTAATAACATCCATCAGGGATTAGGTATGCATAGGAGATGACCCATTACTTCTTCTGGTTATTTCTCTAACAATGATCTGCAGGCCTAGTTGAGAGCCCTAATCTATATTTTTGCTTTTAATGTTGTGCCTAAAGCTAGTGGATTTAATGAGGCCAGAGTCATTGATGTGTATATCCTCTCTAGGATAATAGATAGTTAGCCTATTCCCCTTACTCCCTTGATTATCCAGTCCATAAGGGATGTGGTCTATTCTTGCCTTTCCTCCAAGGCCTTTATTTTTCCTTTTGTGATCATGCGTATCCTTCAGGCTTTTAGAGTGAGTTGTGATAGGGAGTTGACTAAGCCCACTATTGAGAAAGATGTAGTGACTAAGCATACACTAGTTCAGTGCGGGTACAAGTATCATGAGAGCAAGAAATGTTGGATAAGATCGTTTGAGGTCTGGCACCCCGAATAGAGGAGAAACCTTCGGGTGATAAGGAGAAGCAGCCCCTACAGCCTCAAGCATATGCTAGTAGTTCAAGATCACAACCTAGTGCTGGGTTCGAGGCTAAGATACGCACCCAGATAGAGTAGCTTAGACTCAAGATGGAAACTTAGACGACTATTCTTCTCCAATTTAAAGATTCTATAGCTGATATGTATAGATGGCAAGATGCTCAGGAGTAGCGATTGACTATATTAATGCAACAGTTTTCTGGACAGGCGGGAGGAGCTTCGACTAGCCAGGCTATGGGTGATGGTATCACTTAGGATGATGAGGAGGAGGATTATGATGCTACTAAGGAGACTAATGATTGAGATCCTCTTTTGATTACTTTTATTTTAGCATTATTTTTCTCTTACATTTGTATGACTTTTCTTGGAATTTCTATTTTTCCTTTTATTGTACTTTCATGTTTAGTTTCTTTTTCTAGTTTTATGTGTGTTTTGTTTATTTTGATTAGGTGACTCATCCTTATCAAGAAAACATGCTCTTCGGATGGAACTCAACTCTTTTGTAAAAATTCATAATTATGAAAAGTATTTCTTTTTCTTCTCTTCTTCCCCTCTTATTTTCTTAGTCCCTTGGTTAGGCTTTATTATTATATTTTGGGCCATTGAGGACAATATCCAATTTAAATACAGGGGAGGAGGTCATTCTTTCATCAAGTGCATTGGAAATTTTGAAACTTCTTGAAATTTTGAAGCTATTTGGGATTTTTTTTTTTTTTTTCTTTGCATGAAATTGGCTTGGTTTCTTATGATGAGGTTATGATTTTCTTTTTAACTTTGGATAGAGATTTGTCATTCAATTGGTTGGATTTTGTTGAAGTAAACATGTATATTAAGCTGAGTATTGGTAAGTCTTGAAAATTTAAGTTAACCTTGGATGTGTTTGATTAGTTGAATTTGATTTTGTTCCTTATGTTTGAGTATGGATGATACGATGAAATATGGAAAAATTTATTGATTAATTCTTATTTCGTGGTGTTTAAATTTGCTTTAACTTTAAGTTGTGAATAAGGATATTGAGGTTTAGGAATTGAAAATGCATGTCCTTTCACAAAAAGTGTGAAAAAAAAAAGAATGTTGTTATTTGTGAAAAAATAGAAAGAAGTTCTCTGCTGAAAAGGAAGTCAATATGGAGAAAAGTAGCAAGTATTGTTTGTTACACTCTCTTGAGACTATCCCGAAGGTAAAAGAGAAAAGAAGAAAAGAAAAGAAAAATGAAGAAAAATAATGACTATAAAGGACTAATACAGTGAATGAACAGAAAGTCATTCACTTGAAGCTATTAATTCCCTAAGTCTTCAAGGAAAAAAAAAAGAGTGGAATGTTTCCTTATTTTGCTACTTGAAGTTATGCAAATTTGATTATGATTCTTGAAGTTGGTTAAACAACTTGACTTATATAATTTATGTAGTCTATGTTTTAGCTTAGAGGGTGGAATAACTTTCTTGTACTAAATTTTATCTTGTTTAAATTAACTTTAAGGGCCTTAAAGATATTTAGTTTAATACACGAGTTTGCAAAAGTGTTTTCTTAAAGGGTTGAATGAATAACGAGTCTTTGTTCAAGACTGAAGGAAAATTGTAGCTTTATCATGGATGAACCTATGTTGAGATAGTTATTTTATTTTACCTTATCTTAAGTATTTGCTTGAGGATAAGTAAAGGCTAAAGTGTGGGGAAAGGTGATAGGGCTTAAATTTACCTTTATTTCTCTAGTTAATAAGGTTATTTTGTGATACTTTTGATTCAATAACTAGCCAATTCCCTACTTGTTTGATATTTTATCGGTGAAAAGTGTTTTTGGGGATTTTATGAAGAAAGTGATAAAATTGAAGTCAAAATGGCAAATTTCCAATCGACACCCGGCACCAACCCAGAGAAAAAAACTAGCACCAGCCCTGTTCTAGAATTTCAGGGCAAAACGGGGAAAAATACAGAGCAATCATAGATTTCCAATGCAGACCCAGTGCTGGCCCAGAGGAGGTGAACTAGCACCTGCCCTTGTAAGTTCAAAGGCAGATTAGAAGTCTTTTTTCAAGCATAATTAAGAATTTCCAAAGAAGTCTTGTAGTTTCTAATTTGTACTCAGCTCAAAACTTCTCGAAAACATTTTTTAGCAATAGAGAGGCCTACATAAACAAGAAGAGTTGATGGAAAACATATGAATTCAATGATCAAAGCTGAAATCATTCATTAAAAGAGAGATTCATCACTCAATGAGCATTATTTCAAGAAAGTCCTCAAAGGAGAAAGAAGAGGACTTGTCTATGAGTTCTTTCTAAAACTTTTGTTTTCTTATTCCTTGAACAATGATGAGATCAATGTTTTTATTATATTTGGATATTATTCTTGGATTTGTGATGTTGAATTAGTTTAGTCTTTTATTCAATTAATTACTATTATTGGTATTTGATTACTTATTTTTAGTGATGAATTGATGAGATTAGACCATTCTTTTAATTAACTTGAGAAAGAGCTTAGGCGATAGTTTTAATACTCAATTCTAATTTTATTTTCTTAACTAACGAGAGAGAGAGAAAGAGATGTTAAGTCAAGACTTTCAGTAATCAAAGGTTGTTGATCCTACCTATAGATAGGGGAGTTAATGAATTTCATCTCTTTATCACCTAATGATAGGGATAATTATCAAGAACTTATGTTCTATACATCTTTTAGTTGTTTTAGTGAGATAGAGATGTCCATCAAATTAACTAAGAGACAGTGAAATCATAACTCGAGAGAGTGTGGATTCTACCTTATTCCTTCATGATGCCAAAATAATAATAAATTGTGATATTTGCTAAATAATTCATTGTCATGTCTTTAAGAGTATCTATCTAATTACATGTTTTTCTCTCCTAGAGTTGTGTATATTTTTATCTATTTTTTATCACTTTAGTTGGTTAGTTAAATAATGAATGAGAAGTAACTAATGGTAGTTGTTCTTTAAGGATCGATATTCGTTAATTCCCTATACTATGCTTAATGGTGAGTATACTTGCTCATATATCTGATTTGGGGACCAATGTTTAAATTAAAACTTGATTGGGAATGGACTTAATATTTTATGATTTTTATAACCTAATTCTGACATACATCCAAACACCAAATTCGGTGCCGATTCAATTTTGGAAATCTGTAAATTAGCTCTAAATTCTATAATTTCTGCAGAAAATCTATGCAAAAACCTTTATATAACCAATTATCTCAAAAATATCAAAAAAATAAGGGAATTAACTAGCTATTATACTCAAAACATCACAAAATCACCTTAAATAACTAGAAAAATATAGGTACATTTAGGCCCTATTAATTATTTTAACCATATGCTCCCTGAATGATGCTCTCTGAGTCATCTTGGTGTTTATGATTGCTCTAAGAGCCTTCTGTCTTGTGAGCTAGCTCTTGTCAGCAAATATGCTGGCCAATGACTTGTTGATGTTATATGCAGTGATCATATGTATGTGTTTGAATTGAAGCACATTAGACATGGAGGGCAATATGTAGTAACAATCCATCTCATCAACCTTCTTCCATGCCTTTTTAGCCTCTCGCTCTTCCTCAGTGAAACTATCCCCAATCACAGGACAGGGATCACATAGGACATACTTATACTCCTCAATGATGAATATTATGTCTAGGTTCCTTTTTTAGTCCACATAGTTTGGACTTCTTAGCTTATTCTCACATATAATAACGGCCAAAGGACTAGAAAAACTACCACCGACCATTTTTAAAATTCAAAAATAAAAATTCTCAATTTTAAAAAAAAATAAACAAATAATTTGTGAACTTTTTCCTCATATTATATCCTAATAATAGCTAACGCAATCACTATTATCTATAATATGATCAATTCGATTCTTAGAAAAACTGACATAGCTTCGCGGGAAGGTTAACAGTTTTCTAAACTAAATGTATTAACAACCACTAACTGAGTACCCTTTTAGGTAATGATCTAAAATATAACTCTATTGATAAGATAGTTGTTTCTTCTCATTTTCTATAGATAGGCCTCACACTATAATCTCCAACGTAGGCTGGCCAACCATAGCACATATTCCGGATATCAATTATATCCATCTGTTAGTTCTAAATCCTTGTGGAAACTTTATCTTATACGGGTTTACTCCCAAGGTGACACAAGGAGACTCACGATCTCTAACATGTATCGTGATAGAATCCATGGGACTATTGGGACCCCTCTCCCACTTAATTTTTTAAAATAAAGGTCCTTTTATCAGAAAAATATTTATTTGAAAAAAACTCCATTAAGTATCACACTAAATTCTATAAAATATCTAAATCCATAAAATCTCTATGTCAAGGATGATACCCTTTGAAAAGTTTGCCATGGATTAATTTTACTCAAATTAGAACTTATTAATTTCAAAAATATTTTCCAAAACAAACTAGACACTTTGGTCTCTTATTTTATAACAAAAAAGTTTTTCAATAAAACTCAATTAAACTAGTTTCCTATTAACTTTATACAAAATCTCTAAATACAGATATTCTCTATGTCAAAGATAATATCCTTTGAGAGAATAATTATGAATTAATTTTGTTCCAAGTTAATAAAACTCTTAACTAAAAAATATATTTCTTTATCAATTTTTCAAGACTTTGGTCTTAAGAAAAACATGCACTTAGGTTTACTCCAAATAAGGGGAAAAGCATGCTCAAAAACAGTAGATAGTTTTCATACTCTTTCTATCCTTTAATTCTGAACTGTAGTCACCCGCTTTGTTCAGAAGGCATGACCCTAAGGAAGAGGGGCAATATACTTTCAAATGAGTGACTGGAGATTTTCTCCTCAACCAAGCATCGAGTTTAGGACATCTAGTATAATAGATTAAACACATTAAAAATTTTTTAATGGTCTTTTTTAATCATAAGGTGGTTCTTCCTTTACTAACCATTTTCATGCAAATATTCATCTAAGATAAATAAACTATTGCAAAAAAATTAACCTCGTGTGATATGGGACCTAAAAGAAAAGAAAATACAAGGGAAAAAAAAGAAACTTTAGCTCTTCAGGAGACTAGAACCAATAAGACCAAACAGTAACCTGATCCAGCCCCAAACCACTCCACAGCATCACAAATCGGTCCTTGCCTTCTCAAGGCAGTAGCTGACTTTACTTAATACATATAGTGGGTCCATGGCTTGGAAAGCTATGGACTAGTTTCCTCTTGTTCTTCATAGTCAGTCCATGACTTTCCCAGCCATAGGCTAGCTTCTCTTTTGGAACATAGTCAGTCGCCATTTTTTATCTCCTCGAGCCGACTTTTTATTTTTCTCCAAGCTAATGGCCGGCTTTTGACAACTATGGGCCAGCTTTGTCCATGGCAAAGGAAGCCAGGCCCTGGTTTGCTCCCAAATCTGGTCATTGTTTGTCCCCTAAACTGAGTTGTATAGTTTTCTTCTGTTTTCTTCCTTCTGTATGAATTTCCTCCTCTTTTCTCCAAGGATTTTGGCATTAATGAGGTAACCATTGTTACATCAAAGTCCAGTAGATTTAATTCAAACAAAACAATCGCCTATACCCTTCAAAAGAAGACTTACACGAATTCTATAGAAAAGCGAATAACAATGAATATAAGTGCCTATACCTCCACATACGAGGCATACACAACATTTATCCATATAAAAAACTACGAGGAATCCAAAAAATCACAAGATTGAATTTTATAAGTAAAAGAACCACATTTTCCTGCTATCCTTTCATGTGGTATCTGATCCACTGGTTTGATATAGGAGCATTGAATTTTATAAGTAAAAGAACCACCTTTTCCTGGTTATTAACCTAAATGCTCCTATATTAAACCAATGGATCAGATACCACATGAAAGGATAGCAAGAAAAATTAAACAAGCATAGTGGAAGTAAATTTTAAAATTTTTTCTCGTTAAATGATCAAGAAGACTTACTTCTTTTAGACTTAGAATGAACAACTGGTGTCAGAGTTGGATTAGATGGTGCTTCCTAATTTGAACCAGAGAACTGTTCTGCGGGAATACCTGTCAATCGCCTACTCCTTCGCATCAAGCACGTACTAATTTGCTAACTCTCAACCTTCCAAAATATTCTCTAACCTCACTATAGGCTAATCTACCGGTGAAAATAGAAGGATGCAAACTATATGGAAGAAACTTAGGAGAGCAGTAACATGAGAAAGAAAGAAGAAGAAAAGGATGGCAGCTAGCTACTGAAGCTGTTTCTTTT
Source organism: Voacanga thouarsii (assembly GCA_026120185.1). Taxonomy (NCBI): domain Eukaryota; kingdom Viridiplantae; phylum Streptophyta; class Magnoliopsida; order Gentianales; family Apocynaceae; genus Voacanga; species Voacanga thouarsii. The sequence continues at coordinate 501,968 of JANUWF010001450.1, forward strand.
TTTATTATTATTCTTATGGGAACAAAACTCACGCATGAGACATAGAACAAGGAAAACTACTGTTTCCAACTATTAGTCTACCTCCTCTCCCTTTTTTTCTTTAATAGGCAGCACCCAATCTGGGTTTACAAAAACCCTAATATCGTCTTTCTCATCTAGTGGGTCAAGGCCTAGTCCACCTAATTAATAAGTCCAAGACTTATTATTATACAGATCTTTTATTAATTAATTGATCCTCTTCGGCCTAATATAAAATTACCCAAGACAATTAGTTAATAAATTAGTTTAATTAAATTAGCCCAATAAATTTTTCAAACCCAAATAAATAATTAATTGGACTCTTAGAATAATTCTTCTAATGAGTATTTCATCCAGTAAGCCTATATAGTAAATAAATTATTAAGTTTACTTGAGCTATTCTGGGGACTAAAAGACATATTATTCTTGGCTACTAAAATGACTAAAATACCCTTATTAACAAATAGTTATATTTTATTATTTTAAATATTTTATTTATCACTATATGAAAATATTAACCCCAAGAATAATGTTGCAAATGCATTGTCTTTGATCTACAAGTGTAATGATTAAGATACCCCTCTACGTAGCGCCCATCATTGAGCTAGCAAAAATATACTAACACCTCTCTTAATGACATCTACTATTCTTAGATATCTAGTCTGATAATCCATGACTTTCAGTATATACCCACTTATTTTTAGGAGTTACCCAAAAGCATATAATACTAAGTCACATTCTTAGGGCCCTAAATTATTTAGATTATCTTGAACAAGAACAAGGGGGTAATATCTCCAACTAGGAGCATAGAAGCTATCTTCTATGAATCTATCTTAACTAACTAGTCACATATACCTAATATACAAGTATATTAGTCATATGATAGAATATCACCCATAGTATATCAAAGTATATGCTTCTAACTTTACCAGACTGCCAACTCATGCTTAAATCGTAGAGTATTGTCCATATTGTAATAGTAGTAGTCTACAGTTTCTTCCATTTTAGTACTTTTAGAGACCACTACTATGGGTTCAATTCTACATATTCTAAATACGCTTATATTATGAAATGAGAGGACTACTCACTGGTTAAAAGGTAAGCCTTTCCCAACCTGAAATTCATCAAATAATAACTTTTGTCCTTATGAGATTTGGTTAGGCTTGAAATAGTCGTATTTTTATAGTTTTTTTCCTTAACTTTTATGCATGATTTTATGTGATAATGAAAGTTTTCTACTTATATTTTGTTCTCTTGTGCTTTAGGTCTTGTTAATGAAAAATGAGTAGAATATTGGGTTAAATGATGCATTTTCATACTTGGAATGATTGCTTATGCATTTGAAATCTTGGAACATGTACTTAAACATTGTTTTATGCATTTTTATAAAGACATAGCCGCTATGCAAAATGGAGAAGTTCCAAGAGACATGCAGCACATGCATAATGTAGGAGAATTTTTAGCCCTAGAAATTTGTAAAATTTAAAGGAAAAAGCCACTTTGCTAAATACATGGCCAAAGGCTTTAGCCGTGAAGATGACCGTGCACGGCCGTGCATCTTATCTATGCCACCATCGAGTTATGTTGGAGGGAAAACATGCACCCATGCATATAGGCTGTGTAACCCTCTTGAAGACTTTAGAAAGTCCTAAATTGATCTAGTGGTAGTGTTAAGTTTCCAAATTCAACTAAGAACGGTTCAGAGATATTTTATAAAGCTAGAGGACATCCAAATTCAAATATATCTGAATATACATCACCAAAAACATAATTTTCTGAGGGACAAGTATCAAAAGAGGTTAGAAAAAGAGAAGAAGGTAAGGAGGCAAGAAGGCTTGGGATTGTGCACTTCGTAAGTGTTATCTTTCAATTTTTCTCTTGTTCTTTCTTGTTTCCAATTGTGTTATGTATTTATGTTTTTAATGTTCAAGACAATTGAGATTCTATTTTGTTCTTAAGTTATATTTTGAGTATTGATTTTGGTACTTTGAGATTGTTAAACAAAGATTCTATCTTTTATGTTCTAAGATTATATTTTGAGTATTTATGCAATTTCGGATTTCTCTTTATCAATTGTGCTAATTTCTCTTATGTTTGGCCAACATAGTTGAGAGGGCATAATTGAATATCTAAATAATCAATCTCTTGGTTGTTTTTTTTCCTTGGCATTTGTGTTGAGTTTCTTATGCATGAACAATATAATTAACTTGCATGACTGACAAGCTAAGTTAATTAATCCTTTGATTGATTTCTAAGTAACATCTATTACTTGGTTGGGTTTCGAGGCTAACTGTCTTAACTAGTAATAAGGAATTATGTAATATTCAAGTGCATATTTTCGAGGTTAACTGGGTATGTAACTTGATATTGGTGATGCCTTATATTCTTATCAACTTTATTATTAATCTATGACAATTGATCAATTGAAATATTAATATTTTTGAGAAAAGATTAATCAATTTAGCTTACATTGAGAATGAAGTTAGGGATTTTAACTTATAAGTTAACTAAGGGTTAGTCTAATTTTGCAAGGAGAAGAAATTTAAGTGATTAAAACAAGTTCCTAAAATCAATTGCTCAAGATAATCCAATCTATGACAAGTTTCTAAATTCGATCTCAAGGCATCTTCCTAAAACAAATGGTTTCCTAATTGACTTGGATTTGTTTTCCTATTTTGTTAGTTTCCTTATTTATTTATATTCTAGATTTAGTAGTTTCCTATTTTCCCCCCATTTACTTTATATTTTAAGATATTATAAGATTCATTTAAGTTACTTGTTAACAAGAATTGTTCATAGGATTAAGATAAGGAGAGAATATAAGAGTATACTTCTCTTGAGCTCCTTATATGTTCAACACCCTACTTACTGCTATACTATGTTATATCTTTGAGAGAAGGATTTATAAATTTCTTTTTATTGGGTGCATGACGACTGCATTTAAATGACACTATTTGGAATATCGTAATTTACTTACAATAGATGCTTATTCTTATCAACCTGTTAAGAACTATAGTTTATATGTTAAGTAACCCGTGATCTATACCTTACTATGAAAGACCTCTATTCATATGGATCATTTACTTAAACATAATGAGTCTTTTCCAACATAAATCATACATTGCAAATTAAAGTAAAAGAACACAAACATTGTTAAGAATAAAACTGTATTTATTATATCGAATTTATATCATATACATAATTTGGAAAGCATACATTCCAACACATTGTACACTAGTTATGCCAATGTGGTTTTCCTTAATCCCCTCATTCATATGATGGTAATAAAAGAAACTACTTCAAAAGATAGGCTCAATAGCTTCTCTACTATCTTTGTTACCTCATTCACTCTTCCTATAACATTTTGATTAATAATGGAGTCTATTTCTCGACTTAATTTTCCTTCTAAAATAGCAAGATGAGTAGTAATATTAGAACCACTTACCACTTATATGGTTTGATTTGCTAATCTCCTGTGTTATTATTAACTTTTCCTGTTATAGTTATATTGGTTTTAAAAATAGAAACAAAAGTTCAATATATAGCAAATTGTTAACACAGTTTACCTATCAATAAGCATATGTCTACGACTCTTAGATTAGTAAAAAGATCCACTAAAATATTTAACAAAGTCATAAGGACTACACTTATCTCATTCACCAAGTAATCCCTAGTAGATTTTAACATAACACACTCTTAGTGTTCTATGTGTCAAACTCACTGAAGATCTTTGTTGGACCCAACTCTACTTATTGAACTCCTTTCAATCTTTATTGCTACATTACGGTGGTACTTCATTAACACTAAAAAACTTTTCTATCTTTCCACCAAAAAAGTTTTTGATATGAAGAAGAATGATTTAAGTTCTTCTTGAAAATATAATATAATCACAGTAATTAACTTGAATGGTGAAGCATGCTTTAGCAATGAAAAAATCAGCAAGCCTTATCGAAAGTGTATACTTCAAGAACACTCATAATATTTTCATGAGTTTTCCTCTGTATTGCTTCACCTACTCTTCGAAGGTTTCTTTCTGAAATTTCTTACTTCTGAACTAAACTTACATGGGTTGAAAATGTTGCAATAGAGTGCTTGTTTGTCTCCTAATCAAATTAAGAAACTGCCAAAAGATCATGTGAATCTTCCAAAATATTGCAGTTCCAATTTCAAAAGGATTTCATAATCTTGTAATGTTATCTTTTGAAAGATCTTCATCTAAATCCGCTGGAATCCCTTCCTAATCCAATGAGAATATCTTCAGTGTCAAACATTGCCAATCATCAATTTTAAGTAGTTTCCAAAAATTTTTCTTTTTTTCTAAAGAAACTCTTCTGTAGTATTGTCAAGGATTCTCATTCAAGATTCATATCAATCACCTTGTCAAAGATTCTTATTAATTTGCTTAATAATATCCTCTTTTAGCATTATTTGATGCAAAACCATAATCTGCTAAATCTCTTTCACAACAAAAGTCTTCAACAAACCAAAACATTTTCAAGTAGAATCAATCCACAGATAGTAGATAAAATGTCAGGAACAATAGCATGCAAATAACTAGTCAAAGTAAGCAGCCCTGCTTACTATTATAGACGAAATGAAATTGTTGAAATTGTTCAACCATTAGTGATGCAGACGCAATACAACCAATCGAACCAACGTCAGCAATAAAATTTACTAGAGAACAATAACCCAATAGCATAAAAAAGTATGCCCCCCTGAAAGCAATAATGTAAACCAACAAACCAACAGGATGCTACTCCTTCTTTCTAGATCAAAGAATGCCAAAACCTAAATAGGAATAAGTATATACATCATAAAGAGTCACAATATCATCCTAGATCTATTATTCATTATTGAGAATTATGTCAAGCTTCTATTGTAGAGTGTAAGTCAAGGTAGCTAGTATGTCTAATTGCTGTGAGCATTCATCCAGCTTTACATGAAGAGCGTCAGGAGCTGATGATATAGATAATGCAAAAAGGGTTGATTGTTTGGAAGGCTCCATACGCAACTTGGTAGGAGTGGTCGTCTTCATAGAAGAAAGTGAGTGTTATGCCTTGTGGATAGTATGGTTTGATGTTTATCCTTGGGAACTTGAGAAGTTGTCAAACTGGCTTGATAGAATAAACAAAATTATGTCTTTACAACCTTGTAAATAGGACATATGAAGATGTATTCTATAAGGAAGCATGGATATGGCAGCACTGCATTATTATGGGCAGTTAACTAGGCATGTTTCACAATATGTTGAAAAATCAAATAATCTATATTAAACTTTAATCCTTGCCCTATTTTGTACAAGAGAATCGCTATATCCTTCAACATAATAGAAATGTTAACTGTAAAAAGCCAGTTATAACAAGAAAGCTTGTATAAAGTATAATATAACCCAGTTAAGGTTGAGGATTTTTGTAGCTTGTATCTGGCCATAATATCATAGCACCTCCAGTTAAGGTATCGCATACGTCAATCAAGTTCACCTCGGGTTCCAATCCTTCAACATCTTAGTAATAAGGTATACCAAAGATTTTTGCAATAGTTTCAAGACTAAATACAATAGATACTTCCCTCACATAAACAAAATAATAAAATAGACTTTCTTTGTCACAAATGTTCATTTTCAAATTTGCATAAAATTCCTTTACCAAGGTTTTATTTTAGACTTCTATACAGACGACAAATTCCAACTATCCAACCTTCTTTTATGTATCCTCAAGTGAACTTCTTTAGCTTCACCACTCTTTCAACTAGCAAAGCATTTCTTGACACAATCTTATGTTACTCTGCACTTTCTAAATCACAAAACAATAAAGATTTTTTTGTTCTGACAGAGTGATGTTTTGTTCTTTTGGTTGGGGCTTGCATGGCCTTGCTTGCAGCTCTTGTTTTTCTCTTTCCAATTGTTGATTTTTCAACAATTATTTCCACTTCATGTTGCTCAACAACTTCCCATACTTCAATCATGTTGGCCTCATCTGCTTCTTCATCTATTTTAGAAAGTCTCTTCTCAACAACTTGCTCAGAAGTTCTAGTGTCAACCAAGGTTTTATCAGGCCTTTCTCTAGCAGAAAGCAATTTTTCTCTTGTCTCTAATATTCTACTAACTTCTTCTAGGCTCATTCCAAAGACTCAACTACATGAATTGATTTGTCAAGGGCACTAGAGTAAGTATCAATATTCTTATCTATTTCAACCCAATCAATGTTCGCTTTAGCGTCTGTATATTTCTCATATTCAATTTCTTTTAGGATTTGAATGATTAATGGTCTACAATGACATTAGATACAACATCCTTTCCAGAAGTCTTCTTTACATCAACCCGACTCACAAAAGATTCAAGCACAAAGAATTTAAACCCATCACAAATTTCAAGATTTCCATGAAAAACATAACGCACAAAATATCATGCACCACTAATAGATAAAATAATATATGTACATATATTGATATGTTTGACAAATTCAAGGGGTTCAGCAACCTTACTCGAATCGGTTGTTATTGTAACCTCCTCAACAGAGACCTCTAGTTGTCGAAACTGTGTAGTCATTATATCATCAGTAGTAGAAAGTGCCCTTCGTGTACATCTTTGAGGTTTCTCTGCCATAGCTAGGGTTTATAATGAGTAGGGCTATTGAGAAAATACAAAGAAAGAAAGAGAGAGAAATATCAAGTTGAATTTCTGCAAAAGATTTTAACAATGTCATATGACCCAAGATAGAATGCTTTGTTGCTATGTTGTGTCCTTTGATTTCTGAGTAACTGCCTTAAATTTCTTATCTTACAATCAAATCCCTAGTTATAGGGGGTTGTGATTGTTACACAAACTTCTAACTTGATAACTTTCACAGAATTAAGTCTTCTTATAATTTCTGCATGTTTCCAACATATCCCAAACTTTTCTTTTCTCTTCTTGTTTTCTAGAATTAAAGAAAAAACAACCAAAAAAAAATTTGTTATATACAGGTTTGACATAACAGAAGTTTTTATATCAAAGTAAATAAAGTCCCAGTGCAGTGCTCAATTCTTTAAATCACGTAGCATCAAGAGTCTTTGTAAATATAACTGGCAATTCCTTTTATTTGAAAATATACTCAATCTGCACAATTTTCTATTCCACAAATTCTCTGATAAAGTAATGTCTTATATCAATGTGCTTTGTTCTACTATATTGAACTAGATTTTTTGATATGTCAATTACATTTGTGTTGTAACTGTAAACAATCAACTCTTTCTGTGCAATTCTATAATCCTCCAACAACTACTTCATCCATGATAATTGAGTACAATAACTTCCAGCTGCAATATATTCAGCTTCAGTAATAGATAAGGAAATATAGTTCTATTTCTTGTTGTACCAAGATATAAGATTATTTCCAAGATAGAAACATCCTCCAGAAGTACTTTTTCGATCATCAAAATTTTCAGCCCAATCAATATTACTAAACCTAATAAGGTGAATAGTTAAATCCTTGCTAAAGTAAACATCATGCTTAGAAGTATGACAAACATACTTAAGACCTCTTTTAACAGCTTTCAAATGTGATTCTTTTGAGCTTGATTGATATCAAGAACATATTCCAACACTATATGAAATATCAAGACAATTTGCAGTCAAATATAGTAAGCCTCCAATCATTCTTTTGTAGAGATATTGATCTACATCTTGTCCATTTTTATTCTTTAACAACTTTTAGCAACCACTCATAAGTGTTCTAATAGACTTAGATCCTTTCATATTGAACTTTTTAACCAAGTTATGAGCATACACAGTTTGAGAGATAAAAATTCCTTCTTTTATCTGTTTAATCTGCAATTCAAGAGAGAAATTTAGTTCAACAACTGTACTCATTTCAAATTCAGTTGACATGAATACCATAAAATCCTTTGACATCTATTTTGATGTTAATCCAAACACTATGTCATTAATATTAACTTGAGCAATAGAAAGTTTTGTCTCACCCTCTCTTGTAGCCTCTTCTTAGTAGAAAGTAATTAGTCTTTCATACCATACTCTTATCCCTGGTTTCAACTTGTAAAGAGCTTTCTACAACCTAAAAATATAATCAAGAAATTTTGGATTAGCAAAACCTTTAAGTAGTTCAACGTAAGTTTCTTCCTATAAGAATCCACTCAAGAAAGCATTCCTCACATCCATTTATTGAAGTGTAAACCTTTCAACACAAGCAACAGTAAGTAACAATTTGACTAATTCTAATCTTGCTACAAAAGTGAATGATTCACCAAAGTTCAATGCCTTTTAACTCGTGCATAGCCTTGTGCAACCAATCTAGCCTTATTTCTAGTGATGTTTCCAAGCTTATCAGTTTTGTTTTGAACCTCCCATTTAATGCTAATCACATTCACATATTTTGGTCTAGGTACAAGTTCTCATATATCATTCCTCTCGAATTGTTGAAGATCTCCCTACATCACTATAATCCAGTGCTTATCTGTTAAAATTTCTTTGACATTCTTTGGTTCCAATGTTAATGTATAACAAGCATATGTCACTATATCCTTGCAATCAACTTTTGGTCTTTCTCTAGTTTTTCTAGATTCATCAAGATTTCTATTTATCAAATCAAAATAGATAATACTTTTTTACTTTTAAAGATAGAACTTTTTGTTGAACATCTTTTTGTTCTTTGTTAAAGGCTGCTTATTTATCAATGTTGATTCTTTCTAATATATCTTGCTTGTCATCAGCTTAGATAAGCTCTTCATCATCATTTGATGGTGGTGACTTCTTTGGATCAGCTAATGGAATATATTCAACCACAATATTGATCGATTCCATGACTACTTGACTCTTTTTATTGAACACAAAATATATTCTACGATTTTTGAAATATCTAAAGACAACTACTTCATCACTCATTGCATTGAATTTTCCTAGCCATTCCCTACTATTAAGAATGTAACATTCACTTCTAAAGATATGAAAGTAGTTCAACTAAGGTTTGCATCTGATGAATTAAACCTGGGTATATAAAAATCATATAATTTTGAATCCATTTCCAATCAAGTTTAAATTAAAACGTTAGCCCTAAATCACACATATGAACAACTACACTCATCGTAAAATATAATATAAGGTATTAATGAGTATCGATCATCAAGGAGTAAACACAATTAATCACTCTCGTTCTATTGTTTAGCCAAAGAAATTCACAAAGGCATAATTACTATAAGACAAATATGATACAGGACAATTTCAAGAAAAATCATGGAAGAGGAAAAATGATGTGTGTTTTTTAGGATAGAAAATATTACCAACAAATTACACAATCAATCAAGCTTTAATTAAATTGCCAATCACTAAAACCGTACATATGGGCAAGTATACCCACCATATAGTATAGGAAATAGCAAGTATCGAATCCACGAGAACTTAGACTCCCATCTTACTTTACCCAAATCTTTATTATTTAGCCAATAAAAGAAGAAGAAAATAAAAAGAAAAATAAATAAAGATAAAAATACATATAACTCAAGGATGTAATTTCATGTAACTAGACAATTATTTTGAAAACACAATATTGAATCACTTAGCATTCATCCCAATCAATTGTCATCTTGGCATCATGAAGAAATATAAAGTAAAATTCAATCGCTTCCCAAGTGATGAATTTATTTAGATAAATTTCACTTCATTTGTCAATCCATGGAATCACTATATTTTAATTCATATGATATGTATGGATTTGGGTATAAAAATCATATAAAAACTAAGCACATTCCCTATCAAGTTTACATTAAAACGTTAAACCCCAAATTACACATATGAGCAAGCGTACTTATCATTAACATAGCATAGGGTTCAAACGAGTGTCGATCCTCAAGGAACAAGTATACATTAATAACTTTTCTTTCATTGTTCAACCGACTCCATAAAGTGAAAAAGAAATAAAAAGTAAAATAAAATAAAATAAAATATATACATGTCAATGATGGAGAATTATGTAACTCAAGCCATTGTTTAGACAAACATGATCTTAAAGAACCTAACCATTATCATAACTAATCATTCCCTTGGCATCATGAAGGATTAAGATAGATTCACTTCTTTTTCAATCCATGAAATCACTATCTTCTAGACAAATTAGCATCACATATTCAGCCTCAACTAATTCACCCAAAAGATGCATTAAACACAATCCTTGATTAAATTTCTATATTCTAGCAAACTTAAAACATAAAATTAACTAATGAATCCATATTCTGGCAGACATCAATTAACCTTTAATTACTTTATTTTTAGCAATTAACCCCTTTTTCAAGCAAGTTAAAAGACAACAAATATGAAACTAATGAATTGAAACCACCATCAACCTCTTTTTCAAGCAAGTCAAGGGAAAGAAACAACCAAATAATCTCGTAATAGGCACAAGTAATTAAATACCAAGAAGAACAATCAATTAATCGAAAGATCAAATAACTCTAAATACCATGAATATCTAAACAATGTCGAATTACAATAAAAACAATTAACATATCATTGTTCAAGAAAAAGAAAACAAAGTAAAAGAAAGCACGCATAGGCAAGCCTTCTTCTTCTTCTTTCGAAGACCTTCTTGCACAATCCTTCTTAATTTGAAGAATTCCTCCTTTGATTGAATGATTTTCTATGATAATCAATGAATTCTCCCCTTCCAGAGTGGACATGGTGCCGGGTCCAGTCAACCCACCTGACACCAAGTCTATTCTGCTTTCTCTATTTTTGTTGTTTCACTAGAATGGACCCGGTGCCTGGTCCCTTGGCTGGGCCTAGCGCCAAGTCTGTTCTGGGTTCTTCCTGAAATTCACTATGTTTCCTCTCCTTGACTAGAATGTACCCTGCACCTGGTCCCTTGTCTAGGCTTGATGCCATGTGCATTCTAGAATTATTCACTTTGTTTCTAGAATTTAACTCAAATCTGCACAAATTTGTCAAAAATACTTTTTACAAGCAAAAAGTTAAATATGAAGAAATATGCCTAATTATTATAATAAAAGTATCTCAAAACAACTTCAAATAATTAGAAAAATAATGGTGCTTTTAGCCCCTATCAAGAAGGAATAAATGTATGTATTTTTTACAGAAAGACTTCAAGGCATGGTAAGATGTTATGCAAAATTCATGACCAATTCAACAACAATTCTAGCGCCGAGGAAAATAATTATGAAACTCACTCTCTCTAGAGTTATGAATTTCCTATCTAAGGTAAAACCAATGGACATCTCCATCTCATTAACTTCACACACAGATGCAATAAACACATTATCCAAATAATTTATCAAGAAAACAATATCCATATCTCTAGGCAATATAATTGACTTAACAAAGAAAAGAAATCAAACCTCTCTCTTTAGTTACTTAGTATTTACCCTTAACCTCTCTCTCGAGTTAATTAAGAGATCACTAGTATTGAATTAATTAGTTAGCAACCCATTCTAACCTCTCTCTCAAGTTAATTAGAAAAGAACCAATTGATCCAACAAGATAATATGCTTAAGTAACCAAAATACTAGAAACATGTTATAAAATTAATCACAAAAGATATCATTAACACAAACCAAAATCTTAAATTCAATTTCTCAAAAATACAATAAAACAATTAAGAACAACATTTTTAAGAAAGAAGCACAAAAGAAAGTTAGAGAAATACTCATAGACATGCCAAATCCCTAACTTCAATAAACTTTCTCTTAATAATGATCCTTTTCTTCCTTACTCTCCAAGAAAATACTACATGATTGGAAGTATTTAATCTAAGTAAATCACTCTTCTTGTCTTGTACCCTTTTTCCTAGTGTCAATGGCCTCAATTTATAGCTACAGAAATTCCTAAAAGTCCTAAAGCCAAAAGAAGAAGTTTCCTATTCAAATTAAATTTTGTAATTGCACAAAATCCACTAACTTAACAACAAAGAAGAGCCAGCCATGGTTCATGTATTCTAACCCCGTGTTGGGTTTATTCTGGACAAAATTCTTGGTTTGTTTACTTCAAACTGGTCACAGGATCATGCTAGGCGGTTAAAGGCTTCATTATTTTCCTTTAGCTTTTCTCTAAACTACAAGACGGTCCAAGGATAGACTGTTTTTTCACATGCCTATCTTTTTCCTCTAAGGCGGTCCAAGGATAAGCTTATTCTTGCTAAGGCTTCACTATTCCTTCACAAGCCCTTCTTGTTTGATCAAGGTGGTCTAAGACTATACCCATCCTTGGACCGCCTACTCCTTTTATTCACTAAAGCTTCATTGTGTAGCTTGGTTGCTAAGTGGCTCGATTGGCGTGGCTTACTTGGATTTCTCCTTAGCTTCTTCTATTTCCTTAAACTTTTCATGCCTTGTTCTCTGTTTTTAGCCTTTGATTCTTCCCTATTTCGTGGCCTTATTTGCTCTATTCCATTATCTCCATTTTTGCTTTATTTTTACACATTTTCTGCATAATATCAAAGGACTACCCTTAAACTAGCAAAATATCAAATAGGAAGGGAATTAACTTGTTATTGTATTAAAACCATCACAAAATCACCTTAAATAGCTATGAAAATATAAGTAAATTTAGGCCCTATCACATTCCCTTACATTTTGCTTGTCCTCAAGCAAACACTTAAAATAAGGTCAATAAAACAGATTATCTCTCACAAATGTTTGTCTATAATAAAGCCACGATTCTCCTTCAAACCTTAGACATAACGTTGTCATTCATTCAACCCTTTAAAAACCTTTCATAAATTCATACATTAAACCAAACATATCAAGGCCCTCAAAGTTAAGTTAAACAAGTTTATACTTTAATTTAAGAAAATTGTTTCACTCTTCAAGCCAAAACATGGATATCATAAATTATATAAGTCAAGTTGTTTAACCAATTCTCTAGAATCATAGAATCAAACTTGCACAACCCAAGTAGTAAAATAAGGAAACACTCTGCTCTTTTTTTTTTTCAATAATTTAGGAAATTGATAGCCTCAAGTGAATGGATTCCTCTTCACGCACCGTACTAGCCCCCTTATAATCATCATCATTTTTTTCCATCATTTTTCTTTCTTTCTTTTTTTTTTTTTACCTTCTTGCCTTCGGGATAGCCTCAAGCGAATACATCGAACAATACTTGCTATTTCTCTCCATATTAGCCCCCTTTTCCACAAAAAAATTGTCAACAAAAAAAAATGGTAAGAGCATTTTATTCTAACTCAATGCTTTTCTGCTCACATATCAATATTTTTTCTCCACTCGTTGTTGTCTACCAAAGGACATGCATTTTGCATTCCCCAGACTTTTTTTTTTTTCTCACATTTCTTATTCACAACTCAAAATCAAACAAATTAGAAATTTATAACACAAGAATTAGTTAACAACTTTTTCCATATTTCATCATATCATCCATATTCAAACTTAAGGGTAAAATAAAATCCAAATCCCAAAATATAACCAAGATAAACTTAAATTCTCAAGACTTAACGTATTCAACCTAATACACCAGTTTACTCCAATAAAATCCAAACAATTGTATGATAAAATTATATCCAAAGTTGAAAAAAAAAATCATACCCTTATCATAGGCAAAACAACCTCATACCAAAAACCAATTAATCATGTAAAAATTAAAAAAAAATTGTCCCAAATTTGTAAGAAAAATGATTATAATTTCAAAAGGATGCACTTTGTGAAGCATTGAATCCCTCCCCTACATTTAATTGTCCTCAATGGCCTAAAATATCACAATAAAGCATATTCAAGGGACCAAAAAGATAAAGAGGGGAAAAAAATAATACTCCCCAAGGCAGATGAGCTCCAATGAAAGTGAATTTCATCTTCTAAAAGCTGAAAGGACTATTATCATCAAGAGTGGAGTAAATAAACCTAAAAAGAAAAATTAAACATACCAAGTAAAAGCATAAAAGAAATTAAAAGAGAAATAAAGAAAAATAAAACAAAATAAAGGCAGACTAAAAAATAAAAGAAAAAATAGAAAAATAAACAAAGCATTCAAGAACCCCTTGAACTTGAGCCTCCCAACGGGGCCTTTAGGTCCTTCTTGACAATCCTAAATGTGACACCAGTGATCTCTATGAATGTCCATATTGAGCTTGATATGGCACAAGAACACATCGTGCTTGTTTGTTTGGTTTGGTCCTAGGCATTGTTGCTTAACAACAAACAAAGCTTTCGAAAGAATTTTTGCAATGAAGCTCAAAACACAACTCCCTCAAGTGTTTCCAAATACCTCCCTCTAAATTTTTCTTGCAACAATTTCTTCCACATATCCACTTCACGGTTATAATAGCACAATCCCAATCTACAATTTCATCAACTCCAACAACACAATCAAACACAAAGAGAATATCACAGTAAGCTCACAAATTGGCTAAAATCATCAAGAAGTCAAGAATTTCAAGGGAAAAAAAAGTATAGGCCATTTTAGAAGACATAAAAAATCAACTACTATATTTCAAAGCTGAGTAAATTTTTCCTCCAAATTGAATATAAAAAAAACTAAGAAATTCAAGAGGATTTTGAAAAATTGAAGAAGATGGTAGGAAGAAGACAACCGGTGAAGAGGAGCAAAGAAGAAGGAATTCTCAAGAGGGAACAAAAATGGAAAGCTTGGCTACCTTCTTATTCACTACTAAAAATTCAGGCAAATACGACGGCCAGAAAACCGTCGTATTTGTGAAAATACCGTCGTTTTTGCTATAAACGACGGTCAAATGAAGATTTTTTTACTATCGTATATAATGGCGTTGTTTTTATTAAAAATGGCAAAAAAATCGTCATATTTACCTAATACGATGGTCAGGGAAAAGTATCACAATTACTCACCTGGATTGAGATTCTACAAACCATCACATTTGGTGAAAAAATCGTCGCAATTGTTCCAAAAATATGACGGTTTTAAACCGTCGCAAATACCTATTAATTGCGATGGTTATTTGCAACGACCCTAACCATTGCAATTACTAAATATTTGCAACATTATCCAACCATTGTATTTATTCTATTAAGCCATTACCAAATGCGACAGTCTTATGGCCGTCGCATTTGATAAGCAAATACACAGTTTTGTAACCGTCATATTTGATTAAAATTTTTTTAAAAAAAAATTGTGACCATCGCATTTGATAAGCAAATACGACAGTTTTGTAATCGTCGTATTTGATTAAATTTTTTAAAAAAAATTAATTGATTGATATTGTAAATTATCACGGATTTGCCACGGATTATTAAAAATTAAATTTTTTTGAATTTGACCCTGCACACGTATAATTTCTTGCCAAACGCAATAGAATCAACTTATACAATACTAAATATAATTAAAAAAACATAATTTTCTCATTTGAAGTCAATTACTAAAGTCAATTAACTACATATCATTTGACTACATATCTAACATACACCCACAATTGTATACAACTACTTTTCCTATAGAACTACTTGACTAATCTGCAAGCCCTTATATCTACATTCATTAGCCTCGTAAAACATGCAAACTTCCCAACATCTTTGTGTTCCTAACAATTTGCTTCACCACTTGAGCTTCGCAGGAAAATACTGCAAGAAGAAAAGGAAATACATCATCAATAAGTTAGGTAAAGAAAGAAAAGCAATATGAAAATGACTTGAAAAAAAAAATTGGTAAAGTTTCCCCTATATACTAGACATTTCTAGGCACAAAGCCACCACAAAATCAACATAAAAAAAACATTAACTGTCACAACAATTATTCAATATAACTACGGGTAATCACCCATTACCCATAGGGAATGATCACCCATCACTCACAAGGGATGATAACCCATCACTCATGAGGATCCATTCATATAAGTAAAAAATGAGAAAAAAAAGATGCAGTGGGTATCCCAGGGGGGAGAGCAAAGTGGAGAAAAATTGATCCATTTCTATTCCATTTCATACTAGAAATGAAATGCACAACTTGAAATCATTCCATTTCATATTTCTTCTTCTTCATATACAAATAAAGTCTTCATATGCTATTCCAATTCTTCATCCACTTATCAAATTATAAAATAGCATAGGGATCCATTTACATGAAGTAAAATTCTGCATTTTATTTCCTTGGCATGCTTCCTTGTTTTGAGTATAAATTTCAATCTTGCATTTTACTTCATCATACATTTTATTCAAATCCCCTCTTCAAAGGAAAAATTCTGCATTTTATTCCTACTTCATCATACCACTTGAAGATCATTGAATTCAATCCAAATCCCCCTTTAAACACCATCTAATCACTGATTTTCAATCATGAGCAAAACAGAAATATCACAAATGGTGACAGCAAAAAGAAATGACGAGAAGTTGCATTGAAACAAATATGTAAACATTTTATTCCACTATTGTAAACACTTATCTACTAAGAAAAATGAGACCTTTTCAGTTTTCTCTCTCATTGCTGAGCTATCCAACAAGGATCATCATATATACATATTGTCTACTAAGAAACAAGAAGAGGAATATATATGATTGGAGAGGTTCTGAAATAACTAGTTTCACAAAAAATGTAGAGAAGTTTGTGATAATTTTGATTGGCAAAGAACAAATTAGTATTTCATACCTTGGTATCAATATCATCGATTAATGGAACTTGCTTGTCCAATTTCTGAACAAATATACCAGAAAAGAAAAGGGGAAAGAATCAATCGCAACTCCCTCATGAGGCCACAGAAATAATTAGTAGAAAAGCTACAGAAATGACTACATATCTAATATACACCCTCAAAGCACGAATTTGACAACTGGATAGAGAATTGAACAAAGAACTAAATAGATAAGACTCAAAAATTAACTTTTCCCCTTCCTCCTTGTCTCTTTCTCTCCGTATCTCTTTTTAAACAATTAACCTTTCATCTTCCTCCTTATCTCTTTCTCTCCTTGTCTCATCATCTTCCTCCTTATCTCTTTCTCTCCTTGTTTCTTCACCTTCCTCCTTGTCTTTTTCTCTCCTCTCCAGCCCTCCCTCCCTTCTTCCCGCACAGATATATATATCTCTTAGTCATCAGGCATTGGTGGAAACTACAAAGGCACCAAGATTTCTTATTCAGTTTTCTTTCTCAAAAATGGATAGTTATAATTCATTTGAGAGGTGGTCAAATTTTGAAATAGCTTCCAATCAAGAAGATTTTGATGTGTTTTTCTTTCCGAGCCAACCACTTCCTCTTGATTTAAGGTGAGATACTTTTAAGGCTTTTTTTAAAAAAATGGGAGTTTTCACTCGTCTTCTTCATCTAGCTTGGTTTGTTGTGTTATAAATCAGTGAAAGTTATGAACATGCTACTATGGAGGAAATACCTATTGAAGGTATCACTTCAAACGAAGTTCCTGTGGAAAATAAGGTAATCAGGAGGTAGTAAAAGGATAAGGGCATTAGCTCCAAGACACTATCAAGAGCAACCATTTTGAAGTACTTTTACATGTCAATTACTCGAGCGGTCAAAGAATTGAATGTTTGTTGAACCAGTCTCAAGAAAAGATATGGAGAGTTGAGAATTCGTAAATGGCCTTACAGAAAGTTTATGAGCTTGGAGACCGTAATCAAGACTGTTCTGCGAAATGTAGAAGGAGGAGTACATATGGTTGAGAAGAAAATGGCCATTAAGATACTGGAACGTGAGAAGAAGTTGATGGAAGAAATCCCTGATGCGAAGTTGGAAGACCAAACAAAAAGGCTAAGACAAGTATGTTTCAAGGCCAAATATGAGAAGCGAAAACTCAGGGATCTGGAAAAAAATTTGAGAGGCAAATGTTAGTCTAATTGCTTTGGTTACATAAGGTCAAGTTTATGATCTTTCTCAAATTTTCTTTACATTAAGAAGATGCTTAGGCATTAAAATCTATTGTATAAAATTAAGCTTAAGGATAATCAACTTATTTGGAGTATTAAGATGACAAAAAAAAAATTGACAGAGTTTCCCTTATATACTAAACATTTTTAAGCACAAAGCCACCACAAAATCAACAACATTAAAAAAAAAAAAACATTAACTGTCACAACAATTATTTAATAGAACTAATGTAAAGGCAATCACCCATTACCCATAGGGAATGATCACCCATCATTCACGAGGAATGATAACCCATCACTCATGGGGATCCATTCTTATAAGTTAAAAAAAGAGGAGAAAAAAAAGATGCAGTGGGTATCCCAGGGGAGGGGGGAGCAAAGTGGAGAAAAATTGACCCATGCTTCACTTAGCATCTAGAATTCTCAAAAATAATATAGCTAACCATATATACTGTAAATTCAAACTGTACTGCTAAGCAGAAGTCATTTAAGACTTTTTTTTCCCATTAAAGCAGGAAACAGGAAAAGCAACTTCAAGCTCAAAATTTCAAAATGAAGGAATCCAATAGTCATAACTACAAAACTCAAATTAGCTAAAACGCAGAGTAAAGCCTAATATGAATGTGTATATTCAACAAATGAAAGCATTTCTAGGGGATTAAAATGAAAGCAGAAATACTGGAAAAGGCCAATTGAATTGCGAATCTGGACATAGAGAAGTCAAATTCAAATTAGTATTAAAAAAAATTATTTCATTACATGCAACTTTGGAACACATTGATCTAAATATCTTGTACAAATCATCCAATTAGGCCAGAACAATAAGGAAAACTTTAGCAATTCCTCCCCATGACCCAAGTCAAAGAAAAACAAAGAACAAAACAGAAGAATCCATCAATTGATGCTCAATACAGTAAATTGGTAGTTTGGGCTGTCAATAACCGCATCAATAGGATAATAAGGACATCCTTTAATCAAGCATATCGCCTTTTTTCTTCTGCCTCCAAGAAAAAGAACAATAAGCCCTTCTAACTGTCACAGCTCTTAAATAAGATTTTCTAAGAAACTCAAGTCAAATGTTTACAGAGAGGGTAAGAATAGTAAAAACATAAATTTTGCTGTCTTTCGTGAGGTTTGAAAAGACAAAAAAAAATTTAAAAAAATCAGATATGATTAGCTTAATAGCACTAGCAGAAAGAATGATATAATGGAGAAAAACAACCAAAAATATAGTAAGGGAAATAGGTGCCTATTGTTGTTCACAGCGGGCTGGGGGAGCTCGAGAAGAGCTAGGGGCCGGCGGGTGGGGGGCGAAGGCTGGAGGGGGTTCACGGGGGCGCCGGGGTGGGAGAGCTAGGGGATGTGGATTGGGGGAGCTTGGTCGCAGGGTGGAGGCTGGAGGCGGGGGGGCCGCGGGGTGGGGGGAAGGGAGAAGAGGACGGGGGGGTTGTGGCATAGGTGGGCTCTACTGGGGAGGGGGCGGAGGCGGAAGGCGGCTCGCGAGGTAGGGGGAAAAGAGAAGGGGATGGGGGCAGGGGGCAAGCGCTGGGAAGGGGCGAGCGGTGGGAGGGTTGTTGGGGAAGGGAGACACCAATGGAGAGGGCCAGATATGGGTATAGGGGGGAGGCGGGTTGGGGGGTTGCAGGAGGGGTAAGGGGCGGGGGTGTTGCGTGGGCGGGGGGTGGGAGGGAGAGAGCTAGATCTGGGGTTGGGGGTGGGGAGGTGGGCAGGGAGGGCAGATATAGAGTTGGGGTGGGGAGGCGGGCAGGGGGGGCCAGCAGGAGGGGGCCTATAGCAGGAAAATGGGGGAAGAGGCGGGGGGTTGCGCGGGCGGGGGGCGGGGTGCTGCTGTGGGTGGTTGAAGAAGGAAGAAGAAAGATGAAGAAGCACAGTACAAGAAAGGTGTCCAGTAAAGAAGAAAAGGAAGAGGGAAGGCAGAAGAAGGCACAAAGGGAGAGTTCTCGGACAAAGTGGATGGCTCCTAGGTAGAAAAAGAGACTGTAATTGAAGGTGAGATTCAAACAAAGAAAGCGATTACTATTAGACAAGTATGATAGAAAATGTCAAAAATGTCAAAAATAGACAATTATTATCTAATAGTACACAATTATTGTTATAAATGTCGAAAATAATTGCTATCTAAGGACATGAAACCATTGATATAAATGTCAAAAATTTTAATTAATGAATTAATTTAAAAAAATATTGCAATGATCGAAATATTATTGGACAAGTATGATAAAAAATACAAGTTAATATATAAGAATAATTAATAATTATTAAAAAATACTAAAAATGATGCCGGTGGGAATTGAAATATTATTGGAGAAGAATGACAAAAAATACAAAATAAAATATGGGATTAAAAATAAAAACCAAGCCCCCGGCGAGGATCGAACTCAGAAACTTTCGCAACCTCAATTGCGTGCACTATATAGGTTATAGGGATAGATAACCAAGAAATTGCACATATATAATCTCTCTCTCTCTCTCTCTCTCTCTCTCTCTCTCTCTCTCTCTCTCTCTCTCTCTCTCTCTCTCTCTCTCTCTCTCTCTCTCTCTCTCTCTCTCTCATATATATATATATATATATATATATATATATATAACTTTAAACATAGTTGAATTAAAAAAGAAATACTATTAAAATATATTCAGAATACTTTTGCAAAAATTAAATATAAGAAAATAAATTTTAATAATATTAGTCATAATATATACATATACATATAATACAATATATACACACATATATATAATACACACACACACACACATACATACATACATACATACATACATACATACATACATACATACATACATACATACATACATACATACATACATACATAACAAACAAAAGAAACGAAGGAAAAAGAAAATGTAATAATCAAGAGATAGGATACTCTACCTAGGTATATTATATAACAATTATTTAAATTTAACATAAATGGCAACGAAATATATACATAGAATGTCTATATACATAATTAAATGTAGTAATCAAGAGATAGGATACTCTACCTAGGGAGATAGGATACTCTATCTAGATATATATGTACACACACATATGTATGTTCGTAATTAACAAATTACTTATGTTACATAATATATTAATCTAATACTCACTAACTAATAATGATATATTATACTGTATATAAACAATATGTATACATCTTAGAATAACTAATTATAATAATTAAAATGAAATTCAAACTCTTTACTATCAATATATGAAAACTTAAGATGTAAACACAAATGTATTTGAAAAATCAATGATCCAGCCGTTAAATTTATTGTAATTATTACCAATACTAATATCTATAAGATAGAAAGATATCTTAATATTTACAAATATAAAGATATCAAATTAACGATCCACCCATTAAATTTATTATAATCATTACCAATAGTATTATGACTAATTTTGAAAATAATCAGATAAAATTTAAGATCATTTTGAGAGGCTTTGTTATAACTAGACTAAAAACAACGGTTAAAATAAATTGTCGTATTTGACCTATTCTATTGCGACGGCTAGTACATAACCGTCGTATTTGGCCTACTCTATTGCGACGGTTTGTATAAACCATCGTATTTGGTCTACCCTGTTGCGACGGTCTAATTGTTAAATTCAAAATTATATTTATATTTTCTTTTAAAATGTACTAAAATTAAAAAATAGAAAATGAATGGATAATGCTTTTAAAAGAAAGGCAAATGGAGCACAGGATTTCTTCCATTATCAAAAGCAAAACACTGAAAACCATTTTAATTTTTTATGGTGGAAGTGGAAAAGATTGAAATATGGCCTACTAACCGCACTAGAATGAATGACAAATTTGACCCCAAAAAAAAACAAAATTATTTTTTGCTTGGATTGAGGGAAAGGAAATGAGAGGGAAAGAGAGGAATATGACAGTAAGAAAAAGAAAGAGGAGATCCGGTAACCACTATTTACTTATAGTATTTGGTTAAATATAAATAAAAAAAGAAATAAAAAGTTAAATATAATTTTGGTGAAGGAAAAGGAAATGACATGATTAATTTGTGCTTATATCTTACTAATGGTTTGATGTAAGATAGGCGATATCGCCAAAGCAATTACCCTCATGCTAACACAAAATTTATTTTAATGACTTATTTAATATTTTTATTAATTCAAACATCTTAACAAATCTTTTTCTCCCTTCCCAAGATCCCACCCACCATTATCTTACTTTCTCTCTCTACTCTTCTCTCCATTTTCTCTCTCCTCTCCCATAGAAATCTTCCACCACCCCCTCTCTATCTTCTCTCTTCTCTTCCTCATGAAATCTCCCTCTTTCCTCTTTTGCTCTCTCCTTCTCCTTTCTTGTAACACCCCACGACTACGTACCCTAAAAGGGCAGGGATGTCGCCTCGTCCCGTAGGACAAGGGGTCTTTAGAACGAGGTATAAAATATAAAGGTAATCTCCAAAAGGATCAACTTAGATAAATAAAGAAATATTCTTATTACATCAGGCTCAACTTGGAGCAAAACAGAATAAAACAAAATATTGTTTAGGAGCATAAGCAATAAATGTCTCCTAGAACGGATAGAGAAAATAGCAAAATCTTCAACTATTACGTGCCCTGCTGACTCAGCACAGTCTATCTCCTGAAAACATGATGTAAAACAGTGTGAGAATAAATCTCAGTAAGTCCTGTGTGTGCACATGGTGTTTTGAATAGTACGTGTATGCAAAGTGTAAAACATTTGTAAAAATAATTTGGCAAGTCATAAACAATCTCTTTTCACAAGGAGTGGGTTTTTCTCATTGTCACACTTTGCACAAAATAAATCCTCCACTCGGATAAAAGTCATGTCACCACACGTTGGGCTCCATGAGAACAAATTGGCCAAGGCACCACACTTTGTGCACCTTGTTCGGACCAGATTACCACACGTTGGGCGTTCTGATCAAGGTGAGTGTACAGCCCACCAGGTGAGATACTCCTCCATCTCTACACCCAACAAAACCATCCGGGTGTCCATGCCAGGAATATAAATAATACCTTTCAGGCATAATGCTAGCTCGGATCGGCTCGACCAACCAACACTGTCGCCTTTTCAAGCGAGTTCATCTTCCGGAGGTAGCCTCCTCGCCGGAAGACTTACGCTAGCCCTCCAAGACTAGTATTGTTAGCCTACCCTTATTGAGTACTCAACGAACATATCCGTCAATTCCTGATTCAAAATATTTTCAAACCTTGGCTTTGTAAAACGTGGTTTTCTTTAAAAGAGATTTCTAAAAATTTAAGGAAATGAATAGTTTTCTTGCTAAAAATCGTTAGTTTGACAAAACCGTTTAAAGAATAAATATCCACGTTTACAACCCAAGCAAACATAGTTTAAAAATAGCTTTACCAAGCTTCACAATATAGACTTTCCATCACAACATTTAACAAAATATTTTATAAAAGGACTTACCATCACAACATTTAATAAAAGAGTTTATGCAATGACTTACTTGATATGCCTCAGATAAATGCGATAAATTCACAACTGGCTTTCCTCAATTATCCTCCTGATCTAAACCACATAATATCATGATCAGGGTCTCAATTAATTCAAACATGCTCTAATCCCATTTATTTTCATAACAATTCGCAATCCCCTATTTAATTCCAAGTAAACTATTCAATCCCCAAAGATCATCTACTACGACCACATATTCATCTCGCTAATAAACACCATTAAACTTTACTTTTGGCATCTAGGGAGGGTATTCCCTTACCTTGCAACTACCGGGTAATGAGGTCTCGATGCTCCTATGGTGATCGTCCCGAGTTCGCTTGAGAAGAAGAGAGAAGCTATCTTATTTGCTTCACTTGACCAAAAATTAAGGAAGAAGAGGAAATTAGCCTCTATAGGGCGTGATTTAAGGGTAGAAGAAAGAGAAAAGAATCATTAGAGAAAACGGCATCAAGAGGTTGAAAGGATTTGTGTTTACCTTAAGGTGTGTTCGATTTTTGCTTGGAATAACTCTTGTGGTTTCGAAAATTTGCAGAGAAATGTTGCTGAAATTTTCGTGTAGAATGGAGAGGGTAAACAGTTGTTATGATTTAAAGTTGGAGAAGATTGGTTTAGGGTTAGATGGTGATGTTTAGATAGACTCATAATGGCTTTAGGTTTCTTGGACAGCAAAGGCGGAATTTCCAGCTTGCGCGCGCCTCCTTGCTGCCGATTTTAGGGGAGTTTTATGGAGGGAAAAATTTTGCAATTTGCTCCTCTAAGCTGGCTGAAACACTGCTCAAAGGAAGGGCTAAATGTGTTCAGAATTTTGGACCAAACAAGGAAGAGTTTGAGTGAGTTTTGATGACTGAAAAATCCTGTGCATGTGCTGTGACAATTCTGTGCAAGTGTAGCAAGTTTTGGACTGGTTTGGCTGCTATAATTCTACCGAAATTTCCAGAGGAAAATTGAGGGTTTTAGGCGCTGAAAATAGCTTGTTCAGCTGGGGTTTTTCAGTGAATGATGTGTGCAGAATTTCGGTTGAAGTAGGAACACAAAGCTGGCCGAAAATCCTGCACAAAGCTGTCCAAATTTTTCTGTGTATATGCTGGATGAATTTCAATGTTTTTGTGTGAATAAAATTCTTGTTTTGTGCAGCTAAGGTAGTTGAATTGTTAAGGAGTGTTCTAGGTGGTTTGAGATAGGATTTTCAGAGTTGGATTGTAGTTAAAGATGGCTGGAATTTCGGACAGCTTATGTAGATACAAAGCTGCCGAAATTCAGCTAGGAAAATGAAGAAATCCTAGTTGAATTTGGATTGAAATAAAATCTGGTTTTATCAAGGATTTGGATAAGATTTTCTCTAGTCCTAGAAGAGTTTGGATTGAGCTAAAGGTGCTCCAAGGTGGCGGTCAAAATCTGGAAAAATTTCCAGAATATTTCCAGCTTATGGTTTCCGAAAATTCAAGGGAACAAAAGCTGAAAATAAAACAAATTTCATCCTTAGCTAAAATCCTTGAACTTAGGAGTTAAATATAGAGTCTTACTCCTATGGAAGTGGCGTTTAAACCTAAAGAAAATATCTAAGACTTTTAGTTAAAATATTTCTCTAAAACAATTAAATAAATACAAGGATTATGGCTAGAATTCTTGAAGAGGTAAAATAAGATTTTTTCCTAATATATTCCCTAACTCTAATATTCATCAAGAAGAGTTTTATACCACTTGAAATTCTTCAAAGTGGCTCCTAGCTAGGGGTTTTTTCGAAAATCCTAGGGAACACAAGCTGAAAATTAAAGGTGAACTTTTTCACATCAAAGTCCTTGAATTTAGGAAATAAATATAGAGACTTATTTCCTTGGAGTAAAAATACTAAAAGTTCTCTAGGATAGCTAGATTCTTTTTCGGCCAAGATAAGAAACGGTCTAAAGAAAAGAATTTCAAGAAGAGAAACTAACTTCACAAAAGGTAGAATTCGAACTCGGGTCACCAAAGGAAATCACCAACCTCCCCGCTATTTCAAAACAACTCCAATGCTAATTTTTCTACAAGAAGTTCTTACCACCCCAATACTCATCCTTCAAAATCTTCGACCAAACCTCCCTTAAACCAAATCTTTAACAACACAACTATTTCGCATCAATTAATTCAAATGCAAGAGTAACGGAAAAATTCACATGCATCATGCAAATAAAGTTATTCTAGCTACCACATAAAATGCAAGATGCTATGCAATGCATGACTTTTTCTCATAGTCAAAGGTGGTTTTGGGCGGGGTATTACATTTCTCCCATGGGATGAATTCATGTTGGGAGACATAGGAGGAGAGAGGTATCGAGTCCTTCTCTAGAGAGGGGTTTGGCTGCAATTTGGACAAGTCCAAAGTGGAGATAATTATATTTTTGTTGAAACGTTGGATTGCACTAGCAAAAAGAAGTCTAATTTTTTTGCAGTCAGAATCAATTTGAACTGTTTCTTCAACAGTCCTGATGACATAGTCACTAGTAAGTGACCATTTGGGAGATTTATAAATCTCATTGGGAGAGAACTTGAGAATTTTCCAATTGTCAATGGATTGTTGAAGGTTAGAGTAATTAAACTCTTTCTTTAATTTTGAAGAATTTTGAGAAGAAGCATTGGAGAAAGAAGAGGACGGAGTGGATCTAGAAAAGAGGCGAAGGAATGAAGACGTGATGCAAATCTTTAAGAAAAGTAGTTAAATAAAATGCACGAAAAACAGATGGATGTACTTACTTCCCGTAACTTGGTGATCATTACCGTCAAGTTCCATAAGAAAGATATTCAAGTTCTCAATTAGTTATGATGTAAAACATAAAGATCTGTTTGTGAGCATAATAGATATGAACATTAGTCAGTAAATAGATGATAGATCTATAGAGTCAAATATAAGATCTGAGAGAGATAAGACCATGAAAATAAATTCTCATCTCATACAAGTCCTGAGTCAATCAACAACCTCAATTCAACAACGGCTTTTATAACTCAGTTAAACAACTAGTAGAGTAGATCTGATGAAATCAGACCTCTTTCCTTATCTCAACAGATCTGTTATAGAGTCCAGAGATCTATACAAGATATACTGAATAATTCACAGATCTATTAATTTCATATCAGATCCACATGGAATTCATCATAATCAACTAAAAACAAGAATAATCTACCTTACTTCCCCATCTGGCTCTGATACCAAGGGGTTAGGGAAGCTAGTCCCGAAAGCGTAAGAAGAGTACGGGAAATTAACAAGGGGGAGCAGGTCGCATACAGAATGCACAAATTAACAAAAGCAGTAAGTACAAAAGAAATAAATGGTCGGCTAAGCCGCCTCATTTATTACTTTTGTAAATACAAAGAGAAAGAAGAGAAGCAACTGACAGAGGTGAATGAAGAAAATGAAAAGAAGCAAATGATTAGACGCCAGAGATACAAGGTACCTAAGTCCGTCAAGGAAATTCCATTACTTGAAGGAAAGTTTTCAACTTTCCACAGAGGCAATTCTTTCAAGACAATAGAGAAACATAATCATTAGTTCAAATTACATGCTTTTACCACCACCAACACTTCCCAGAGCCAGGAAGTCCAACTTAGAAAGAAGATTTAGGAGAGAAGAATGAGGAGATAGAAGATTAAAGTGCAAAGAAAAATGAGGAGAGAGGATAGAGTAAATGGAGAGGGGGGATTGAGAGAGATAGCACAAGTTTCAGTGAGAGAGAGAGAGTGATTTTAATGAGAGAGAAATATATGTTAAATATATTTAGATTAATCAACAAAGGTATATAAGTAATTTGAATAAAATTTGCCCTGGTAGGAGGGAAATTGACCTCGCATTATTGCCAGCCTTGATGTAATAATATTTAAACCTATATTTATTAGAATATTTTAAAGCATGTCATAAAAATTCATTAATGAGATTTTCTTTTTCTTTTTTTTTTTGTCTATTTTTAGATAAAAATGATGTCGAAACTTTTATACTAAATCTTATATCTCTCCATTTCTCTTTAATTCATTTTCTTTCCTTCTTAAAAAACTAATCGTAACACCTAAAATTCCATCTCTATGTTTTGCCTCCTCTTCCTCCATTTCTCTTAATCTGAACATGCTCTAAATATAAACAGTTACTTGCAATTGTATTTAAATCCATGTCTTTTGAGATATCACATTTAATTAACTTAGTATATATTAATTTAGTATCAAAATACTAACATCAAATCTTCGTGCCCTCGTGGATGGTAAAGCCTTCTCAGAAATTGTACTTTCAATATTTTGAAATATAGACATTTAATTTTAAACTAAAGAAACATATTTATTCTTTTGTACTTTCTTAAAAAATTTATTGTGTATTAACATTCTAAACACGCTTGTGGCACAACATATTAAATTTTATGTACTTTCACTCTTATTTCCCGACTTCGGGCCATTGATAAAATTGAATTTTGAAAATTAAAATTTTAATATTTAATTATTAAATTTTAAAAAATTAAAGTTTAAAAGTTGAATTCTAAAATCTATATATAATTTGAATTTGAAGAATATAATTTATTTTTATATTTAATCAATTAAGTGATAATAAAATCTATTATCAAACATATTTAATTAATTAAACGTTTAATATTATTTGTTTATCAAATATTTAATTAAATAAGTACTTCATTAATTAATTTTAAATATTTAATTGAATTATCAAATTAGCTCTTAGTGACATTTTTTCTTTTTCTTTTTTTTTTTTTTGAAAATTAAAACCTGATAACTTAACTTGTAATACTTTATAAAATACACACAACTTGAGATAGAAACCTAATAATACAACACATTATGTATCTTACCTAGAGAGCAAGATGTGGATCATATGTCGAGCCTTTCATGTAATAAGAGACATGTTTACTAACTAATGAATATATTACTATTATTATGTATATCATATTTTTTTTATGAGTACCTACACTATTATAAGGGAAAAGAATGAAAGGAATAGGCAGACCTTCCAATAAATATCGAATCCAAAATGGTTGAGAGTGATAATTAGGTTCGTTTAATAAAATTAAAATTTGAATATTTAAGTATTGAATTTTAAAAATTAAAATTTAAAGAATGAATTTTGAGATTTAAAGTTTGAATTTGAAATCTGAATTAATTATAATTTATTTTTATATTATATATTATTAAAAATTAGATTAAATATAAAAAATATTATTAATTAAATGAATATTTAACATATTCAAACTTCACATTTAAATAGCTTCTAATTTACTTTAAATTTATAATATAATTTCAGTATGTCTTACTCAAATAAATGGTAATAAAAATTTATTATTAAATATACTTAATTAATTAAATATTTAATATTATCTATTATAAGGCGTACTTAATAAAATAATTATTTAATTAATTAAATTTAAGTGCTTAAATGAATTACTAAGCACGCCTTTAGTATTTTCCTACTTGAACAATAATATTAATACTATTACACATCTTAATCAGTCATTGTGAAATCTTTGACACCTTTTTTTTTTTTTTGGGGGGGGGTGCAGGGTTGACAGTTGAGGGGGGGGGTGTAATATAATACCAATCTCAGACAGACATCTTATTAAAATGATAAATCGGGTTCCAAATAGACAGGCTTGGCAGTATGGGCTAGTATTAAAGTGGTTGAGACAATTCTCAAAGACTTCGGTAATGCTGGCCCAATTCACGGGATTGGGTACCCTGTCTTAGAAGCATCTTGGGCAATTCACTTGGGACGGCCACAAGCCTTAGTAGTTCACCTAGAAGCCCATTAAACATAGTGCGCAGAACAACCCTCTATCTAGTCATGGGTCACACACCCAAAGGGCCCAAATTCCAAACCCTTTGGATCGCAGGGTAGCAACACCTTGTTTGGTTCGGGAAGCGAGGGAAGAGGAAGAGGGAGGAAAAGGCTTTCCTTGGGCGAATGTAATTAGATATACATTGAGATAAATCACTATACGTGCAATGTAAAATTAAAAATTAAAATACAACACATAATTAGTGAAGAATATAAATAACAAATGTACAACGCAAAGTTAAAAATCGAAATATAACGCAGAGCGAACAATCAAATCCGTAATTTTATAGAGGTACGGTCTTTTACATACTTGTCTTTTATCACTATTTCATAATAATGGGGCGATATATATCTATCTTATTTGGTATAGGGGGAGCAGTGAATAACAATTGGAGTAAGTAGCGAAGTATTCTTTATTTTGTTAAATTGGTAACTATACCCTTCAAATTGCTTTTAAAATTACTTTTAATATCATGTTCCACGCTCAGTCATATCTATCGAAAATTCTTACATACACCCAATGCATAAATATTATGTATAATTTTATCTACAAATAATACAATCATTCAATGTATGGATGCATATACACCATATGTATTCAAGAATTCTCCGCCCTTCTTCCGTTGCATCCTCTATCCATTCCACAGTTTGATCTTCAAAAATTATCCAACAATAAAGGACAAAATAAATGGAACCTCAAAGCATAAAATTGTGCCCAAAAGTCCAATTGTACATAAGAAAATCATCACCTTTCTTCCTCTCCATCATCTTCAGTTTGAGTTTCATCATCATCTTCAATTTCATATCTTGGGATATCATGATTTTTTTAAATAAAGTTATGTTCCGAAATTTGATAAATTTTTAGGTGGCTTTATATGAGATATTGAAGTTGAGATGAATCTTGCATCAATTGTTAAAGAAAGGCTTAGAAAAGAGCGATTCAAATCCAAAATAGAAGGGGAGAAAGAGAGAAGAGAAAAAAGCTTCGAAAAAGAAACAGAAGGGAGAGAAAAGGAGTAAAGCAATGAAGAATCAATGGAGAGAAGGAGAAAAATGCTAAAAAGAAACAATGCGGAGGAGGAACAGGAAGTCCAATCTACCTAAAAATGAAGAGGCCCAAAATCCCACGTGAACATTTTCTTTACTTCCACATTTACATTCCAACCAAACAAAAATATTTCAATATTTATTTTTATATTTACTTCCTTTCCTTTCTTTTCTTTTTTCATTCCAATTAAACGTAACATTAAAAACCATACAACAAACTAAGCCTTAATCCCAAGTATGAGTAAACCATATTTCCTTTTTCTTTTTTAATATGTCACAAATTTTGACCTCTAAAGTACGACTAAAGTACTCAACCATTGACATATTAAATAATTTTAAAAAAATGAAGAAAGAAGAAAGATAATGTTTCTTCACTGTAGGCAATAGAAATTAGTGGAACCAGAAATTCTTGAATTTCTTTGAAAAATCCTACAAAATATGTAGGACGACGTAGAAAAAAAATTGCTGAAAAAATGGAATTATTTTTTTCTTTTCTTGCGAGCTATCCAAATAGGGGCAAAAGCAAGCAGTGCCAACAACTCTGATCTCTTGTTTCAATTGAAACCTTTTGGTTGAAAATTGAAAAAAAACCAAATACTAAGAGTAGGATTTGCACCCCGAATATATGTCGTAGGAATGAGGGTAGCAATTAACTCAATGTCCGAAGTGAAAACTCATTTTGATTATTGACAACTCTTTCAAATAGTTTTTGACCAAATGAAAACTGCAAGCAAGCGTGTTCTAACACTACAAATCTCATCAAATCCCATATGATCGCAGAAAAACATCAATGCAGCACTAGGATAAAATCTTTTGAAGTTTTAATTTTTTATTTTTTAAAATTTTATCTTTTACATTTTAATTTTTTCAAAAGAAATATAATATTTCATCCATCCTATAAAAGATGTCAAAATTTTCTATTTTTATTGTACTAAAATACTTATCAATTTTACAAATCAAGAATGCATTTATTACGTATATTTCTAATTTAATCTTTTTTCAACTACTCAGTAAATATTTAACTCATTAAATATGTGTGTATTTCTAATTTAATTAATAAAAATTTACTTTTATTTATTCATATTCTTTTTTATTATAATTATATAAATTTTAGTAATTTTTTAATTCATACGTCATTTGTTAGATTAACATCTTTTTATGACGAGAGGAGTAGTATTATTTTTTAAAATGCTCGAATACCCGAATGCAACTTATCTCTTTTAACTCACGCACTGAATTGCATTCTTAACTACAAATGCACAATTATTATTTCTTGACTTTCATTTAAGGGGAAACCAAATATATACGCGCACAAATAACACACGTTGGCACTCTTAGGACAAATGGACGGCATATATTTGCGTCTAAAGCATCAACCATGAAAGATAAGAAGCATGTAAGTGACAAATATGACACAAGTTTACTGCTTCTTAGGTTGATGTGGATAGCAAGAATTGGATATGGCCGGCGACATTATGGAAGCAACTTTGCCTCAGATGACTTTTTAACCATTCTTAATCAATCAAAATCCACTCATTAAATATTTCTTCCACCTCCTCAGTTCCTTATTCTTTTTAGAAAATAAAATTGTGTATTTTAATACTTATAATAGTTCAAAACGTGTTTCGTAATATATGTTCAAAAATTGACAAAATATAGTTGATAATGATATCTCATTTCACTCATATTCAAAGGTACTCAATCGGTTTCACAAGTTACTTATCAATCAAGGGTTAATTTCAAAAAATTCCTTATACTTATATGTGTTTGACAATTGGGTACTCAAACATTTAATTTTAACAATTGGATACCCCGCAATTGATAAAATCAAAAATTGACTACTTATTGTCAAAATTAAAATTTTAAGTATTCAATTGTCAAAATTAAAAGTTTAGATATTCAATTGTCGAAATTAAAATTTTAAATACTTAATTTTCAAATACATAAAAGTACAAAAGATTTATTGAAATTAACACAAATTACTTTTAAATCTTATATTAAACAAGATTGTCTTATTACTTTTTATTTTTTAAATTTTATTTTCATTTTTTAGATAAAATCATACCTTCTTAAATATCAAATTAATCCAAAATTTCTAACTAAACACAACAATAATAATATATAAAACTATAAAATTCTCATTTCATACTTCGAAAAATTTTTAAAATATATAGTAATTACAACATTTTCTATTTTTTGAAGTCTCAAAGGGATGTGGAAATACATAAGAACTCTTCAACGGAAGTGGAAACGAGATAGAACTGCAATTCCTTCAGAATCGGTAGTCAATCAACTATAATTCGAATTACTAAATATTTTTAATCAAATTACTAAATATTTTTAGAAATTTTACAAAGTATGAAAGAAATATAAATAGTTTCTTTTTTTTTTAATATATAATAGATATGTGAATTTTATAAATTTATATATTATTGTTGTTGTATTTACTTAGAAATTTTTAAATTAATTTGATATTTAAGAAGGTAAGATTTTATCTGAAAATTAAAAATAAAAAATGAAATAAAATTTTAAAAATAAAAAAGTAAGAGGTCAATCTTGTTTAATGTAAGATTTAAAGTAATTTGAGTTAATTTCTATAAATCTTTTGTACTTTTGTATATTTGACAATTAAGTATCTAAATTTTTAATTTTAATAACACTCAAATTTTTAATTTTAACAACTAAGTATCCAAGGTTTTAATTTTGAAAATTTTTTAATTTTAACAATTGAGTATCCAAGGTTTTAATTTTGACAATTAAGTACCAAATTTACAATTTTGTCAATTGCTAGGTGCTCAATTGTCAAAATTAAAAACTTGAGTACTCAATTGTCAAACACATATAAAATACAGGGAGTTTTTTTAAATTAACCCATCAACCAATCAATTTTTCAGAATAACCTAACAATGCACTTAGCCCTACTCCAAAACTCATACTTTTGATATGGCATGTCAATATCCACTAAACAAATTCGATTAAAAGTCACATAACAAAACATCATTCTTTTTTAAGACAAGATAAATAATAAGTGATCATTCAAATTAATAAATTTAATGAACCATATGTATATTTATTATTCAAATATGACCCAAAATCAGTAAATAATTTTTGTACATAAAATACACTGGCAATACATGTCAGGAGTGTGTCCCCATCGATCAGTCCTCCAAATAACTCTTTTTTCCCTATCCGTTACAACCACGTGTATATTTGCTATACTGGTACTATAAGGGGAAACAAAATGTTTTATGACCCAGAGAAAGAAAATAAGTAAATAATAAAAAATAAAAAAAGCTAGAGATAAAGAAAGTAAAGTGGACCGACATTTTATATTCAGTTTTCTAATTATATTCCGTCTTACCATCACAAAACCCTAAACTTTTTCTACATTATTCTACTCAATCCCCCATGTTTTTGGCCGTGGTCGGTGTTATGTGGCGAAATCACATTGGTTAACAACTGTATATGAACGAATCTGTACCATGAAAACCCTACCATGTCTTTGGATGCGTCCTTGTGGATATCCCAACAAGGGAGAATCACTATAAACCCAAGGCAAAAAGTTTCTTTCATGGTACGTCTTTGTTTGCAAATACTAATATGGATGCCAAAACAAGCAAAGCTGATACCTGGAAATACAAATCTTTGGGTGCATAATGCCGCGTGATCACACTCTCCTTATTTTGTATAGTGTATTTTAATACAAACATTTCAAAATATTAATATTAATGCATTTAATTTACTTTTCTCTTATATTTTAATAATCTCTAAAATTTTGAAATACTCTTATGCTTACCAAAATGTGTTTACAAATTTGTTAAAACAGTTTGTAATTTAGAAATTTGCGGTATTAGACGAATTTATAAAATAAATTTAAAGACTTTGCAAACAACGCTTTAATAAGCGAGTGAACATATCCACCTTAAACAACCCCCAAAGCAGTCTTAACTCTTAAACACGACCAAAACAGTACCTCCCGGCCCTTCCCCTATATAAACCACACAGCATTCTCACTTTAGAAACAGCACTTGTCCAAGCATTTTCAAGTTGAATCCAGAAAGCCCAGAAAAGCAACATAAGTCTCCAACAGCTTTTCTGTGCAAACATCTCTACTCTTCTTCTCCTTCTTCTTCTTCTTCTTCATTCATCTACTACCCTCTTGATTCCAACACATTTCCAACCTTTTTCCACAGAAAAATGGCTAGATATTACAACTACTCATACTATGACTACCTTCGGTACCTCTCTCTGCCCGTCCACTTCTTCTTCTTCCTAGCCGTACTTTTCCTTTTCCTAGTTTTCACATGGTACGTCAACTATGAGTCCAAGTTCGAAGACATGATGGATCAGTTCAAGCTTTTCTTGATGATTTTTCCTGTGATTTTGCTTCTTCTGGTGCACTGGTTGTCAAGTGAAGATAGAGAGAGGGTTCCCTTTGTCATTTCACTACCAGAGAAGGACTCAGTTCACAGAGTTGGAGGGTCTCCCTTAGGTGTTGGATTACTCCTCATTTTTCTTCTTTTCATGATCTCTCACCATACTTCTCTCCAAGAACGTTGGTTTCCTTTGTTTAGCAGAAGGTAGGCAGCAAAATCATGTCTAAGAAGTGCTTGTTGTAATTAGGAGGTTTGTGGATTTTCCTTCTTTTTTTTTTTCCCCTATGAAGTATGGTTTTTTTCCTTTTTCTTTTTTTTTTTTTTTTTATATCCTGGGGGCAGGGGTTGTGTTTGGGGGTGTGTTAGTTGTTTTGTATTTTTGTTGTATTACTAATTAGGTAATAAAAGAAGGCTTGAGGTTTGAAAACCTCTTATTTGTAAATATTTATTTGTGTTTTTAAAAGTTACCTTCAATTTCCCAAGGAAAAAAGAGGAAAAAGAAAAAGTCCATTATGATTGGTTCTTTTTTTTCCCCAAATTCATGTAGGTGGTGGTAAATGGTTGGCTACGTAATTGCTTTTGTAACTTTTTTTTTTTTTTAAGGGTACGTATTAATTGCTTTTGAACTTTTATGCTTTTCACTTTTGGGGAAAATCTGTTTGGAAGCATTATTAATTACTATATTTAACGAAAAAGAACGGTTCATAAATAGAAATTACTGAGTGGAGACAAAAATTGAAAAAGGAAAAGTTTATGGTTTATTTTTCATTATTCAAATGAAGTTATAGCATAAAGGCTTTTTTATTTCCCCCAAGGGGAATAGAAAATATTTTCTTATAAATTTTTTTATTGATGAGACAATTTGCAACTATTGTCAAAGGTCGTGTTCCAAGAGAATGGATCGAACCGAGACATCAGGGTAGAATCAATAAATTGCATGCGCTATCTAATGTTCTGAAAAATGGAATCAGTATCTCTATATGGTCCCCAAGATATCAAGATAAAAAAAATAAAAAAGATATCTGCGACTTAAGAACCCCCACCCCCACCCAAAAAAAAAATGCCACGTAAACCTTATTTTTTTCCCCCTTAAGTGTGTTTTTTTTTTCAAAAAAAAAGCATATATATAAAATATTCAGTACTTTATATGCCCCACCATATCATTTGTTTTCACATATTTTTAGTAGTTTAGTCATAATGTCTTTGACACTCTTCTAAATCTATGTATATATTTTGAACGAAATTAAAAATTTAAAATTGAGTATAATTTATACTAAAATGGTAAGGTAATAATTTTTTTAAAGAAAATTAGAGAGTGAAATATAAAATTTTTAAAAATTTTATTTTTAAGATAAATTATAAAATTTTAAAAATTTTGGGCCCGCTGCGGCGCTTCCCTGAATCCATTCCTAGCACATACTATGCTATATGCATGCTCCTATCGTATATGTATGTATTTTGTTTTATTTTAATATATTTTATATTAAGAATGTGTAATTAAAATTTAAATTTTGTTCACAATACAAGACTTAATATATTAATGTACACTGTAAGAGTTCGATAAACTATATTTCTAAATCTAACAAGTATATAATTTATTTAAATATAATAGTGTACATAAATACAGTATAATATACTGACATCTTTATTAATCACTTACCAAATTCACTTATAGGAAGTCACTTACTCTTCTAAAAATACCAAAAGGATAAGGACAAATGTACAGAAAAGTTGATAGGGGTGTACATTGAACACAAGGGAAGGAGTTGTCCATTGTCCATCGCTACCAGAGAGTTTTACTTGCAAAAGGGGTATTGAATTGCAAAAATTGATGAGGTTTGCTCACCAGATGTGGTACTTACAAGAAATATGAAAATAGCAAATTCTAATATGTGCATCGTACTCCACATCTCAGAGACGGATGCCTTTTATAATGAAAATTTCCTATTACTCTAGTTTCTAAGTGTACAGCACATATTCGTAGGCTTAACAGAAAGTGAAGGTTTAGGTGTAGGTATAACAGAAAGTGAATTTTTAGGTGTAGGCTTAACAGAAAGTGGAAGTCCCTGTAGCTACTTTTTGCATAAGTGGCAGTCTTAGGGAGTGATCTTTAATCTTGCTGCATTTCGCCTTCAGATTCGCTTCCACGTATCTCAGTTCCAGATCATTCTTCTTCTTCTTGTAACTTCTGTTCATAAAGAAAAATATAATATTGCCAAATATCTGGATATTTTGTCCTGGTTTCAAATTCTACTTCCGCAAAAAAATACTTAATTAATTATTTACATTTAGAAAAATTATATAATTTTTTAGAAACAGGGATTTATGATATAAACAACATACTTAGTAAATTAGAAAAAGAAGAAATAATTGGAGAAAATCCTACAAAACATTGGCAGAAAGATAAATTATATTGTAAACTAGAAATTTTAAATCCAAATTTACAAATTACTACAGCTAAAATTGATGCTAGTAATGAGGAAATTAAAGAGTTTGATATGCATATAGGAGACTTATCAAAATTAGATGTAATTAGAAATAGTAGTAGTCCCCATAGAAGTGCTGCCTTTATTGTTAGAAAACATAGTGAAATTGTTAGAGGAAAAAGTAGGATGGTCATCAATTATAAAAGATTAAACGATAATACATTAGAAGATAGTTATAATATCCCAGATAAAGAACAACTGATAAATAGAATTCAAGGATGCTATATATTTAGTAAGTTTGATTGTAAATCAGGATTCTGGCAAATTAGAATGCACCCAGATAGTATAGCATGGATTGCTTTTACTTGTCCTTTGGAACATTTTGAATGGTAAGTTATGCCTTTTGGATTAAAAAATGCACCTGCAGTTTTTCAAAGGAAAATGGACACAATTTTTAATAAATATAATCGGTTTGTTTTAGTATACATCGATGATATTTTGGTTTTTTCTAAAAATAAAAATGAACATATTAGTCATCTAAAAATTGTTTTGTCTGAATTCTTAAAACACGGTATTGTAATTAGTAACAAAAAAGCTCAATTATTTAAGAAAAATATAGAATTCTTAGGAATAGAAATAGGCCAAGGTAAAATAAAATATAGAATTCTTAGGAATAGAGTTATTCACATTATGTAGTAACACAGGGTCACCAACCAGGTGTTTACTCACAATGGACTTCTGTTATAGCATGTGTTGAAAATTTTAACAAACCCTTATACAAAGGCTTTAGAAATCTTCATGAAGCATTAGAATTTATTAGAAGTAGAATTGGTTTATATTTCTTTATTGAACCAGATTGTAGAACAGAATCACATAATTCTTCCTCATAAGTTTTTCCCCAAATAACTTATATACCTAGCACAAGTAATTCTCCAGTAGACACAAATATACAGAAAATAAATTTTTGCAACCATTGTGATGCTTTAAGTAGAAATTTTAAATTATTAAATGATAAGTGCCGATCCTACAATGAGGATATTAATTCTCAAACAGAATTAATTCATTCAATGCGACAACAGCATAAGCTGTATACTGGTATGATTTCTTCTCAAAATGAAGAAATTGTGCGAATGACAGCTAAGCTGGAAGATTTTCAGAATCAAGAATTAGAAGTTGTTTTTATGCCAGAAAAGCCAGAAATAGATAGACCTTTTGAATTTTTGATCCCTATAATGTTTTTTAAAGCACAACAACTCTTGACAAAATTTTCGGATACTATTATATAACTAATTACTGAAAAAATCCAAGATAAGTTTTTAGAAAAATTTTCTCTTTTACAAGAATGGCTTAGAACTTGTATAGATCCTCACCTAACCTTACATCCTATATATTGCAAACATCCTACAAAAGAATATAACCCTGATACTTGTCAAATTTGTCAACCTGATTGTACAGCATATACTTTTGATTTTATCACTTATGGTTGTCAATTAGAATATTTAATATTAACAGCTAATATTAATTTAGCATACTTTAGAAATTTTGAATTAAACTTAGCAAATGGAGAAGTGTTCTCAGTCACACTACGACACTGCTGGATTATGGATGCCTTAACTAGGTTATCTTTACAACTCCAGAACAAACAGATATTGTTGGAAGACAACTGGCTCTTGCAATCTTGAAAGAATTTGAATTAGCAAGACCTATTATAAAAGTTGAAATTTGCTCAGCTCCGCTAGAATGGGATGGTCTAGAAATCATTCCTTCAATCCATCGTATATGGGTCACTTCAACACGAAGGTTACCAATTAATGCAGAATCCGGATTTATCAGACGTAAAATTTGCTCTAAAAGCATTGCAAGACAATTGAGACACTAGAGACTAAAAACTCTTGCTTTTAAACATGACAAAATCATGAAGCGAGGCCAGAGTTTCCATCTTTTTGCGAAAAATAAGATTCAAAAAATATATGTACAACATCAATATTTTTTTGCGGAAGTAGAATTTGAAACTATGACAAAATATCCAGATATTTGGCAATATTATCTTTTTCTTTATGAACAGAAGTTACAAGAAAAAGAATAAGGATCTGGAACTGAGATACGTGGAAGCGAATCTGAAGGCGAAATGCAGCAAGATTAAAGATCACTCCCCAAGACTGCCACTTATGCAAAAAGTAGCTACAGGGACTTCCACTTTCTGTTAAGCGTACACCTAAAACCCCCTTTCTATTAAGCCTACACCTAAAAATCCACTTTCTGTTATGCCTACACCTAAAACTTCACTTTCTGTTAAGCCTACGAATATGTGCTGTACACCTAGGAACTAGAGTAATAGGAAATTTTCATTATAAAAGGCATCAGTCTCTAAGATGTGGAGCACGATGCACATATTAGAATTTGCTATTTTCATATTTCTTGTAAGTACCACATCTGGTGAGCAAACCTCATCAGTTTTTGCAATTCAATACCCCTTTTGCAAGTAAAACTCTTTGGTAGCGATGTTTAGTTTCTAATTTTCCAATAGCTAAGGATAAGTAAGAGAGTTAAATAGTACTTTCAGATAGTTCATCACTATAATCCTTAGTAGCCGTCGGCAAAAGAGCCAAAGTACCTGTGTAGCCGTGAAGCTAGTGGAGAGGCGTTAAAGGCATTTCGGAAGAAGAGGCATGAGCCATCCTGGTGAATAAAAGAATAAGTGAACGAACTATTATTTGGTAGGACTATCCACTCTATTTTTCTTATTCCTTAGTTATTCCCTATGGTATCTAAATCAACCCGCTACTATTACGCTTTACAAGAAGTAATTACTCCTGGTAGCTATCATTACTTTAAAAGAACCGTAGATTCCTTAAAAACTATTGAACAGTGTTATGCATATCTTGATATTGTAGAATGTGATCTTCGTCAAACTAGAAGTTATCGTCCATAGTCTTATTATATATATATTAATCAAGCTAAAATAGACTTAATTTGGCAAAGGTATGTTGAAATAACATCTGGTATCTAATTTAACCCTTTTGGACATAGCTATGTTGTTCCTGTGATAAATAAATCTATAAAAGTTTTATATATAGATA
Organism: Voacanga thouarsii; assembly: GCA_026120185.1. Taxonomy (NCBI): domain Eukaryota; kingdom Viridiplantae; phylum Streptophyta; class Magnoliopsida; order Gentianales; family Apocynaceae; genus Voacanga; species Voacanga thouarsii. The sequence continues at coordinate 542,004 of JANUWF010001450.1, forward strand.
TATAGAAACTTTATATAGTACATATATATATAGAAACAACAATAGTTTATCTAGCTCGTAGAATGTTCCACTACAAGTGTTACTATTTCCTCCACTAAGTACCTATTTGCTCTTATAGATATAAAAACTTATGTTTGTAAAAGTCCAGTTAATAGATATTCTTGTTTTAATCAAAATATGAAATATAGAGATAGAAGTACCAACTTTAATTGATACATACATACATACATACATGTGTGTGTATATAGCAACGCCTTAGACACACTGCAGAGACTTTATTCAACTTGAAAGTGACAATAGGGCATCTTTTTTCCTTTCCCAGAACATACCGGCAAAATAGACCGAATAGAATAACCTCAACCTTTTTTTGTGTCATAAAGGTTATCATTACATTAAGAGGTCATCCATAGTAAGAAGAATTTTCCTATCTTGAAGGCGTCAAATCGTGTAATCAAACCAAGATGTCATTTATAATACCATTATCAGAAAGAAGTCTTCCTTATCTTGGATGTGAACTTGCCCTTTCCCTTTGCTGGATATGCATGCGCTTTGTTGAACCAGGTGTTTTGAAGTAGTGTAGGTCATTCAATTTGAATATTAAGCTAATCGGCTTCCTTTTTTCATGCTCCTTGGGGTCTTAAACTGGTATTAGCTTTTCACTTTTTTTTTTTTTTCCTTTGTGGTCAGTCAACAGAACATAGTCCTTTTTCCTTTTCTTGTTTTCTTTTTCTCTGATTAACAACAATTAGGGAACTTCAGAAGCAGCAAAAGGTGTATATCCAAGTGGATTGTGATTGTCCTTTCCTCTGAACAGAAAAGTACGTGACTGGTTCTTTAAGAATAAGAATGTTTGAAACCGTTTGAATATACAACTAGAATAGGAATGCTCCAGATTTAAGCTGATTTCACCACAGTAAAAGTATAGGATGAATACTAAGAAGCCAGTAAAAAGATTCCAGTTAATTTTTTCAAGGCAATGAAGGGAATAAGAATATCTGCAAATTGCAATACAATTTGCTATCAAGACAGTATCAACTGTTGTGGAATAATACATTCTCCAGCTCCTGAATGTGTAAGGAATCAGCAAAGTTACCACAGCGATTGCACAGTGAGAAATTTAATTCTAGACATAGATTCAACACTGTACTTTCGTAGGTACTTTCATCAATATAGCTATTCTGGAGTTTTCAATTGATTTCAGATATCAATAAGAAATCTAACTTCACCAATGAAGGAGATATCCATCTAGCGTAGGTAATTCATAAGTCCAATGATTGATAAAGTCAACATTAAACAAGACTACCGAATTAGCATACTATTCTAGAGGTATGGAAAACACTATCTAGTTGCAGAAAATGAATAATTGGTTTCCAACTGTGTTTGGCATCTGGTGTGATTCTCCAGTGGGGACATTTGATGGCAAAGGAGTTCTGAGAGTGCACATTGATGCTACACATGTAGATGCATGCCAGTATATATTTTGTAGCTGAATTTAATGTACTAGAATCACTTGAAAGATGACCTTTCCAGCTGGTATATTGGAAGCAATACTTCAGTTGCTACTGGATCCAGTTCCAGCAACACACTGTATTAGCATCGGTTCTGGCATCTGCAGTCATGCAAGCATGCTGATCTAATGAGAGACTTTGCTCATCAGCCATTGCAACTTTGCTATGCTCCTACAGAAAGCTGCAAGTAAGAAGACCCCGCCGGGACATCGGCTTTTCCTTTTGTGTAATGCAGTAACTAGATGTAGTACAAGCAACAGACGAAAAAGATTGTATGTGGAGGTGAAATCATTCGTAGAGCCTGTGCAAGGAAAAAGAAAAGATGTCTCATACATAATGCACTGCAATACTAGCTTGGCAATAAGAAGCAAATCATGCACACAAATTTTCCATTCTACCAGGGCAATGACACATCTGGCATGCAGTCTAAGTAGTTGGCCAATACCTAATGCTGACAGATGATTTTGACCCAGAAGCTAAGCAACTGAAAGATATTACCTTTTGATATGAGAATAGAACTACGTCAGGATATGGAATGAAGTTCATGAACTCTCCAATCTCAAAATGAGTGAACATACTTGACCGCAATACAGTTGAGCCACAGTTTAAGTTGCTCATCCAACAACTGAACCCTGAAAAGACTAGCCAATCTTCTCCATAGGATAGTGCTTTATTGAAATCTTTTTGAAACTTAAATTCTCCAAAGCTATTAAAAGTATGCAGTGGCTACTGATAAGTCAAGGTATGAGTTTGGGAATATCCATGCAAATCAGAACTATACCAGTTAAAACCAAAAATTGCCCAACTGTTTAGTAAAGTTTTTGGCATTGATACGATAAATGAAAGAACAAGCTTTGCCCCTCAAACCATGATCCTTTCTCCTACATGGTTGAGCTTCTCGTTTCTCCAATGAAGGAGAATGAGTATTCAAATTAAGGAACCTCAACCCATCAACCTAGAAAATGATGGTCCTAGACCGACCTTGCCCCGCAGCAATTACTAACATCAAGTTTCTCCTCCTTATATAGAATCTACAGTCAGTTACATACTCTTCTAATCCAGACATTAACTCAAGGATCCACAATTTTTAAAACTCCCTGATGGTTAGCCATCTATTTAAATCAGAAAAGAGTGCCTTATAGCCTCTTCATTCATATCCTAGAAGCAGGCACCTTGCAACTGCAACCAACTGCTCCCAGGAACTTTGTTCAGACCTTTTCCTTTCATGGCAAGTCTCAGGTCATAAGTGCCACCCTGATAATTAGGCATAGCAGACACACTAGCAGCAAGTACGTAATTCACCCCAAGGTCAGGCTCTATTAGGAGCAGCAGTTCCCCCAGATTATTATCTTCACACAACATGCGGCCATGGTTTCTACATGCACTGATGTAGCTCCGTAAAATAACAGAGTTTGGCTCCATTGGCATGCTTTTAATCATGTGATAAGCTTCTTCAATCCTCCCAGCACGTCCAAACATGTCCACCATGCACCCGTAATGTTCCATAGTTGGCTTGATATTATGAACCTTCATCATTTTTTCAAAATAATCTTGGCCCTCATCAACAAGACCCATGTGACTACAGGCAGAAAGGATAGCAGAAAATGACTTATTGTCAGGCTGTAAGCCAGCCTCCTCCATTCTGGAAAACAATGACAGAGCTTCTGTGCCATGACCATTATCTGCAAGGCCAGTGATCATGACTGTCCAAGACTGCAAATTTCTCGCAATCATAGAATTGAAAATGCAGAAGGCTTCCTTTATGTGCCCACACTTTGCATACATCTCAAGGAGGGCAGTTCCCAGTTCGACATGCAGCTCAATAGCATTGGTAAGAATATAGGAGTGAATGGCCTCTCCTAGTTTGACGTTGAGAAGATGAGTACAAGCAGAAAGCAAGCTCACCAAAGTAATAGAGTTTGGTTTGTTGTTTGCTAGAATCATGTCTTGAAACACCACAACAGCATCCAAAGGACAGCAACTGTGGACATTAGAAGTCAAAAGAAATTTGAAAATAAATCAAACAGGACCAATATAAGACGAAACTGAGGAAATAAATCTGAATCAAATGCTAAAAAGAAAATGGAAAACAGGAAGTAAAGACTGCTTATTAGTGTACAAAGTCATAGGATTTCAATCTACCAATTAATTATCATTTTGGAACCATAATCAGCAAGACTTCTCAAACGCAACAACTATGCCAAACACAATTGTATACATGAGAATTTTTTGCTTATTTATGTGCTGTGTCGAGTAAAATTGTAAATGAGGTTATACCTGAATGTTGTTGAATAAACTTATCACAAGCTTATAAAACACAAAATGAGTCAATTTGATATATCTGGGTTAGTTCTTCACCGGAAGAGCAGAGATGAAGCCATAGCGTAAAAAGTTTCAGTATACCAATGCTAACCTGTATCAACTATTAATTTACAGACTTAGTGAAAAGCAATTTGAACATTGTTTATTGACTGAGCTAATATACTAAATTTCTAATAGTCAATTCTACTAGACCACATTCCTTCGTGCCTGTCTTGATATGAGGTGCATTTGAATCATTACATGGAGAAACAAAGATATAAACTATAAAAAGTTTTTAAGCATAGTTGAACCATACACATAGCTAGTAATTGAGATTGAAACCAGTAATTTAACAGCATTAGTAACCAAGTTTATTTTTTGAAGAAACCAGAAGAAAAAAAAAAAAATACACAGATTCTTCAAGCTCTATGCAATGAGCACAACACCAAAGCAAATAAAGAGTATTAACAGGTATAGAATCATTTGAAAATTCAAATAAAGAAATGCTATTGCTTAATGCTTCAATTACCACACACAGGATAGCTGGCCTAGTTTGTCTAGAAGTTCTACTCACACTAGTTACACGAGAAGGAAAAAGCAAACATTTAGCTTTATATTTCAGAGAAATAAAAACACAGCTTCTAAAATACTTATTGAAATACCATCCTATACACAGGTCTCGCAGCACTAACCACCCATTTCGCAACCTCCTTCTGAACACAAAATAGAGTAACCTACTTAATCAAACATCACATTCTCAAGGAAATCAAGATAAGGGAGGAAATTTTACAAATGTATTCGAAATATTTTTTAAAAAAATGATATATTGCTTTATTAAGATAATACATACCAATCAACATAAGCAGCAATCATTGAACTCCAAGAAACCACATCTCTCTCGCACATTTCATCAAACACCTGCCTCGAGAACCTGATCATATTACACACTGCATACATCCGCAATAGTGTATTAGATATATGTGAATCCCAATCCAAACCCATCTTCAATATGGTTGAATGCACTGCCCCACCGACTCCAATCATCAAACAGCGCCCACAAGCTTTTACAACAAAAGGGTATGTATATTTGTCGGGTTTAAGCCCAGTTCTACAAAGCCTAATGAACAATTTCACTGCTTCCACTGGGACTGAACTCTTTGAATATTCTTTAATCATTGTGTTCCATGCAAAAAGCCGTGGCGTCGAGGGTGAGTCATCAAAGATTCTTCGTGAAAGTTGAATAGATATTGAAGACGAGGACAATATCAACTTGGAAAAAATGTATTCTTGATGATCAAGAGCAGTTTTAACCATAAGAGATTGGAGTTGGACAAGATGATTGGTAGTTTTTAACCGTGGTAGAAGTGTTTGAATTTGGCGGGAAATCATCAGAATTTTCAGATCATTAAGAATTCTGACCTAAGAAGAAAAGAGGAGAAAACGGCTAGTGTTGTGAATTTGATTCAAAATAAAATCAGTAAATATAAAAGCAAAGTAAAGATATTAAAAGATGAGAGAAGAGATAATCGTTTAGATACGATTTCATTGATTCATTGTTTGTTTACATATGACCCCTATTTAAAGAGGTTTTGATATAGAATCTGAAAGGTTAAGAAAATAACCTTAAAAAAATGAACGGTCACAGTATACGAACGAACAGTCACATTATCTTCGATAACGAACCGTCACTTACTATTGTTAGGAAAATGAATAGCCACTTAACCTTTCATATTTCATAACACTCCCCCTTGGATGTTCATTTTCAACCACTTCGAAAAATGCCTCGTTAAAAACCTTCATAGGAAAAACCCTATGGGATAAAAACCTAATGAAGGAAAAGAGTACACTTTCCGTTCTAGATGGAATACTGCCTCATTAAAAACCTGACTAAGGAAAAACCCAATAGGAAAAAATCTTAGTTAGGGAAAAAGAGTACAGTATACATACTCCCCCTCTTAATAACATCTTCAAGATGCATTTATGTCTTTCAACCGGCGCATTCCAATTTTATGTACTAATTTTTCAAATGAAGCAATCGACAATGCCTTAGTGAGTAAATCTACTAGATTATCACATGATCGAATCTGTTGTACATCAATTTCACATCTCTTTTGGAGTTTGTGAGTAAAGAAAAATTTTGGTGAAATATGTTTTGTCATATTTCCTTTAATATATCCACCTCTTAATTGAGCTATACAAGCTGCATTATCTTCATAAAGAGGTATTGGAATTTCCTTTTCAGAAGGTAATCCATAATTTTCTCGGATATAATAGATCATTGATTTCAACCACACACATTCTCGGCTTGCCTCGTGAATAGCTATAATTTCAGCATGATTAGAAGAAGTAGCTGCTATAGATTGTTTTGTAGAGCGCAATGATATAGTAGTACCACCACATGTAAATAAATAACCAGTTTGAGAACGTGCTTTATGTGGATCGGATAGATAACACTACAAGAAAAATGCACTTTAGCAACGGCTTTGTTACCGTCGCTAATTTGCGACGAAATAGCGACGACAAACAAAAATTTTTAATTTAAATTTATTTTTTAAAAATTTGTCAGAAGCCATAGCTAATCCCTCACCAATTAGCGAGGGATTAGCTAGTCCCTCGCTAATTAGCGAAGGATTAGCTATGGTAAATGAAATTAACACTAACACTTAATTAATTGTTCAAATGCCGTAGTTAATCCCTCGCTAATTAGCAAGGGATTAGCTACGACTTCTTGTCCCTCGCCAATTAGCGAGGAATTAGCTACGGTAAATGAAATTAACACTAATACTAATTAATTGTTCAAATGCCGTAGCTAATCCCTCGCTAATTAGCAAGGGAGTAGCTACGGCTTCTTGTCCCTCGCTAATTAGCAAGGGATTAGCTACGACATACGTAATTAGAACTTACACTAAATTAATTGAAAATGTCGTAGCTAATCCCTCGCTAATTAGCGAGGGATTAGCTACGGTATCGTAATTAACACTAATACTAATCAATGTCGTAGCTAATCCCTCGCTAATTAGCAAGGGATTAGCTACAGCTTATTGTCCCTCGCTAATTAGCAAGGGATTAGCTTCGGTTTCAGAATCCCTCGCTAATCCGTTGCAAATCCCTCGCTAATCCTTCGCTAATTTATAAAAAAAAAATACTATATAATTAATATAAAGAACAAAAAATCACAAGAATATCAATAGCCTAGTGGTGAAGCACGTGCTCCCCCACAACAAGGACGCGGGTTCGAGCCCCGTGTCCGACATAATCTCAAAAAATTATCTAGCGGGTCGGGTCGGTGGTCGGGCCGAACCGGTTACGTCGGGTCTTGACTAATTAATTTTTTTAAAATAAAATTCCTTGGTCGTCGCTAATCTATCGCTAAATTTAGCGACGGATTAGCGACGACCTTAATTGCAAATTTAATTATAAATATCATTACTTAATATCCATCGCTAATCCGTCGCTATTAGCGACGGATTTTTGGTCCGTCACTATTTGCGATGCCAGTCTTAGCGAGGGTAAGAATCCGTCGCTAATTCGTCGCTACACTCAATTAGCGATGGATTAGTGACGGATTTGACCGTCGCTAAATTGTTGTTTTCTTGTAGTGTAACCAGCATCAGCATATACAATCAACATTGGACTGGTTCTATTTGAATAAAATAATCCAAGATTCATTGTCCCTTGGAGATATCTTAGGACATGTTTAATCCCATTCCAATGTCGACGTGCTGAGAAAGTACTGAATCTTGCTAATAAATTCACAGAAAATACTATATCAGGTCTAATATTATTAGCAAGGTACATCAATACGCCAATTGCACTGAGATATGGTACTTCAGGACCAAGTAGTTCTTCATTATCTTCCCGAGGTCGAAAAGGATCTTTATTTATATCTAACGACCTCACGACCATTGGAGAACTTAATGGATATGCTTTGTCCATGTAAAACCTTTTAAGAACTTTTGTTGTGTATGTTGATTGATGAATAAAAATACCATCTTCCATATGCTCAATTTGTAAACCAAGACAAAACTTGGTTCTGCCAAAATCCTTGACTTCAAATTCTTGCTTCAAGCTATTTCTTGCCTTTTGGAGTTCTTCTAGAGTTCCAATAAGATTAATATCATCAACATATATCTCAAGTATCACAAAACCAAATCCAGATTTCTTAATAAAAATACATGGACATAGTGAATCATTTTTATATCCTGATTTCAATAAATATTCACTAAGACGATTATACCACATGCGTCCAAACTGTTTTAAGCCATATAATGACTTTTGTAATTGAATGGAATAATTTTCGCGAGAGTTAGAATTATATACGCTAGGCATACTAAATCCTTCTGGGATTTTCATATAAATATCATTATCAAGGTTCCCATATAAATAAGCAGTCACAACATCCATTAGACGCATGTCAATCTTTTCACGTACTACTAGACTCACAAGGTATCGGAGTGTAATTACATCCACTACAGGTGAATATGTTTCATCGTAATCAATACCCAATTTTTTGTAAAAAACCTTGTGCCACAAGTCATGCTTTATATCTTACAACTTCATTATTTTCATTTCGCTTTCACACAAATACCCATTTATAACCAATTGGTTTTACACCTTCTGGTGTTTGAACTACAGGTCCAAAAACCTCACGCTTTGCAAGTGAGTTTAACTCCGATTGAATCGCATCTTTCCATTTTAGCCAATCATTTCTATAACAACATTCTTCAACTGATGTTGGTTCAAGATCCTCATTATCTTTTAACACTTCAAGTGCTATATTGTATGTAAAAACATGATCAACAGTTATTTCTGTCCGATTCCAACTTCTGCCAGAAGTTATATAATTAATGGACATCTCACTATTTTGTTCACTATTTTCAGATATTTGGACCTTTTCAATAGTTTCCACTTGATTTCTTTTTCTTAATTCTTCAATTGGATCATTCTGATCATTTAATCCTCTTTTCTTTTGAGGATTTCTGACGTCTATAGGAATTGTATTTTGTCCTGTTGGGACTTCTATCCGAATAGGAGTATCTATAGCTGGAATATGCGATTTAGTTACCCTTGTAGAGTCCGCAAAAGAATCTGACAGTTGATTTGCAAGTCTTTGCAAATGAATGATCTTTTGAACTTCTAGTTCACTTGCATTTGTGCGTGGATCTAAATAATTCAATGATATTACCCAGGCAAGCTCCTTTTTATGTGGTTTATGTTTTCCCCTAATTTAGGAAACAAAGTTTCATCAAAATGACAATAAGCAAATCTTGCTATGAATACGTCACCTGTCAATAGTTCAACGTATCTGATTATAGAGGGAAAATCATATCCAACAGATATCCGTAACCTTCATTGAGGACCCATTTTGGTACGTTGATTTGGCGCTATCGGTACATATACAGCACACCCAAAAATTCTCAAATGAGCAATATTTGGCTCGGAACCAAAAGCCAATTGTAAGGGAGAAAATTTGTGATAACTTGTTGGCCTTATGCGCACAAGTGCTGCAGCATGCAAAATAGCATGTCCCCAAGCAGTTGTAGGGAGATTTGTTCTCATTAATAACGGTCTAGCAATTAATTGTAATCGTTTAATGAATGATTCAGCTAGACCATTCTGAGTATGAACATGAGCTACTGGATATTCAATAGTAATGCCAATTGACATACAATAAGCATCAAAGGCTTAGGAGGAATATTCTCCAGCATTATCTAGACGGATCCTTTTGATAGAATAATCTGAAAATTGCGCTCTTAAGCGAATTATTTGGGCAAGCAATCTCGCGAACACCAAGTTGCGAGTTGATAATAAACTAACATGTGACCATCGGGTCGATGCATCAATTAAAGTCATAAAGTATCTGAATTGCCTACATGGTGGATTAATTGGTCAACATATATCACCATGAATTCTTTCTAGAAATACTGGAGACTCAAACTCCACTTTTGTTAAAGATGGTTCAACAACCAATTTCTCTTGAGAACATGCAGCACATGAAAATTTATTAGATGTCAAAATCCTTTGACTTTTCAAAGGATGACTATGCGCATTTTCAATTATCCTTCGCATCATAATAGCTCCTGGATGACCCAAACGGTCATGCCAAATGATAAATGTAGCAGGATCAGTAAACTTCTGATTTATTGAATGATGCACTTCAATTGCATGGATTTTTGTGCTATATAAGCCAGATGAAAGAGATGGTAGCTTTTCTAATAAAGATTTCTTACCCGACATTATTTGAGTAATATAGAGATACTCAAAACCATTTTCTTCCATTGTTTCAATGTGATATCCATTTCGGCGAATATCTTTAAAGCTTAATAAACTTTTTCGAGATTTTGAAGAAAATAACGCTTTAGGAATAACAATATTTGTTCCTCCGGGTAATACAATATTAGCTCTTCCGGAGCCTTCAGTCAACTTTACACTACCACTTATAGTATTAACATTTGTTTCTCCCATCTACAGGTAAAATAAATATTTTTTATCTTTCAATATGGTGTGTGTTGTACCACTATCAATTAGGCATATATCTTCAATGCCACATGTGTATCCAGTAAGTGAAATAATAGCCGTCTGGGCATAACAAAATATTTATAAATTTAAGTACTCAAACAATAAAAAAAAACTTTAAACGCTAATTACTATTACAATGTCAAAAATATAAAACATAAAAGAAACATATTAAAAGTAAACATCACCGATCAAATGCTCAATTCTTCCTTCAGGATGCTCAAAGAAATCAAAACTAGAGAAAGATGAAGAAGAAGAAGAAAATACTTGGTGTTCCTCGAAGAACCACACGAGAGAGAGAGAAAGAAGAGAAGATCATAAGGGTTCTTGTGACTCTTGGTTTTTATAAAGTTGTTTCATGTGACTCTTCATCTTCCACTAGGGTTATATCCCATATACCTGAAAAGCCACAATTCAAATAACCCTTCATCTGAGAATTCTAACATCATTCTCTTCTGGGAATAGAGTAGAACCTATTGGTCGAGTTTCATGATTTTTCATTAATAGCTCATTATTTTGCTCAGCTACGAAAAGACAAGATATTAATTCTGCATACTTTTTGAATCCTTTTTCTCGATATTGCTGCTGCAGGAGCACATTCGAGGCATGAAAAGTAGAGAAAGTTTTTTCTAACATATCCTCATCAGTAATATTTTCTCCACACAGTTTTAGTTGCGAGCTAATTTTAAAAATAGCATAATTATACTCACTAACGGATTTAAAATCTTGTAATCGCAAGTGCATCCAGTCATACCGTGCCTTTGGAAGGACGACCATCTTCTGGTGATCAAACATTTCTTTTAAATTAGTCCACAAAATAAGTGAATTTTTCACGGTAAGGTATTCAACCTTTAAGTCATCATGAAGATGATAGCGGAGAAAAATCATTGCTTTAGCATCATTTTGTGATGATGATGGATTTCCTTCTACAATGGTATCTGCCAGACCCATTGCAGCTAAATGCATTTCAACATCTAGTGTCCAAGATAAATAGTTTTTTCCAGTAATATCAAGAGCGGCAAACTCAAGTTTAGTGAGATTTGCCATGTGAATACAAAAGCAAATAGGAAAAGTACTTACCTTCCTCTTTTGTTATAGTCCGTGATAATAACCTTCAGTAAAACAACTTCGGTAGAATCTCGTGCTGATAACGTGTTGTGAATTTGATTCAAAATAGAATCAGTAAATATAAAAGCAAAGTAAAGATATTAGAAGATGAAAGAAGAGAGAGAATCATTTAGATACGATTTCATTGATTCATTCGTTTGTTTACATATGACCCCTATTTATAGAGGTTTTGATATAGAATCTGAAAGGTTACAGAATCTAAAAGGTTAAGAAAATAACCTTAAAAAAATGAACGGTCACAGTATACGAACAGTCACATTATCTTCAAGATAACGAACAATCACTTACTATTGTTACGAAAATTAATAGACACTTAACCTTTTATATTTGATAACAGCTAATGTATTGATTCAAATTTTTAGGTTTTTTTTATAGTAATTTTACCCGCCAAACTTTTTTTTTTTTGGAGTCTATTTTCATTTGTAGATTTTTTTTTCTAGTCCCATGTTATTTTAGAGATTAGACTGTCTTGAAGTCAATCCCTTCAATTTTTACCATCATTGGAGTTCTGATTTTTAAAGAAAATTATTGCAAAAAGTTTTTATCCCTACAAAATATAACAAAATTGATATTAATACCAGTCTGATAAATTCAAAAAAAAAAAATTAAGGATGAACATAAATTTAAAAAGTCTATATATTTTGACTGAATTTTAAAAAATTATTGTAAAACTTATTTTTTAAAAATATATTTTACATAAATAAAATTTATTTATAAAATACTTATAATTTTTTAGTTGGAAAATATAAATAATTTTATTTTTAACTAATAATTTTTTATAAAATTTAAAAATTATTTTATTGTAAAAAATCTTGTATCATGATACAATTGGGGGAATTGATCAAAATGGCCCCGAATAGGACCATTCGTCTTCAACTGGCCCCTGCGCGGAGGAATTGTCCTAAAATGGCCTGGACACAATCGTTGATAGCATCCTAATTAAATTAGAACACTCTCCACTATCACGAAAAGTGTCCTAATTAAGTTAGGATGCTATCAATGAATGCGTCTTACCCGTGCATCGTCTTCCTCCCATTTCTGCAACTTTTCATTTTCGACGTGCAGCTTCTTCCTCCCATTTCACTGTGCGATTTCCTTCCCTTAGTTTCCTTACGAACTCCAAACATACACCGTGCCGATTGAGCCTCCGGTGCCGCACAGACCTCCAATGATTAAGTTCCTCGGTTTTGGCAGTTGAGCCTTCGCCATTGTCAACCTGTTCAAAGCATGACATACCCATTTCCAATCAACTGTTTGCTAACTCTTTCGGCATCTCCGATGCCATTCCGGTGAGGTTTCTCTGGCGATAGAGACTTGTGCTCGGTATTTTGCGGGCAAGCGAGGTATTTGGTCTAAATTTCTGAACTTTTTTTATAAATCAACTAGCATTAATTGACGATGATTAATGAGTTTGAGATGTGAATTTTGTTTAGTTGAGTGATGATTTGTAGTATGAATTATGTTTTATGAAAATTGATGGTGATGGTGATTGTGTGTAGTGGCAAAATGAGGGAATTGTTGTGGCTTTTGCGAAATTTGTTTGGCTTGTTGAAATGCTGTTTTTTTTTTTTTTTTTGTTAATGCTAATTTTCTTGTTTGTTGATTGGTTTGGCATTGTGTGTTGAGGTGGAATGGTGAATGTGTATTGAGGCGGTATGCTGTTTTTGTAGAATTGGTTTGGCATTGTTTGTTGCGGAATTGGTTTTTTTTTTTTTGTATTTATGTTTGGCATTATTCTGTATGTAGTGGCAGAATGAGGGAATTGTTGTGGCTTTTGCGGAATTTATTTGGCTTCTTGAAATGCTTTTTTTTTTTTTTTGTTAATGCTAATTTTCTTATTTGTTGATTAGTTTGGCATTGTGTGTTGAGGTGGAATGGTGAATGTGTATTAAGGCGGTATGCTGTTTTTGCAGAAATAGTTTGGCACTGGTTTGGCATTGTTTGTTGCGGATTTGGTTTTTTTTTTTTTTTGTATTGGTATTTGGCATCATTCTGTTTGTTTGGTTTGGGAATAATAAATGGATAATATAACATATTTCTTGTTAAGTTTATTACAATTTTATTTGGATTTCTATTATTTGAAAAAATGTCATTTTCCCTCCCTAAATGTGATATTTGGGTGCTTTAATTGCCAATTTTATCCTTTATAATTATATAGTTTTATTCTTCAATACATCTTTATTATTTATATAATAAATACATTCATTAAAAAACTATTATATTCATTAAAGAAAACTATTATATCAACATCGATTTACTAAATATTTTGAAAATATTGTTCATCCCTATCTTTTCAATTCATCAAAAGGTAATTTTAAAATTATTTGTGTTTTTTTTTATATATTGGTGTGCAATATTAAAAGTAGTTAATCATTCTAAATTGTTATATAATTACATCATGGTAAGTATTTATTACTTCATTCATACAAATTTAATTGTCCAGGTTTTGTTTAGTAAAAAAAATTAAGAAAGAATTTGACCGTAAATAAATTATTGTCTTACGCTATTTAATTAAAATAATTAGTGATTGGATGTAGAAATTAGTCCTAATACTTGTATTCCTTAAAAGAATTTGACATCTCACAATCTCCTTTAGGATAGATCAAGTACGTTGCGATACTGTCCCCGTACCTATTTACGAGGGTTTGATATTTAGGTAGGATATGCATCTATCTTCATTGATTTAGTCACGACATTCTAAGACCTGTGAGATACCATTAGCATTTAGACGTTGCAATTCTTGTTTTTGGGAGCTATTTCCATTCCTTCATCGGGTAATGGATTATATCGATCTAGCTGGTTTCGGCGAAGTTTGTAGAGTTGGGCATCTTCATGTAAATCATGCCCTTCTAACTGCATTAGTTGAGAGGTGGCGTCCCGAGACACATACCTTCCATCTACAGATAGGAGAAACCACCGTCACGCCAGGAGATGTTGCGATTTTATGGTGACTTGGAGTTGATGGTGACCTGATCATTGGGGACGTTTACGGGCGCCCTCGGACAGCATAGATGGATTTGATACATACGCTTCTTGACTTTCGACCTATGACTACCAGTTCAGGGGTAACCAACTAGAGAAGTTGGCCCTTGAGGTGCACCTGTCACTCCCTCTTTCGGATGATGCTTCGATGTATAGGTGCAGCAGAGGGCACGAGGATTCATTTTTTTTCTTATCGGTAGTATGATTCTATCGGACAAATCAAGTCATCTGCTACCCCTTCATTTTCTACCTTTCCTTATGGACTTACATTATTGTGGTCAGCTTAGCTAGGGCAGTGTTGCTGCTGCGTGGATGTATAGATGCCTCTGCGAGGCAACAGACCCTTCCGCAAGGGAGATTTGTGGTCCTATGGTTCTGCTTCAAGTTAATTTTTTTTTTTTTTTTCTGTTCCAATTACTTTAGATGTTTTAGACTTTAGCAAAATCTTACTAAAATTTGACGAACTTGTATTATTTTCCTATATCGTTATGGGCTTGGGTGCACATCCCTGTCCCACGTCATGATAGGGTTAAGCTAGGACATAGACCTCCACTTGCACCGAACGGTGCGAGGTGGAATGTGCGGTTATGGCTATCTCGGACGCCGACGCATATTCTAGTTACATAAAGAAATCAGTTAGACTCCATACAGGACCATCACGTAAGTATTTGAACTTTTCTGAAAGAAATTTTTTTATTACTTTATTGTCATTTTAGTATTTCAATTAAACATTTTCAAATTGTGTCAGTTTATTTGATGCCTATACGATGCCATAGACCTAGAGTTCATGTCAGCTAGATACATGGAGGGTTCAGACACTTGGCGGTCACAAACTCCACTCATTTATTGGGACGTCGTAGAGTTCCACTACCTCGACCGTGTGTTTCAACAATTTGGTATGTTACATCTCATTCCCCAGAGCTGTAAGTATGATGCTGAGTTGCATGTGATTGGTACTCGGGAGAATCATACGACTAATTGGGCTCATCACCATTTATCGTTCATAGCACTGTAGGGTTCCCGACAGCAAACATTCGTGCATGGCGCTTTCAGGATTGGGGTGAAGTCGAACTATCTATCTTAGTACCGGCTGAGAACTAGGTGGCTGATTGGTAATCCATTCCCACCAGGGGGTGAGGTCGCCGGCTACCAGGGGACTAGTTCGAGATACACAGTCATAGTAAGTGCATTATTCAGTACTCTGTGTTTTACTCTCGATTATCATTATCATTCTTATTCAATTTCTGTTGACATGGATGTTTTTGTATGACTATTACAGTCAGATGGGCTTTACAAAACTATATCCATTGCTACGGAGGCTTTAGTTACGGCTAACTTATATTCAAGGGCAGCTTTCAAGCGTATCAGGGACACGTATACTCTTTCTCTTACCGCGGCCAGGTTTGACTTTACTAGTTATGCCATACGTTCTATTCCAGAAGCATATGTACCCACGGTTCCGGAACAGGCAGCCACCAGAGGCCCTCAGGCTTGGGTTGAGGGTCGGGCTATCCCGGATCAGCATCGAGGTGGTAGGCAGGCCCATGCAGCCCCAACTAAGCCAGTTGCACCCGAAGTTGCACCAGATCCCGTACTACTACTAGTTGGACCGACTGGGGAGTTTGAGGCGAGACCATCTGGAGAGCCAGCCGCCCAAACTTCAGATGCCTTGATCTTTGACACTACTTGCCTTTCATTGTTGATGGAAGACGAGGTGAACGGTATTACAGAGCAAGGGCCAGACACAGCGACGCAGGCATTTGATATGGGACCAGGGCTAGTCATGCAGGCGTCCGTACAAATTCCATCTACAGAGTCCATACCACCGAGCACAGTGATCGATGACCAGGATAGGCCAGGATTTAGAGTTCAGTGGCAGGGGCGACAATTACGTTATTATCATTCGACAACACTAGATCACGAAGATTACATTGTACCCGCCAAGGAGGCACATGCTACAACAGATAGACATATGAGGTCCAAATGCGTTGTCCAACCTAGACACTGCGGCACATAGACTCCATTCTTAGATTGTCTTATTATTATGTATATCATTTATTCTATATACAATAACTTTTTTCTAGGCTTCTGTATTTTAACTTAAAATACTTGCACTTTTTTATTCATTTTTATCATAATATCCTTATTATTATGAGCACAATTGAACCAGTGCTATAAAAGGAGTAACGAGGGGCACATAAACAAATTTTTTTTTAATTTTGTTTTCCTTTTTTCAAATGATCGTTATGGGCACAACTGAACCAGTGCTAAACATTTTTTCAAACCATCAAAACAAATGAATCACTTTTCCATTGCAGAGATTCATGGAATCATCTGATATAGGAATATGATGCTATTGATAATAGCGTTCCTCTAAGAAGGACGCTATTAGTAGTAGCGTCCTATGAAAAAGGACGCTAGCCATAATAGTGTCCTACATCTTCTTGTGCGTAGAATTGTGTAACGCTATTATTGAACCCTTTAGTTGTAACTTGGATATTAGGATTAAAATAATTATAGTTAAATTCATTATTTTTAGAACAATTAAGGAAACCTTAGTTTCCCCTCGTAATTAGAGTATCATTCCATCTCTTTTTCAAAAAGGGAAGTTTGACTTTTATGAACTTAAAACTAAAGGGTTCAATAATAGCGATTGATTAGCAAAGTTTTAGCGATTGATTAGATTGAATGTCACTGTCACTATTACTTGTTCTATTGTAGATTGAATGTCATTGAAGTTGTCCTGTGTATGACTTCTGTATCTTTGTCCATTAAACACAAATATCATGCCAAAATGCGCCTTAAACTGGTTTGTGACAGTAAATTTTCTCCTTTTTTATTTTGTCTTCTGTGTGCAGCTACTAGGTTTGCATCATTACCCTACCATTAATTGGTGGAAATTAATGGTAGTTTGGAATCAAAAGTTTGACAAAAGGGTAGGAAAGGAAAAAACAAGTTTTTTGAAGCATCTTGATTGTTGAGATACAGAATATTAAAAGCACATATAGGTAAAAGGAATTAACATTACCTAGAAAGCCATAGCGCACCCTGGGAAGCAATCATCAATGGAGTTATACTGTAAGCATGTCCTGATAATCTGCCTTTGACGCAAGCATCCACGTCTCTCGTGTGGTTTAAAAAAAAAAAGAAATCTTATTCATTTTAAGAACACAAAAGAGAGACGTCGAACGCTTGCATAAAAGAAAAACTATCAAGATATAAAACACCATTGAATATTCATAGTTTCAGATAGTCGTAAAAGTTTGGGTTTTTATAGGAATATGAGGACGCTGTTTAAAAATGATGAATATTTGAAATCATCATGGGACGCTACTAATAATAGCATCACATGTCACATGGTCGACCATTTTTTGGATGTATCTGCAGTTGGATCCCGGATGTATCTGGAGTTGGATTCCATATCACATTGAACGCTATCGTCAATTGCATCCTCGTACCAACCTTTCTAAAAATTATTTTGACAGCATTTGCTTTTTCAGAGATTCTCTTACTTTTTTTGGAAGTACCCAAAGTAGGACGCTATTATTGGTTTCGTCCTCTTTGCCTAGGCCAAAAGAGTCTCTCTTTGAAACAAGATACACGAGATTTGTGTATACTTCCGATTTGACATGGATCATAGGACGCTATTAACACAATAGCGTCCTACAAAAGGACGCTATCCATAATAGCGCCCTACTTACCTATATAGCTTCATTTCATCTCGCAACCACTTCATTCATTCTCGTGGAAAAAAATCACCAAACTCGGTACCAAACACAAATGCACTAGGGATAGTTACACCAAATTTCATTTTTTTTACCAAATATCACCATTATGTCACTTGAAACACCCCTAGCTCTTGGCTTCTTCTGGGATTGCACGCTTTCATACGAAACAGGCGATTCAGTTAGCTTTGTGGGCCCATGTAGGAAGAGGCTAGTCTTACAATGTAAAATATCGTTCTACATGCTTGTCGACAAAATCTATTCATACATAAGAATTGATAGCACGTCATTTAGATTGGATATACCCATGAGATATTCTTGGGTATATGGAGACCGTGTTCAATGGGGGTTACTTACATTACAGAATAATAGCGATATGGATAACATTTGGACTTTGCATTCCATTTTCAAAGAGGGTGGAATATATATTTATGTAAAGACAGAACCCATTTTAGATGTACAACACATCGTGCCAATAGTTCCTCAAGCTGATGCTGGCATTTCCATACTATCAACGTCATTTCCCGCCGAACAATTGTCCCATACTAGTTCCTACACAGATTTGTTACTCCAACAAGAAGGGCTGGAAATTACAACCATTCAGAATCAGTTCATGTTGGAATGTATGCCTTTTTAGACTAGGTTTCTGATGAAAATATCGAATATTATAATAAAAGAATTTATTTCAAGAAATCGTTTGTAAATTTATTTTCTTTATTTGTACACAATTTTCGTTTGGAAAAGACCTATTGTATTTAAGTAAGTGGTCCATATGAATGGAGGTATTTCACAGTAAGGTATGGATCAGGAATTACTTAACACATAAATATTTATTCTTAACCGATTGATGAGAATGGGAATCTCATCATATTTATGTTATTATGTTATGAATTCCAAATGGAGAATGGCTTACCTTTAGCTAGTGAGTAGTCCACTCACTTCATGACATAAGCGTATTTTGAATACGTAAAACAAGACCTGTAGTAATGGTTTCTTAAAGTATTATATGGTAGAAACCTAGACTACTACCGCTACAGCGTGGACTAGTACTCTACGACTTGAGTATGAGTTGGTGGTCTGATGAAGTTGGAACCATGTACTTTGATATGCTATAGTTGAGGTCCTATCGTAGGGCCAATATACTTGCATGTTGGGTATGTGTGACTAGTTAGTTAAGACAGACTTGTACAAATAGTTTCTACACTATATCGCCCATTGTGATTGTCTGAATGATCTAAATATCCAAGGCCCTGGGAAACATGACTTGGATGTGTGCTTTAGAGTAGCTCCCTTGGAAAGTGAAAACACTCCGGTAAGTCATGGATCATTGGACTAGAAGTCTAAGGATGGTAGATGTCATTTAGAGGGATGTCAGTACACTTCTTCCTCTCTAAATATACGGCGATGTGTAGAGGGGTATTTTGGTCATTTTACCTGTAGGTCGAAGACTTTGCTAATGCAACATTGTCCTTGGGTTCAATATTTCCTTATGGTGATATTAGGACACATTTAAAATGCAAAATACATCTATTTATATAGTATGGGTATTTTGGTCATTTTAGTAGCCAAGATGATGTGTCTTTTTGGTCCTCGGAATAGCCCGTAAGTCCTAATTAATTTTTGGGTTGAGAAATTGATCTTAGTTGAGAGGGTTTTATTTTATTCAGGAAGTCTAATTTATTATTAGACTGGAATAAAATCAATTGAGAGAAATTTATTATCTGGTTTAATTGGTTAATTAATTATTCAGGGCCTAGGTCCAGTTCGAATAATTAGAAAATTAATCGGGACTTAAACTAGAGAAAAGTAATTAATACTTAATTATTTATTGAGTTATTTATTTAATTAAATCCCAAGAAATAAATCATTAAAGTTTAATTATTTTTTGGTTCATTTGGGTTCATTAATTATTTATTGGGTTATGTATTTAATCCCAATGAAAATAATTAATGTTTATTATTTTTGGGCTTTTTGGGTTAAAAAAAATAATTAATATTATTTTGGCTCAATAGCCTGGACCATAGGATTTTTTCAGACACAATTCAGAAGAGTTTAGGGTGAAGCCAAAATTTATTTTGTTAATAATATTCGAGTGTTTGAAATATTAAATCCGGGAAATATTATTTTTATCAAAATAATTATTTTTGGTTTCATAACTCTTGGCTTTCTGTGAGGAAAAATAAAATGAAATAAAAATAAAAATTCTCCCCCTGTGACTCTTGATTTTCTGGCTTTTGGGTTTTGTTCATTTATGAAGCCAAAGCTTTAAAAGCCAATTGAGAGTTGAAGAGAAAAAAAAACTGAGAGGCTTTTCTCATCCCAATTTTCTGTGCTCACCAACGTTTGATTAGGTAGGTTAATATTCTGAGAATTGAAAAGCCAAGCATTCACCGGAGAAGGAGAAGTTGACAACCGGAACCGGAAGCTTCATCTCACGAAGGAGAAGGAAGCTGTTTTTTGAGCTTCAAACCATTCTTCTTCAATCTTCATGGTTTAAGGCTTCAAGAGGTATGGTTTTAATCCTTCCATGCTACTGCCGTGCTCTATTATATTGTTTTTGTCTCCATTTTTGTTCACCGTATGCATGCTCTGTTCTCTGTCAATTGCTGCAAGTGGTATCAAAGCATTGAATTTGATTAGCTTAAGGAGCATGTTAGTTAATAAAAAATGAGAAGAACATTGTGTGGTGCTTAAACCTGTGATCCTTCGCTATTTTGGTATAGGATAGGCATGATTGTGAGCTTTACAGTGGAAGCATAGGAATCCTCTGTAAATTTGGTTTTGATGTTGTGATCATGTAAACCCAATTTAAATGGGTATAGGCGGTTGTGGTTTTCTTTTGGATGAGTTTTTGTAATGAAAAATGTCCAAGGAAGCCACTGGAAGAGAAACGAAGAAAAACGCAGAAGAATTGCAGAAGAAAACTCGCGGAGAAGATGAAATACTATTCCTAAGCCGCCGTCTAAGCCGAGCTGGAGATGAGCCGCTCACTGTTTCTGTGAGAGGAGCCGTGTCGTTAGAGCCGGCTTGGTGACGAGCTGGTGAGCCGATTGCATTTCGGGTCATGCACACGGGTTTCCGGATAAAAGCGCGGGTCGCCAAGCAGAGCAGGGCGCAGGTCAATAGGCGGGCAACTGGATCAGGCGGAGCGGGTCGCGGGTGCTCCACGGGTTGCTAAAGATGGTGGTCCGGTGCACCGAGGCCTCTGTGAGCCACAGGCCAAATGGGCACGGATCCAGTGTGGCAGGTGCACGTGGACTGCCAGTCAATTTTTGTAATTTTTTTAAATTTTTTTTCTTTCCGTTTTGGGTCCTATACCAGGCGAAGTTAATATTTTTGCAATAATTTATATTCTTGGAATATATTTGCATAAAAAATATTAGTAAGGGATTTTAGGATTAAACAAGATCATTAATTAATTAATGTATTTAATTCTATTATTTGAGCACTTAAGTTTAAAAATAGAAAAGTATGAAAATGTTTATTATTTTCTGGAATGCTATTTTTTTGTGTACCTATGCGCGCAGTTTCTCAAAGACCAAAGTCTTTGAGAATATTTATACAAGGAAAATATTTTTCTTTAAAAATTAAATGGTTATTTTAACTTGAACAAAAATTAATCCTTAGATATTTTCTCAAAGGATTTAATCCTTAACATAGAAAATATATTGGATTTAGATATTTTTGTAAGTTAAAATAGAAAGCCATTTTGTTTTATTTTGCACAAGAAAATTTGTTTTGTTAAATAAACTTGAAACTAAAGTCTCTAGAAAGTTTTAATTGAAAAATTTTTGAAATCATTAAGGTTTAACTTAAATAAAATTAGTTCGTGGAAAATTCTCTCAAAGGATATGATTCTTGACATAGAGATTTTAATAGATTTAGATATTTTATTTTTAAGTTCAGGAAAAACTTAATGGAAATTTCAAAATGATATTTTTCAAGAAAACTTTATTTTAAAAGACTAAATGGGAGAGGGGTTCCAACGGCCCCACGGCTTCCATCACGATCTTTATTAGAGATCGTGGGTACCCTCGTGTCACCCTGGGAGTGAACCCGTATAGGATGAGGATATCACAAGGATCTAGATCTAATGGAATGATGTAATTAATAACCCAGAACACGTTCTATAATCGGCCAGCCCACGTCAGAAGTTATAGTGCGAGGAATGTCCATAGAAAATGAGAGGAAACGGCCATCCCACGATGGAGTTATCCTCTAGATTATTACCTAGAAGGAAAATTAATTTGTGGTGGTTACTACACTTAGCTTAGGGAATTATTAATCTTCCAAAGAAACTATGTCAGTTTTCCTAAGAGCCAAATTAATTTCAGTGCACAAATTTATTTTCACAAACTAAATCTTTTCTTTTATGTTTCGATTTTTCAAAAATGGTGGGAGGTTCTTTTAGTCCTTTGGCCGTTATTCTCCGTGAGAATAAGTTAACGGGACCAAACTATGTGGACTGGAAGAGGAACCTGGATATAATACTCACAGCCGAGAAGTATAAGTATGTCCTTTACGAGACCTGTCCTGTGATCGGGAAAGGTTCCACTGACGAAGAGCAAGAGGCTGAGAAGGAATAGAAGAAGGCTAATAAAATGACACGTTACTATATGCTAGCTTCCATGTCTAATGTGCTCTAGTCAAAACACGAGCGCATGGCTTCTGCGTATGATAATAGTCAGTCATTGGCCACTATGTTCGCAGATAAGAGCCGGTCCGCAAGGCTGGAAGTCATCGAATTATAATAAACACTAAGATGGCTGAGGGAGCATCAGTCAGGGAGCATATGCTCAAGATGATTGCTGCATTCGAGGAGGCAGAAATCTTAGGAGCTATCATTGACCCTGGGAGCCAAGTGGACATGGTTCTCGAATCTCTACCGGGTTCCTTTACTCAGTTTAAATTAAATTACAATATGAACAAGTTAAATATGAGTTTGACTGAGTTGATGAAGGAACTCCAGATGGTAGAGAATGTCATGAAGCCACAATCAAATGCCATGATTGCTAAAGCTTCTTCCTCAAGAATTGGGTCCAAGCCCAGAAAGTTCAAAAGGAGGAAGGGAAACGCAGCAGCCCAGCCCAAGACCCATCCTAAAAATAAACCAAAAGGAAAGTACTTCAAATGTGGGAAGAATGTGACACTGGAAAAATGAGTGTCCAGATCTTCAAGTCAAGAAAAACCCCACAGGTAATGTTTTCTATCTAGAGTCTATATCAATGGTTGGATCAACTTCCACTTGGATTGTTGATTCAGGAGTCACTGATCATATCTGTAACTCTTTGCAATGGTTTAAAAATATAAGAAGACTCAAGAAGGGCGAATATGGATTACGCGTGGGAAATGGAGCACAAGTCTGGGCCCTTACAGTGGGAGAGCTGGATTTTATTCTTTTTATTGTAATAAAAAAGTTATTTTAATAGATATTTTATATGTACCTAGTTTTCATCAGAATTTGATTTCAATTGCAAAACTAATAAATTAAGGATATTCTGTATCTTTCCATTCTGGTATTTCTATCAACAGAGATGGAGAAATTTTATGTACTGGGCATATGCATGGAAATCTATTCTATTTAAACCATATTAACAATCAATCAAATAACGCTGTATCTGAATCTTTAACTAAGAAGAGAAAGACCAATGTCAATGACTCATATCTTTGACATCTAAGGTTGGGTCATATCAACTCAACCAGGATTCAGAGGTTGATCCATGATGGGCCCTTCGGCTCATTGAGATTGGAAAATTGGCCTCAATGTGAGTCCTGCCTAATGGAAAAGATGACCAAGAGGTCATTTGCCCCTAAGGCGGATAGAGCTAAGGAGGTTTTGAGTCTTGTTCACACTGATGTGTGTGGTCCCTTGTCTATACCAGCTAGAGGAGGTTTTGAGTACTTCATCACTTTCACAAATGATTGTACAAGGTTTGGTTATATTTACCTGATAAGATGCAAGTCTGACTCTTTTGAAAAATTCAAGGAGTTTAAGTTTGAAGTGGAGCGTCAGATAGGTAAATTAATTAAGACCTTACGATCGGATCGTGGTGGAAAGTACCTCCTAGGTGAATTCAAGGATTACATGGTACACCATGAGATAGTATCCCAACTCTTTGCACCGGGGACACCCCAGCAGAACGGAGTAGCTGAGAGAAGGAACATGACATTGATGAAAATGGTCATAAGCATAATGTCTTATGCTACTCTTCTAATATTTTTTTGGGGATATGCCCTGGAAACAGCGGCATACATTCGGAATTTGGTGCCTTCCAAGTCAGTACTAAGGACTCCCTATGAGATGTGGACTGGGCGTACGCCAAGTCTAAATCATCTCAGGATATGAGGTTGTCTAACTTATGTACTGATCAAAGGAGACAAGTTGGAACCAAGGTCAGAATTATGCTATTTTGTTAGGTATCCAAAAGGAACAAATGGTGGTTACTTTTATCATCCAAAGGAGCAGAAAGTACTGGTTTGTACCAATGCTAGATATTTAGAGGATGATTAAAGTACTTCCACAAAAGGTTCAACTACGTTGGAACTCGAGGAGAAGTTATCTTCGAAAGTAACTTCTTCTGACCCGATTGTGGAACAAGAAGAGGCACAGCCTCAAGAGCCTGTACAAATGGTGCCTCGTCGTAATGGGAGAGTGTCTAGGGTTCTGGATAGATGGTATAGAGAAGCTTTTGAGCTGGTCTCTGACCATTAGGAATAAGACCCCACTAGATACGAGAAGGCAATTGCTGATGCCGATGCAAATCTATGGCATGAAGCAATAAAAGTCGAGATTGAGTCTATGTACTTCAATCAGGTTTGGGATCTTGTAGCTTCACTTGATAAGATAAAACCTATTGGGTGTAAGTGGGTGTACAAGAGAAAGAAGGAAGCGGATGGGAAGGCGAAAACCTTCAAAGTTAGGCTTGTGGCAAAAGGGTATACTCAGAAAGAAAGAATTGATTATGAGAAAACCTTTTCCCCTGTAGCCATGCTTAAATCCATTCGTATCCTCCTTGCCATTGCATGTCACTATGACTACGAGATATGGCAAATAGATGTCAAGATGGCATTTTTGAATGGCCATCTTAGCTAAGACATCTATACATCCCAATCGGAAGGTTTTATTGTTGAAGGCCAAGAACATATGGTTTGCAAGCTTAAGAAGTCCATTTATGGACTTAAGCAAGCATCGAGAGCGTGGAACATTCGTTTTGATGAGACTGTAAAATCTTACAGTTTTATTCAAAACGAAGATGAACCATGCGTGTACAAGAAACTTGAGGGGTTTAATGTGATTTTTCTTGTCTTGTATGTAGATGATATTCTACTCATTGGAAATGATGTAGGGTCATTATCATCTACAAAGGTTTGGCTGTCTAGTCAATTCAGTATGAAGGATTTTGGAGAAGTCAGCTATATTCTCGATATTAGACTTCTTAGAAATAGGAAGTAGAGAATGTTAGGATTATCCCAAGTCGCATAGATTGACAAGATGCTGGCCAAGTACAGCACGGACTCATGAAAGGGAGCTCTAATCCCTTGCAGACATGGGTTGTCACTTTCTTCAAGGGACTGTCCTAAATCTCAAGAAGAAAATGACAAAATGAGTAGGATTCCCTACGCTTTGGCTGTGGGAAATCTCATATACGCCATGCTGTGTTCTAGGCCAGATATCTGCTTTGTCGTAAGCATAGTTAGCAGATATCAGTCAAACCCTGGGGGGTTCATTGGTAGGCTGTAAAGCATATTATTAAGTACCTCAAAGGAACCTTGAAACCACAAGGAGGGGAAGCACATTGAGAGGTAGTACCACCTGATCCAGGATATCATCCAAAAATGGGAAGTCGTGGTGATACAGATTGCCTCCGAGAACAATCTAGCAGATCCGTTCACCAAGCCTTTAGCTGAGAGGGTCTTGACACTTAGACGTCATTGGGGTGGGCACCTATGGACTTACCTAGTCTTAGAGTACAAGTGGGAGATTGTTGGAATGTATGCCTTTTTAGACTAGATTTCTGATGAAAATATCAAATATTATAATAAAAGAATTTATTTTAAGAAATCGTTTGTAAATTTATTTTCTTTATTTGTACAAAATTTTCATTTGGAAAAAACCCATTGTATTTAAGTAAGTGGTCCATGTGAATGGAGGTCTTTCACAGTAAGGTATAGATCACGAGTTACTTAACATATAAATATTTGTTCTTAACCGATTGATGAGAATGGGAATCTCATCATGTTTATGTTATTATGTTATGAATTCCAAATGGAGAATGACTTACCTTTAGTTAGTGAATAGTCCACTCACTTCATGACATAAGCGTATTTCTAATACGTAGAATAGGACCTGTAGTAATGGTTTCTTAAAGTACTATATGGTAGAAACCTAGACTACTACCGCTACAGCGTGGACTAGTACTCTACGACTTGAGTATGAGTTGGTGGTCTAATGAAGCTGAAAGCATGTACTTTGATATGCTATAGTTGAGGTCCTATCGTAGGGCCAATATACTTGTATGTTGGGTATGTGTGACTAGTTAGTTAAGATAGACTTGTACAAGATAGTTTCTACACTATATCGCCCCTTGTGATTGTCTAAATGATCTAAATATTTAAGGCCCTGGGAAACATGACTTGGATGTGTGCTTTAGAGTAACTCCCTTGGAAAGTGGAAACACTCCGGGAAGTCATGGATCATTAGACTAGAAGCCTAAGGATGGTAGATGTCATTTAGAGGGATGTTAGTACACTTCTTCCTCTCTAAATGTACGGCGATGTGTAGAGGGGTATTTTGGTCATTTTACCTGTAGGTCGAAGACTTTGCTAATGCAGCATTGTCCTTGGGTTCAATATTTCCTTATGGTGATATTAGGACATATTTAAAATGCAAAATACATCTATTTATACAGTATGGGTATTTTGGTCATTTTAGTAGCCAAGGTGATGTGTCTTTTTGGTCCTCGGAATAGCCCGTAAGTCCTAATTAATTTTTGGGTTGAGAAATTGATCTCAGTTGAGAGGGTTTTATTTTATTCAGGAAGTCTAATTTATTATTAGACTGGAATAAAATCAATGGAGAAAAATTTATTATCTGGTTTAATTGGTTAATTAATTATTCAGAGTCTAGGTCCAGTTTGAATAATTAGAAAATTAACCGGGACTTAAACTAGAGAAAAGTAATTAATACTTAATTATTTATTAGGTTATTTATTTAATTAAATCCCAAGAAATAAATAATTAAAGTTTAATTATTTTTTGGTTCATTTGGGTTCATTAATTATTTATTGAGTTATTTATTTAATCCCAATGAAAATAATTAATTTTTATTATTTTTGGACTTTTCGGATCTCAGAAAAATAATAAATATTATTTTGGTCCAATAGCCTGGACCATAGGATTTTTTCGGACACAGTTCAGAAGAGTTTAGGGTGAAACCAAAATTTATTTTGTTAATAATATTCGGGTGTTTAAAATATTAAATCCCGAGAATATTATTTTTATTAAAATAATTATTTTTAGTTTCATAACTCTTGGCTTTCTATGAGGAAAAATAAAATGAAATAAAAATAAAAATTCTCTCCTTGTGACTATTGATTTTCTGGCTTCTGGGTTTGGTTCATATATGAAGCCAAAGCTTCAAAAGCCAACTGAGAGTTGAAGAGAAAAAAAAAAAATTTGAGAGGCTTTTCTCATCCCAATTTTCTATGCTCACCAACGTTTGATTAGGTAGGGTAATATTCTGAGAATTGAAAAGCCAAGTATTCACCGGAGAAGGAGAAGTTGACAACCGGAACCGGAAGCTTCATCTCACGAAGGAGAAGGAAGCTGTTTTTTGAGCTTCAAACCATTCATCTTCAATCTTCATGGTTTAAGGCTTCAAGAGGTATGGTTTTAATCCCTCCATGCTGCTGTCGTGCTCTGTTATATTGTTTTTGTCTCCATTTTTGTTCACCGTATGCATGATCTGTTCTTTATCAATTACTTCAGTTGCCACACCTACAAAGCTACCCAAATGTTGATCCTCTAAATGAGCTAGAAACAAGGTAAGCTGTTGAGCAACCTATAATTAATGGGGCTGCAGTTATGGACTCACTGGGACCAACATCCGACATCGATGGACCACTAATCTCAGACGAAGAATATGGAATCGACACTGATGACGTGGGCCACAGTAACACCGATGCAGTAGCAACAGTAACCAGGATGACGTACGCCCTCGACACACATCAATTCATGCTCCACTAGAGCCAGTGCATCAGATACCATTCCAAGGAAAAAATATGCATACGTACAAAAGTTTCTGAGATACAGGCACAGGGGCACCTGAAGGTGACTTTTTCTATGCCAGTGATGACCTACGTGTTGACGAATGAACAGCAGAAAATTGGGAGTTAAGGCATAAAATGTGGTTCCGGGATAAGTAAGAAGCAGTACATGTTGTGAGATTATGGCACGTAAAAAAGGGTTACGAGTTCACTATTATTAAAAGTAAGAGTACGATTTGGACTGCCTCTTGCAGGAATAACATTGAACAGAACCCATGTGCTTGGTACGTTCGAATCATTAAGAAAGTCAATATTGGATGATGGAAAATTTCGGTTTGAAATGGCGAGCACACTTGTCTCCAAAGGGTCATAAACAAAAACAATCAAAATTTGTCTCACAAATTTATTGCACAACACATATTGCACCTTATTAGAGATGACCCTGAGATAAGTGTTAGCACCATATTAAGGGTTGTACATGACCAATTCCAAATTGGATGTTCGTATCGAAAAGGATGGTATTCTAGGAAGGCTTCTATTGAGTTTCTATATGGCACATGGTCCTCTACTTTCAGACTACTACCAACGTATATGTTGGCATTGCATTATTCAAATTCCGGTACAATAGTACATTAGAAACACCATGACATCAATGCCAGAGATATAAATATTTTCAAATTCGTATTTTGGGCTTTCAAACCATCAATTGACTGATTTAGGCATTGTCGTCCTGTGATTTCAATCGATGGCACCCATTTAAGAGGGGCATATAAAAGTGTCATGTTAATTGCAAGCACTTAGGATGCTAATAATCACGTCTTTTTCCCTGACTTTTGATGTTGTCAATGATGAATCAAATGAGAGTTAGGGATGGTTTCTTAGACTATTCCGGAGACATGTGGTGTGCGAAAGACACGTTTATATTGTGTCCGATAGGCACGCTGGAATCTTAGCAGCTATAAGGAGACAACCTGAGTGGGCAGAGCCAATGGGGGTTCACAGGTATTGTCTACACCATATTCGTGCCAATTTTAACAAACAGTTCAAGAACACCGAGTTGAAATAACTCATGTACAAAGTCGGAACAGAGAGGAAGAAATCTAAGTTTGAATCTATAATGAACAAAATAAGATAATATAATCAGGAGGCGTTCAACTGGTTGATGCATATTGGTCCGGAAAAGTGGTCACTTTCACACGATAGCGGAAATCGATACGGATGCATGACGACGAATTTATCCGAATCATTGAATAGTATTCTCAAAAAAACAAGGGCATTACCAATCAAAGCCCTTGTCGATTCAATATTCACGAAGATTGTCGAACATTTTAATATTTTAATCTATATCGATCTGAGGTCACATACTATAACAAACCATTTCCTCCGTTGGTATGGAATACATTCCAAACAACTTCGTAGAAGGTAAGAAGTTATAGAGTTGTACAATATAATGAACGAATCGAAATTTTCAGTATTAGGACACCCCCAAGAGTTGGAGGAAAAGGAAACAATGTTTATATGGTAAAAATGTCTTCACGGAATTGCAACTGCACGAAATGGAATATTTTTTACTTGTTGTGCACGCATGTATTCGCAGTCTGTCGACACTGTAGCTGGAAACTTTCTGATTTTGTACTGCCTATTTACTCCTTGGACAAATACATTCGGCTTACAACAATGAATTCTATCCAGTCAACAATGAAAATTTATGGCGTAATGTTGACTTTTCGTTGGAGGGCTACACACTAGTACTTAAAGGTAATTGACCCGAACGGAGGCGTACTGCACGTTTTCGAGGAGAAATGGACTATCGAAATGAAGGGTTTCTACCAAGATGTAGAAATTGTCATCAAGCAGGACATAATAGGCGAAATTGCAACAGCCCTAGGTTCAAACCTAGAGAATAAATTAAACTAGATTCAATTGCACCGTAACAAATTTATTTAATGATAATAAAATTCATTTCGCAATTGACTTTGTCCCATTTTTTATTTAGCCATTAACTACACACATTTTGTTATATTTTTTAAGGTTAATACAATTTCATCTGCTAATACAAACAATTTAAATAACATAAAGGATGATAAATTGTGTATATAACGCAATCACAAATATTGGAAAGCGTTCTATAGTAGGACGCATTTCTTGATAGTGTTCTTATTTTAAGAATGCATTTACAAAATTAGGACGTTATCAACAAATGTGTTCAAATCTTTTTAAGATAATTCCTTCGAGCAATGGCCCCATTCAAGATCATGTGAAGACGAATGGCCCCGTTCTAATTAATGGCCCATACAATCGTCCAATTATGGTTATCCTTCCTATTTTGTTTCCTATTGGACCCTTGAACTCTTTCTTCAAGATTTCTCAAGCCTTTGGCCTTCCCAAAGGCAAGACGAAGTGGCAACTAGGCCAGCCCGCACGGTTTCGGACCGGCCCACCTGGAGGGTGGGCCGGTCCCTGGGCCAGAGGCCCTGGGACCGGACCGGACCGGACCGGGACCTTGGCTCGGGTGGCCCGCGGGCTGGAGCAGGCCGGCCCGTGGCTTATTCCTTTTTTTTTTTTTTCCTACTTAACATAATTTTTTTAAAATTATAAAAAAGCCACCTTGAAGTGGTGGGGGGTTTGGCTTGGACCCCTACCTGTTTTATTAATTAATAAAATAAAAATTACATAAGAGGGGGACTTGATGCTTAAACCTCTTAAAAATATTACAATGATTAAAATTTAAAAATATAAAAAATATCCTAAAAATAAAATTAAATACATAATATTACTTATCCTAAATTTCTAATTACAAAAAGACTAAACTAACTACTTGGTTCACCACATTCATCATCTGAGTCGTCATCAATAATCCACGAATTAGCCGTCCTATCTTCGGCTGCAAACCAACTACTACAACACATTAACATCTCCAAAGTTTGAAGAGCTAATCGAGATCTTCTTTCATCGATTATTCGAGCGCTCTCACTGAAGACGCTTTCCGATGGCACTGTAGAGATTGGTGGTGTCAAAAGATCACGTGCTATTTTAGATAAAATGGGGTATTAACTTACATGAGCCTTCTACCAATCACAAATATCAAAATGCTGATCTTCATTTTCTACCAAAGGCTGCATCTCGTAAATTGTCATCTCGTTGTAGGTAGTAGTCGATCTTTTTTGACGTTTCATAATACCCCATGGATTAAATACTGATGAAATTGATGAAGTAGATTTTCGCGGAGGTTGAAAGTGACTACTAGATGATGAAGCTTGCCTACTTAAAGTAGGAGAATTAGAACAAGAAGACTCAAACTCATACAAATTATACATGTCAGATAAAGCTTTAGCTATTTTATCTTTTATGTCTTTTATCATACATTGTTTAAGTGGTTGTGATTCATCAAAATTTAATGTTTTATATAAATATTCAATAATACTATGAAAATCAGGCGTCTTTACTCTAGGATCCATACACAATGCCATACAATATAAAATAGGAATATCTTCGTAATATTTTTTATATTTTTCAAACATACTTCTCATAAAAAAATCATATTGGAGATGATACATATATTCACCAAAAATATGTGCTACCTTAGCAAGTGTTGGAAGAATATGATGAGTAGTGGGATAATAAGATCCCGATAAAAGTTCAGTAGCTTCTTTGAAAGTAAATAAAAATGTTGAAAGTGCAATACAATTTTCAAAATGAGTTTCAGTTAGTGGAGGTTGAAAATTATTATTATTACAAAATTCAATAAGTTGGTTTTGAAAAGGTTTAACACTTTCAAACATATCTAAAGTTGAGTTCCATCTAGTTTTACAATCTAATCTAAATTTTTTAAAAGATACACCTTGTTCTCGGCATAATGCCTTAAAATTTTATTGCCTAGTTGGGGAGGTTTTAATAAATAAAACAACATTTCTAATTATATTAACAATATCATCAATATATTTATATCCTTTTTTAATACATAAATTAAGTATATGACAAGCACACCTAGTATGAAATAAAATACCATCTAACATAGGATTCATAGTATTTTTTAAAATTGTTATGGCAGAATCATTATTTGAAGCATTACCTAAAGAAATAGAAATAATTTTATTTAAAATCATATATTCACGACATGTTTGAGTAATCATTCTAGCTATACTACTACCTACATGAGGATATTCAAATAATTTAAAACAAATAGTTCTTTTTTGCACTAACCAATCATGATCTATCCAATGACATGTAATGCATAAATAAGATTCATTAGTAATTGCAGTCCAACCATCACAAGTAAGAGCAAATTTTCAATTACAAGAATCAAACATAGCAATTAGATACTCTTTCATTTCTTTATATATCTTTATTATATCATTTTTTAATATTGTTCTAGGAATTCTTTTCCATAATGGTTGACAATTATTTTGCATATATTGTTCATAATGTGGATTTTCTGCAAAATTAAAAGTTAATTTAGTTTGAACAATCATTTTAGCAAATGCGTTTCTATTTTTTCTATGATCATATTGAAAATTACCAACCATTTGACCTCATTTAGTACGTATTTGTTGTTGTTTAAATAAGTTTTCTAACCAATCATTATGTGACATTTTCATATGTCTAACTAATGTTCTCGTCCATCCTCCCTTCTTATGTGCATATACCGCTTTACAAATTTTACATGTTGCCCTATCACTATCATTATCTTTTTCAAAAAGATTCCAAACCATAGATGTTTTTGCTTTAGTTGTAACATCCGTTGTTTAAACATCATCCTCACCTATATTAGATGCGTCGGGATTAATTATTGGAGTTGATTGTGATTGTGAAACATTAACACTAGGCCTACTAGGACCTTCATCTTCATTACCTATTTCATTATTTATTAAATTCAAAGCTGGATATATATTAAAATCAAAATGTGCAGATGATTGGGATGAAGAAAAATGATGATATTAATTTGGATCCATTATTTCTTTAAAAAAAAAAACAAGCAATCAAAATTCAAATAAAAGTTCAAAAAAAAGTATTAATAAATAATTAAATAAGAGAATTGAAAAATATAAATAATAAATTAATTTAAAAATTAAACAAATAAACAACTAATAAAGCTAAAATAAAAGAATGTAAGATTAAGAAATACTAACTTGTTGATGACCAACATTCAAAAATAACAATACTTTGTTGAGCTTTTAACTTCTTGTATCCACTATTCCGCTACTCAACAATCTTCCAAAATATGAAGACTTTTTTGAAGAATTGAAAAAGTATAACACAAAAATAAATTCTATTCTAATACCCTTTGTAGAGAAAATGAATAAATTTGAGGATTATGAGAGAAAGATGAATGAAAATAAAAGAGAATTGGAGAGTGTTAATGAGTTTTGGGTTGAATTATGTGGTATTTATAGAGTTTTGGGGGTTAGGGACCAAATTACAAAAAAAATAATAATTCAACCGTTTTCGAGGCTAAATTGTAAAAAAAAAAAATTAAAGGACTAAATTTAAAAAAAACAGAAAGAGCCGTTAGGTAATGGCTCTCTAAGGCGGGTCGGTCCGGGCCTATAGGACCAGTCATAGACCCGAACCGAAATACAGTGATCGGTCTGTCGAACGGGCCGGCTCAGCCCAGTTGCCATTGCTAAGACGAACTAAGGTCAGCCCACGGTGCTGTGGTCATCAACATCTTTGGTCTTTCAAAATGTAATTCTTGGACGGCTGAACCCCTTTGAACTCTTTGCTAAAGCATAGATACACAGCACAGTAGTGCATAATGGCTGTGAAAATCTGTCACGGCCAACAACCC
The DNA here is from genome assembly GCA_026120185.1 of Voacanga thouarsii. Taxonomy (NCBI): domain Eukaryota; kingdom Viridiplantae; phylum Streptophyta; class Magnoliopsida; order Gentianales; family Apocynaceae; genus Voacanga; species Voacanga thouarsii. The sequence goes on from JANUWF010001450.1 coordinate 576,217, forward strand.
TTTATTGATCTTGCCTTGTTCACAATACTAGTACGGTGGGAGGTTGGATAGAGGAGTCTTGAGACAAAGGCAGGAAATCCCAGATGGCAAAGAGCCAACCTTCGGTTGATGATGTTAAAGGAATTTATTCAATTTTTGATTTCTTGAATTATATGTCCGATCGAGTCTCTTGGTCAGACAACAAATCCTTTGCCCATCTGAGAGTCTTTTGCCGGAGTCAAGATGATCAAATTGAGCTCAAGCGAGAAGAGACTGGATCGATCAAAGATAAGATCAAATCTGCACTTCAATTCTTGGATATCTTTTACTTCCCAACCCTGGTGCAGTTTTGGGCACCCAGAAATGTGGGCAGCCAGCAATTTCTTGAAACTTTTGACTTTCCTTTTGGAATTAGTGTTCTGAGAAAAGGGCTCTGTAGGTATAGGAAGAACTGTTTGACTTACAAATACAGTGCTGATGCTGAAAGCAATGAAGAAGAGGATGGTCCTGTTGGACGCGTGTTTCGAAATGGATTTCCAGAATTTAGTCCAGATGTGAGTCTTTACTCTGAAAAAGAGCATAAACTGAAGGATTTTGCTGCATCTTGTGGTGTAAAGGGTTATTTGGCCTTGCCAGTATTTGAATCTGAAGGGCAGCACTGTGTTGGTGTGCTGGAGCTGATGTCAATTTGGGATGGGAGTTACTGTTTGACAGATAAACTTGGGAAAGTGGACGAGGCTTTGAAGGTTTGATCTAAAGTAGCTTGTTTCATTTCCTGCAGTAATGGAAATAATTGCTCTAATTACTGCTCATTTTAGTTTGAACTTGTGATGTGGAAATTGCATATACAAATAACCTGCCAATTTCTCTGATATATGTCAGTATCTGCGTAAACTGCTATGCGGAGTTCTATATATGATTGTAATGTTTCAGAAATGAATCCGTATACGATATTGTGGAAAGTCGAGTCATCTTGCCACTGCTTGTATTTCTATCATCATATCATTATATTGAGTGAATTCTCAATAACTAAAAGCACTAAGCTAGACTTTGTTTTCCAGCTTCCTTTCAAATTATGAACCCTGATTTGGAAGTTTGTCTGTTCTTCTTACTCTTCACTTCATTTATAGAGTAGGCTTCACATAATGTCTTCTCGTATTTCAGTTTGGTAACGTGTGAAGGACTAGGGTTCTTTTTCTCGATGTAATAAAGGTGTTTCAACTTGACATCATCAGTAATAATCGAAAAAATGCTGGGATTTCTTTTCCTTGTTGCCCGGATTTTGTCCATTCCAAGGCTTTATTCGTCATCTATATTCATTTATTAAAAACTGTAAACTCGGTTAGCTCTAACTAGATTTTCATTTGAATTCCTCAACAGTCCTAGTGAAATCCTGTTTTCCCTGCAGGCTGTAGGATTGAGGTTATCAAGCATATGTCCACCATTTGATGTGGAAAGGGTATGTGGCTATTTCTATTCCCAAGTGTATTTTTGGGTGCTCTTTTTTTTAATCCCCATTTTGTTGCTTTTGCCCTATATAATTCCTTTATTTGATGATTCTTGCAACCAGAATTCTCAACATGAATCCGCCCTCACTGGAATCAAGAAGGTTTTGGAAGCAGCATGCTGTACATACAAACTACCGTTTGCCCAAGCCTGGTTCTGTAGCAAAGAGAAGAACTGCAGTGAGGATTTCCTGCGCACAAGTGAAATGGGATCATATATGTTGGCCAAATCTGTTTCCTCTTTCCAGAAGGAATGCATTCAATTATGCTTAAAGAAAGGGCAAAGTGTTGTTTGGAGAGCATTTACATCCGGTACCTCCTACTTCTGCAGAGATGTAAAGCAGTTAATGATTACTGAGTACTCTTTGGTCAATAGTGCTCGTAAATTTGACTTCACTAGTTGCTTTGCAACCTGTTTGCAAAGTACAGGTACTGGAAGTGATATTTATGTGTTGGAGTTCTTCTTACCCTCCATGCAACTTATAGATAGAGAACCACAGGCCTTTCTGGACTCACTTTTGGCCACAGTGAGGAAGCATTCCCAGAGTTTCAAGGTTGCATCTGGTCAGGAGCAGGGAGCAGAATCATCTGTTGAAGTAATTAAGCTATATACTGATAATGAAGTTGATTCTTTAAAGAATTGCCGAACTCCTAGATCTCCAGAGGAGGTATCACAAAGTCAAATGCAGAAACTGAAATTATTTTCCGCTGAAAGAAATGAAAGAAACTGTCTTGGTAAAGGAAAGATAATCAGAAATCATTCTGGAAATGAACTTGGAAGCTCTGCAGGTAAATTTTATGGTAAAACTTTCTGTCTTTTTAGATATAGGTGCTCCTAGTGTGTTATTTATTATGATTGCCTTATGCTATTGTTGTGGCTTATTATTGCACCAGGTAAGAGTCTTCATTTAAGTTCAAATAGTGCAATTAGCCCCCCTAGGATAAAGGATTTGCCTAAGAGAACAGCTGATGATGGTACCAACGCAACACGAAACAAAAGAAAAGCTGATTATCCCCTTTCTCGGCAACAACGTGTTCAGGGTGCTAAAAACCACATTGTAGAACTACATCAAACTAACCGCAAACATCCAGTTTGCTCTCCAAAAGAAGGGACTAATTCCATTCCAAACCCTACGCCGCAAGCTGCAGCCGGCCTGATTGAAAGCCCCATTATAATAAAGGCATCATATGAGGATAACATCATAAAATTCCAGCTCTCTCTCACATCAGGGATAAGGGATTTTGAGAATGAAGTGGAGAAGAGGCTAGAGAATTTAAAAGCTGGAAGTTATGAAATCAAGCATCTAAATGATGATAATAGCAGGATTTCACTGACCAGTGATACTGACTTGCAGAACATTATGAGAACTATGGTGACACCGAAGAAGACTGCCATTAAATTTCATCTTGAGCCAGTTAAGATTCAACACATAGAGAGATGCAGCAGTTCTATTGCTTTCCCTTTGCCACAAACTGCACAAATCCAAAACGAAACCCCTATGTTCATAAAGGTTACACATAATGATGACACTATAAAGTTTCAACTTTCTCTTTCAGCAGGAATGACGGAACTTAAGCATGAAGTGATGGAACGGCTCGAGTTAAGTGCCAACAGTTTTGGAATCAAGTATCTTGGTGAGGAGAATAAATGGATTCCCATAGTCAGTGACAATGAGTTGCAAAGCTACATGAGTAATATGAGATCAAAGGAAATCAATACAGTTAGATTTTCTCTTGATCTAATTGCCATTTAGCCTCCCAAAAAGGGGTGCCATTCTTCTTGTTCTTCTCTGGCTGCAGGTTTCCTATGGAGAATATTTACAGAGAGTGTTATCTTTTAAGCAACTGCTGTGAGACAGGTTTACTGATCCTACTCTAATCTCATGAAGAATTAGCCTTCTCAACTTCACAGTATTTTTGCTACGATTTTCTTTCTTTCTTCACTGCATTTTGCCCCACTATTTCATAGAAGCACAAGGCAACTAAATTGGGTTTGAACAGGGGATGCCATTCGAGAGCGGTCATGAAAAAACTAGCTCAAAGCTCCCTCTGGAACTTATAGCTATTATTGGAACCCAATCTTCGCCAACAAAATGAAACACAAAATTTGGCTCCATTAATAGTGAAGTCGAATTCTGTTTCAAAGAGTAAAATTTTAAATATTATATCTATATGTAATGTAATGTATGCGCCCTCCATTGTTAAAATTAATTTTATTTGACTTCGAGATTTAATGTAAAGAGTTAAAATTATGATGTAGCATATTTTAAATATAAAAAGTTATGTCAAATCTATATATAAAAAAGTAATTTATAGGGAAATATTAGTTTTATATAATATATAATATATTAAATTTTTTTTAAAAAAAACACTAATTTTTTTGAGATATTTTATAATAATAAGTAGATCAATTTTAATGAAATAAAAAATAGTATAAATATATATTTTTTTTAAATATTAATAGTGCTTTTTTTGATTTTTTTTCCTTTTAAAAATTTTTGAGTTATTATTTCTATAAAATCTTATGATGAAAAATATAAAATAAACAGACGTTTATTAAATTTTTAGAATTCCAACTCAAACAAACATATAATATCACTAAATAGTAATAATTAAAAGACCTCAACTATTAATTTGAACAATTATTTAGTTCTGATTCGAACTTCAATTAAAAAATATAAAAATCTTTTCGCTCGTGTTCTATTACACCTCACGTGAACTCGAGCTAACCACGGCATACTGAAACCATTCCCCACGGCTGTACCTGTACATAGCAAGTTACATTTTTAGACTTTCACAATTTTACATTTGCCTTGAAAACAGCTATTGTAAAATGTATCGTCATGTCCACCATCGTGAAGAACTGAAAATGATTAGAGGAGATTAGTGGAGTAAATTTTAAGGTAGTCTGAGACTCTGAGGTCACGTAATGTAAACTATAAATATTAAAAAATTATATTATATATTGTATAAGTTAATTTTTTAGAATTTATGACCTACTTAAATTCGATCCACCCAAATATGTTTTTCAAGGAAGACCAAAAACCTAAAACCCAACTCCACGGCGTCGCCTAAGTGCAACCCACTTTCCTAACCCAGGCTTGACCGTAGCCGAAAACCTATAGGATTTAAACGGTGTATTCTGGCTTTGATACTACACGCGGAAAGGGGAGAACTGAAGGAAGAAGATGAAAGCAGCAGAATTTTCAGCAAAAAGTAAAAGCGATGGAAACAATATGAATTCCAATCAAGAAAGTGAAGCTAAGAGAGAGAAGAAAGCGAAACCCCATTTCAGACCTGCTCCGGATGATACCAAGCCTCTTCTTCAAGACCCTGTAAGTGAACTCATTTTTCATTTGCTCCATACCTGCAAAATCAAATTTTTATCAGTTCTCTTAGGTTCCTTGCCGGCCCTTTATCTGATTTATCTGCTCCAGAACTCACATGAATTTCTCATTAAGCATTTTTCCTTGGGAGATTGGGCAGATATTAAGAGCAGACCCCATCGAGACTGAGGAAGCCATGCTCCGATTGCCTCCTTTTCCTGTGTCCATTTCCAAATTGAATTCCAATGCTCGAAAATGATTGTGTTTTCCGTTTTCAAATGTACAAGCATTCAAGAATTTGCTGTAAAATAGATGTAATTGAAGTCTTTGACAAATTCTCTGGATGCCTTTCCCAAAACTTGATCGCAATCAAATGCTAAGCTTTGATTTTGACTGGATTTGAGCCCTCGCTGAATCAGTTTTTTGCTTTTTCTTTTAAAACTCAAACCATGGTCCAGGAGATCACTGAATCGGTTTTGCTTCAATAGATTGTTCTTTTCCATCAAAACGAAGTCCGATTGATCGGACAGAACTAGGGATGGAAATAGAAATAGACCTGATTAGGTTTTGGCTAAATAAGTCTGGCCTTACATCATAGGCTTAAGGCTAAAGCTTGAGCTCGGCCTGGCAGTCTATATAAATTTTTTTTAGGTTCGGATTCGGCCGGTATAAAAGTCTAGTCTGTGTAAAAATCTATTTAAAAACTTGTTAATGTTATAAAATTAGGATAGTCTTAAAATAAAATCTTCACACTACACACTAATAAAACTCTAATTATTTTGCACAAGAATTTCTCTGTTTCTCTTCTCTCACCATGTTCTCTAATCTTTCTTTCATTAATTTTTTTTTCACAAAATGATGGTGTATTACAAGTTTAGAGAATAGCTCTATTTATAGAGCTCTAATTAGTGGAATACATCATGATATACATCATCTTCCACTAATCTCAATTAGTGGTATCTCCACTAAATGGTGGACATCCATAAAAATCTTCTATAATAATTCACATAAATCCATAATTAGTGGAGCCTCCACTAATTAATAAAGATTCCAATAATTCATAACACTCCCACTTGGATGTCCATCCATTACATAAAGAATATGCCTCGTTAAAACCTTACTAGATAAAAATCCAGTGGGAAAAAAATCTAGTGAAGGGAAAAGAGTACATTATTCTATATGTCTGTTTATTACTCCCCCTGATGAGATGATTCCTTTAAATCTTTAAATCGACATATACCGATTTTATATCTCAACTTCTCAAATGTTGCAGTCGGTAAAGTCTTCGTGAAAATATCTGTGAGGTTATCACATGACCGAATTTGTAGCACATCAATTTCACCTTTCTTCTGGAGTTCATGAGTAAAGAAGAATTTTGGGGAAATATATTTTGTCCGATCTCCTTTAATATATCTTCCTCGTAATTGAGTTATGCAAGCTGCATTGTCTTCATAAAGAGGAGTTGGAATATCTTTGATTGATGATAATCCACAACTTTCTCGAATATAATGAATCATGGATCTTAGTCATACACATTCTCGACTTGCTTCATGAATGGCTATAATTTCAGCATGATTTAAAGAAGTAGTTGCTATAGATTGTTTCGTAAAACGCCATGATATAGCAGTATTTCCACATGTAAATAGATAGCCCGTTTGAGAACGTGCTTTATGTGGATCAGATAAATAACCAGACATCTACATAACCTATCAATGTTGGACTGATTTTATTTGAATAAAATAATCCGAGATCAATTGTACCTTGGAGATATCGAATGACTTGTTTAATTCCATTACAATGTCGTCGTGTTGGTGAAGAACTAAATATTGCTAATAAATTGACAACAAAAGTAATATCGAGTCGTGTATTATTAGCAAGATACATCAATGCACCAATTGCCATTGAGATATGGTACTTGAGGATCAAGGAGTTCTTCATCATTTTCTTGAGGTCGGAAAGGATCTTTATCCACATTTAATGATCGGACGATCATTGGAATACTCAATGGATGTGCTTTGTCCATGTAAAATCTTTTTAGCACTTTTCTTTGTATATGTTGATTGATGAATAAATGTTTCACTCTCCAAATGTTCAATTTGTAAACCAAGGCAAAATTTGGTTTTACCAAAATCCTTGATTTGAATTCTCTTTTTAAATAATCAATTGTTTCTTGGAGCTCTTCGGGAGTTCCAATAAGATTAATATCATCAACATAATAGCTAATATCACAAATTTAGAACCAGATTTCTTAATAAAAACATATGGACATACCTGGTCATTTTTAAATCCAGCTTTCAATAAATATTCACTAAGGCGTGTGAACCACATGCGTCCAGATTGCTTCAGGCCATATAATGATTTACGCAACTTGATGGAGTAATTTTCACGAGGATAATGTTTATATGCTTGAGGCATATGAAATCCTTCGAGGATTTTCATGTAAACATCATTTTCTAAATTTCCATACAAGTAAGCGATGACAACATCTAATAGGCGCATATCTATCTTTTCATGTCTTGCTAAGCTGATAAGATATCGGAGTGTAATAGCATCAACAACAGGAGAATAAGTTTCATCATAATCAATACCTGGTCTTTGTGAAAAACCTTGGGCTACTAATCGCGCTTTATATCGAACGATTTCACTCTTTTCATTGCACTTTCGCACAAATATCCATTTGTAGCTAACAGGTTTTACACCTTACGAGTGTTCGGACTGCGGTCCGAAGACTTCACGTTTTGTCGGTGCATTTAACTCCGATTGAATCGCATCTTTCCATTGCGACCAATCTTTTCTATGCTGAGCATTCATCAAATGATATTGGTTCGGGATCATCATTATCTGTGTAACATCAAGAGATATATTGTATGCAAATATATTATCAATAACGATTTCTATCCGATTCCAACTTCTACAGGAAGTGGTATAATTGATAGAAATTTTAGTGTTACTTTCATCAACTTACGGTTCTTTGTCATCGGTTCTCTCTTGGTCTTTATCATTCTTTTCTTCAATATGATCTCTGGATCATTTAATCCTCTTTTCTTTCGAGGATTTTTATCTTTAGAACCAAGAAGTCGGCCACGCTTACGGCGTGTTTTTGACTCGACGACTATAGGTATAATATTTTGTTCTGCTGGAACTTCAATTCGAATAGGAGCATTTATAGGCTGGAATATGCGATTTTGTAATTCTTCTGGAGCCAACAAAAGCGTCTGGCATTTGATTTGCAATACTTTGCAAATGAATTATCTTTTGAACTTCAAGTTCACATGCGCTTGTGCGCGGTTCAAGATAATTTAATGATATTGTCCAAGCAAGATCCTTTTTATGCTATTTTGGTTCTCCCCCTAATTTAGGGAATAATGATTCATCAAAATGAAAATCAGCAAATCTTGCTGTGAATACATCTCCTATCAGGAGTTCAACATACTTGATAATAGAGGGAGAATCATATCCAACGTATATCTCATTTCTTCTTTGAGGATCCATCTTTGTACATTGGTTTGGTGCAATTGGAACATATACAACACACCTAAAAATTCTTAAATGAGCAATATTTGGTTCTGACCCAAAAGCCAATTGCAAAGGAGAGAATTTATAATAACTAGTTGGTCTTATACGTACAAGTGTTGCAACATATAAAATAGCATATCCCCAAGCAGATGTTGGGAGATTTGTTTTCATTAATAATGGTCTAGCAATTAATTGTAATTGTTTAATCAAATATTCAGCAAGACCATTTTGTGTGTGAACATGAGTTACAGGATATTCAACATTAATCCCAATTGACATGCAATATGCATCAAAAGCATGTGATGAAAATTCACCAGCATTATCCAAACGGATATTTTTAATGTGATGGTCAGGAAATTGTGCTCGTAATTTAATTATTTGAGCAAGTAATCTCGCAAACGTCAAGTTGCGAGTAGATAATAAACATGCATGTGACCATCGGGATGATGCATCAATTAAGACCATAAAATATTTGAACGGTCCACATGGTGGATCAATAGGTCCACAAATATCTCCGTGAATCCGTTCGAGAAATGTAGGACTTTCAGCTCCTACTTTTACTGGTGATGGTTTAACAATTAATTTTTCTAGGGAACATGTAGTACATGTGAATTTTTCTGATGTTAATATCCTTTTATTTTTTAAAGGATGACCATGTGTATTCTCAATGATTCTTCTCATCATGGTAGATCTCGGATGACCCAACCAGTCATGCCAAATGCTAAAAGTAATAGGATCAGTAAACTTCTAGTTTACTAGATGATGAATTTCAATTGTACGTATTTTTACAAAATATAGGCCAGTAGAAAAAGACGGCAGTTTTTCTAATACAGATTTCTTACCCAAATGCATTTGAGTAATAAAAAGATATTCAATTTCATTTTTCTCATTTGTTTCAACATGATACCCATTTCTGCGGATATCTTTAAAACTCAATAAATTTCTTCTGGATTTTGTGAAAAATAATGTCTTATCAATAATAATTGTTGTTCCTTTAGGCAACAATATGCTAGCTCTTCCGGAGCCCTCAATCACATTTGCACTACCGTTTATCGTATAAATATTTATTTCTCCTATTTTGAGATCAGAAAAATATTTCTCATTTTTTAGTATGGTGTGTGTAGTTCCACTATCAATAATGCATACATCATCATTAACAACAGTCATCTGAACACAAATATATATATGCAAACGTAAATATTATTAAAATAGAATGAAAATGAAAATACAAAAATACCAGGGTGAGGCTTTAGTTCTTCTGGACATTGCCATCACCAATTAAATGGTCTATCCTACCGTCTGGGTGTTCAAAAAAATCCGATACATCCATATGGGTAATATTGATATTAAGATCTTCAGGATTAATATCATCATCATCAGCATCATTTATTGGATATTGAAAAAAATTTGCTTCCACATTTTTATTTTTCAATGAAGCTTGATATAATTCAACTAAATACTTAGCCGTATGACAGTTTCGTGACCAATGACCTTTCATGCCACATCTATAACATATATCCTCATGCTTTTCTTCAATTTCTTTTTCTTTTCCCTTATGATCTTTTCTGTTCCACTTCAGGTGGTCCAGTATTTCTCACAATTTGATTATAATTGTGATAAGAGAAATATCGAGCGTGTCTACGACTATAACCACGACCACGGCCACGGCCATGGCCACGACCACGACTATAACGATGGCTTCTGCTAGAGCCAACATCATTCACTTCTGGGAGTGCTGTTGAGTCAGTTGGTCTGGCTTCATGATTTCTCAATAATAACTCATTATTCTTCTCTGCAATGAGGAGGGCAGTAATTAAATCTATAAATTTTGTATACTCATTTTCTCGATATTGTTGCTGCAGGACAATATTTGAGGTATGAAAGGTGGAGAATGTCTTCTCCAACATATCTTCATCAGTCACTTTTTCTCCGCATAATTTTAATTGAGATGTAATTTTATACATTGCGGAGCTATATTCATTCACGGTTTTAAAATCTTGCAACCTCAGGTGCAACCATTCATACCGTGCAGTGGGTAGTACGACCATCTTCAGGTGGTCAAATCTTTCTTTTAAATTTACCCACAGGACATATGGATCTTTTTCGGTAAGATATTCCATTTTCAAATTTTCATCGAGATGACAACGAATAAAAATCAAAGTTTTAGTCTTGTGTTGTGCAGATACACTATTATTTGCTTGAATAGTTTCACTAAGGCCTTCAACATTTAGATGCAATTCTGCATCGAGAACCCATGACATATAATTTTTTCCAGAAATATCAAGGGTTACAAATTCGAGTTTAGCGAGATTAGCCATAGAGATCAATAAATGCGTACATGTCTTCTGGTTTTGTTAGCGGCAGAAACTCGTGCTTAGTCTTCTAGTTTTTGTACCGGTAGAGACTCGTACTGATAACGTGTTATAAAATTAGGGTAGTGTTAGAATAAAATCTTCGCACTATACACTAATAAAACTCTAACTATTTTACACAAGAATTTCTCTCTTTCTATTCTCTCACAATTTTCTCTAATCTTTCTTTCACTAATCTTTCTTTCACAAAATGATGGTGTATTACAAGCTTAGAGAATAGCTCTATTTATAGAGCTCTAATTAGTGGAATACATCATGGCATACATCATCTTCCACTAATCTCAATTAGTGGTGTCTCCACTCAATAGTGGACATCCATAAAAATATTTTATAATAATTCACATAAATCCATAATTAGTGGAGCCTCCACTAATTAATAAAGATTCCAATAATTCATAACAGTTAATATATAATTTTTTTAATCTCAATTTAATTTAGGGTGATATTAATTTTTATATGTAATATATATAAATAAACTAATACTATATTATATGTTAAAGTTAATAAATTTTATATATAATTTTTATTTTATATATTTAAGATAAGTATTATATAAAATATATATAATATTATATATTTTAATTAATATAAAATATATAATAATTATGTAATATATAATATATAAATAAACCAAGCTTAATATGTTTCAGGTCAGGCTTTTATCGAACTCATTCGATTTTTTTAACTAAACAGGTCTAAATCAAGTTTTTAAAAGCTTGGCATACTTTCATCCTAGGCAAAACATTAATTCTCTGGTACATTGAGAACATAGTCACTAAATATTGGATTCTTTTTATAGATAATATTCATATTGGAGTTTTTTATGATAATATATTTGGATTAGAGTTTTTTTAATGAGAATTAAAAAAATTATTGGGCCAAGGAAATGAGAATATAATATTTTATAAATAAATAATAATTTTTTGAATAGTAAATCATATGAATTGTGTTTACTTTCTTATATAAGATGAAATTTTTTTACTTTTTTCTAATTTAAATGTACTCATGACGAAATATTTTTATACTTATTAATTTTTTCTTATTTAATTGGAAAGAAAGAATAGTGGAAAATAAATTGAAAGATGAAGCAACTTTTCTTACGAATCAGGTAAATCATTACTTTCAAAATTAAAGAGTTTGAAAAGTCTTTATCATATGCTATTTAAATAAAATGAAAGCAACACTTACTTCTAACAAAAGTTTTCCCTTTTTGTGTGTCAAACTAAATGTTTAGGCAATTTATATGATGGGGAAATTATATTTATTCTTGATAGTGTTTTGAGTAGAAAAATGTGATGAAGAAGAGGCTGAAGGTCACAAGTCAATCAAAATGCAAATGTTGTAAAGTGGATACCTGCATTAGATCCCTTTAGTTTCGTTGGGCAATTGGCACCAATTGATTTTTTTTATTTAAGGTCTAGGAGATTGCACTTATCTGTACATTCGGGGATGCCCATTTTTTGCTATATGTCTGCTATAGTTCCTGCATTAAAAATATGCATTAAGAATATATTGCAGGCCATGAGTCTGTCCTCAATGAATGCTGATTGAACAGTGTCCACCAGATTAGGCAAAATACCACGCAATCAGTCAACCAGAAGTTTCGAAATGATTTTATAAATGACGTTGCAATACGATATCGATCTAAAATCCCCAATAGTTTGAACTGTGCTAGATTTCAAAATTAAAGAGATCAATGAATGATTCGAGTTGGCATAACAGTTTGCCTAATCGGAAGAACTCCTTATAGGCAGCCAAGACGTCATTGCCCACTATTGGCCATGATTTCTTAAAGAAAAGTGCAGAGTAACCATCTGGACCTAGGGCCTTGCAATCCCCAATATCCCATAAAGCCCGTTTAATTTCCTCATCGGTTAAATCACGGATTAAGTCCTCTGCCTTCGCTGGTGGTAGTAACGGTCCGCCCGAACAACCTCTGGGTTGAGCCTAGTGCACAGTGTTAGCTATCCCAACAAGTTTTGGTAGTATTCAACAAACTCTTGGGCAACCTCAGCTGGGGAAGTTGTTTTTTATCCATCCGCATGGGTAATTGATGCAATGAAGTTCTTCTTTTTGTTGCAATTGATGACAGCATGGAAGTACATAGTGCACCAATCCGCATTAACCACGTATTTGGTTTTTGCAAGCTGCTGGTAGAACTTAAGCTCAGTTTCCGCTAGTCGCCAGGCCTGCCAGTGTGCCCCCTTTAGCTGGTCAAATAGAGCCTTATCCGTGGGGTTCAATTGGTGTTGCTGCTGAGCATGTTCCACGGCTTTGTGGCTCTCTCAACCCGTTGCGAAATATGTGAGAACTCCCTTGTGTTCAGTGACCGAAGGTGCACCTTAAGTTGCTTAAGTCATCGGCATAAGATAAACTGCTTGTCTCCCTATGCAAGAATGGCCTATTTGTCACGAATCAAGTCCTAGAACTGGCTATGATCTGTCCACATATTAAGAAATTAGAAAGGTCTAGACGTTTTCAGTTCCGACTACTGTAGGCTCCAGAGGCAGGGGCAGTGATCAAATAGAGCCAGGACAGGGAAGAACTCGGCTCCAGCCTGGAGTGGAGAGGAGAACCATTGCGCGTTACCCATTATGCAATCAAACTTGGACCAGACATGTGAGTTAGTCCAAGTGTAGCGAGGCCCATTTGATGGGAGGTCTGCCAAATCTGTGTCCCGACATAAATCTGCAAAGTCTTTTAACTCATAATTTGTTAAGGGAGCCCCATTAAGCTTCTCATTCGGGGATAGGTACGTGTTGAAGTCCCCTATAAGTATCCACAGGCCTTGCACCTGTGTAGCCAAAGCACCCAGCTCTATCCAGAGGGGACGACGAGCCACAATTGTATTATAGGTGTAAACAAAAGAGAAGTGCAAAGTAATGTAAGAAACCTTACTAGTGAGCACGTAGGAAATAGCTTGTGCCAAGGTCAAGAAGACTTGGAGGTCCACTCAGTTAGCATTCCAGAGGATGAGAATCCGTCCATTAGCATCTAAGTCAAAATTATGCACATATGACTAGTTGGCAAACTGAGCACGTAGTGCTGGCAGCAGGTCCACAGCGTTCAATTTTGTTTCCAAAACTGCAAACATATCCACATTATGTTGTCCGACAAATCCCTTCACTCCATATTGCTTGAGGGTTTGGTGGAGCCCTCAAATATTCCAACAACCGACAATCATTGTGGAGGTAGGAGTGCCTTAGGGGCACCACCCAGATTACGGTTTGATTGAGTATATTTGTCCCAAGTAGTGCGAATGAATTTGGTTGCCTACAGTGTGGCTTGTCCAGCTTTAATTGCTGCATTAGGAATTTTTACCGAGATCTCCAATGGAAAAGGAGATGGATGATTCTGTCAGTGTGGCGAAGCCCTTGAAATTGAGCAGGTGCGATTCCAGTATTTGCCCCGTGAACCCCGCGATCAACCTCTGCTCTGTCTTGGGCAACGGCTCCCCTGTTGGGAGCCATGTCAGTTTTCTCGCTAGGCTACTGTTGCCTCAAGTTGAGCCTCTTTCGATGTTGGATCAGTTGTATGTTGTTTGTGTTGGGATATATGCCCTCTTAGATTAGGTTTTTGATGTAAAAATTGAATTTTTTAATAAAAAAAATTATTTTCAGAAATTTTTTGTGAATTTACAATTTTTTTTGTGCACAATTACGTTTGGAAAAGACCCATTGTGTTTAAGTAAGTGATCCATGTGAATGGAAGTCTTTCACAGTAAGGTATAGATCACGGGTTACTTAGCACATAAACTTTTGTTCTTAACCGATTGATGAGAATAGGAATCTCATCATGTTTAGGCTATTATGTTGTAAATTTTAGATGGGGAATGGCTTACCTTTAGCCAGTGAGTAGTCCACTCACTTCATGACATAAGTGTATTTCGAATACATTGAACAGGACCTGTAGTAATGGTTTCTTAAAAGTACTATATGGTAGAAACCTAGACTACTACCGCTACAGCGTGGACTAGAACTCTACGACTTAAGTATGAGTTGGTAGTCTAACGAAGCTGGAAGCATATACTTTGATATGCTATAGTTGATGTTCTATCATAGGGCCAATATACTTACATGTTGGGTATGTGTGACTAATTAGTTAAGACAGATTTGTACAAGATAGTTTCTATATTATATCGCCCCTTATGATTGTCTGAATGATCTGAATATCCAGGGCCCTGGGAAACATGACTTGGATGTTTACTTTAGGGTAACTCCCTTGGAAAGCGGAAATAATCCAGGAGGTCGTGGATCATTGGACTAGATGCCTAAGGATGGTAGATGTTATTTAGAGAGGTGTTAGTACACTTCTTCCTCTCTAAATGTACGACGATATATAGAGTGATATTTTAGTCATTACACCTGTAGGTCGGAGACTTTGCTAACGCAACATTGTCCTTGGGGTCAATATTTTCTTATGGTGATATTAGGAAATATTTAAAATGCAAAATACAGCTATTTATATGGTAATGATATTTTGGTCATTTTAGTAGTCAAGGCGGTGTGTCTTTTGGTCCCCAGTATAGACCGTGAGTCCTAATTAAATACGGGCTAAGGAATTGAACTTAAATTAAATGAAATTATTTTATTTAAGTAGCCTAATTTAATTATTGGGTTAGAATAAAATAAAGGTCTATGGAGACAGAATTAATTAAATTGGTTTTGTGGGTTAATTAATTATTCAGGGCTTTGGCCCAATTTGAATAATTAGGGATTAACCTAGGACTAAACTGATTCAAGCTTATTTAATTGAACTAGTTTATTTGGGCTGAAAAATTAATTATTTATTGGGTCATTGAGTTGGTTCTAACTAAAATAATTAATTAAGCTCAATAGGTTAAATCAAGAGTCAATGGCCTAGTCCAATTTAATCTAGGGTTTTTTATTTAGGCTAAACAGGAGGATTGGAAACAACATGATTGCAATTAGACACACAAGAGAGACGGCTTCTTCTCTATGGAATAGCTAGACGTCTCTCTCTCTCTCTCTCTCTCTCTCTCTCTCTCTCTCTCTCTCTCTCTCTCTCTCTCTCTCTCCAAAAAATTCCCTAGCTCGTTAGTTGTTCACCAAACGGTAGTTAGGCAGGTCATATATTAGAAGACCGAGAGTTTGGCGTTCACATACATGCAAAGGCGGAGTAAGAGGCTTGCAGGAATCGCACCAGAGGCTTCTACCAGCACACCTACACCGGTTGCACACGTTCCGGTACAGCCAACACTTAGAACGAAGAAAAAAGATAAAATTTTTAAAACCTCGAGATTGGGACAAGGAGCAACCGGCACCGACTAGGGCTGCTGGAGCCGGCGCCGGCCTTGCCCTGGAATCCCTGTTCTTATTTTCCAGTTTTTTTTATATTCGCTTCCGCTGCATGCTCCGTGTTTTCCCGCTCTCCATGCCTTCAATTGGTATCAGAGCATGAAGGTTTTTGTGAAAATATAGGGAGCATGCATCTAGATTAATAAAAC
This sequence comes from Voacanga thouarsii, assembly GCA_026120185.1. Taxonomy (NCBI): domain Eukaryota; kingdom Viridiplantae; phylum Streptophyta; class Magnoliopsida; order Gentianales; family Apocynaceae; genus Voacanga; species Voacanga thouarsii. Next base: position 592,382 of record JANUWF010001450.1, read on the forward strand.
TGGACACATATGTGTGATTAAAATTGTGATCTTTTGCTGTTTTTGGTATGGATAGATTCATTGTTAAACCTCACGGGTGAAGGTATAGGAATCTATAATTTACTATTTTTCTTAGTAAATCGTGTAAGTCCAATGTTTATGAGTATAGGCGGTTGTTGGTTTTGGTTGATTTTATTATATTTGGTTTGAAATTGGAGAGCCAATGGTACCAGAAGTCATGCAGAAAAACAGGGGAAATTTGCAGAGGAAAATCCCATAAAAAAAAACTGCAGGAACAGGTTCCAGAACGGAACCGGCACCAACTTAGCTCTAGAAGGCCGGTCCGTGCGCTGGTTTCTGGAGGGTCCTGGTTTTGTGCGGCGGGTGCAGTGGACCAAGGAATTAATTTTATTTTTCCTTGTAATTTTTCTTGTGTTTTCTTTTGGTTTTGGAGTCCATACCAGGCGAAGTTAATATTTTTGCAATAGTTAATATTTATGGAATATTTTTGCATGAAAAATATTAGTAAGGGATTTTAGAATTAAATAAGACCATTAATTAATTAATGTGTTTAATTCTATTATCTGGGTACTTAGGTTTAAAAAATAAAAGAGCATGAAAACGTCTACTGTTTTCTAGCATGCTACTTATTTTTGGTACCTATGTACACATTTTCTCAAAGACCAAAGCCTTTGGGAATGTTTTAACAAGGAAAGCATTTTTCTACAAATTAAGTGGTTATTTTAATTTGAACAAAAATTAATCCTTAGATATTTTCTCAAATGATTTAATCATTGACATAAAAAATATATTGAATTTAGATATTTTTGTAAGTTAAAATAGAAAGCCATTTTGTTTTAATTTTAGCACAAGAAAAATGTTTTGTCAAATAAACTTGAGACCAAAGTCTCTAAAAAGTTTTAATTGGAAAATTTTTGAAATCATTAAGTTTTAACGTAAATAAAATTAGTCCATGAGAAAACTTCTCAAAAGATATAAACCTTGATATGGAGATTTTTATGGACTTAGACATTTTATTTTTGAATTGGGGGAAAACTTAATGAAAATTTTCAAAATGATATTTTTCAGAAAACCCTTGTTTTAAAAGACTAAGTGGGAGAGGAGTTTCAACGGCCTCACGGCTTCTATCACGATCCTCATTAGAGATCATGGGTCCCCTCGCATCACCCTGAGAGTGAACCCGTATAGGATGGAGATACCATAAGGATTTAGATCTAATGGAGGGATGTAATTAATAACTCAGGACACGTACTATGATCGGTCAGTCCCTCGTTGGAGGTCATAGTGCGAGGTATGTCCATAGGAAATGAGAAGAAACGGCTATCCCCTCGATGGAGTTATCTTCTAGATCATTACCTAGAAAGGAAATTAATTTGTGGTAGTAACATACTTAGCTTAGGAAACTGTTAATCTTCCCAAGAAGCTATGTCAGTTTTCCTAAGAGCCAAATTGATTATTATCAACTTTGATAATAAGGATAAAGTGCACATATTTGTTTTGTTTTCACAAATTGAATCTTTTTTCTTTTATTTTTCGATTTTTCAGAAATGGTGGAAGGTTCTTTTAGTCTATTGGCCGTTATTCTCCGAGAGAATAAGCTAACGGGACCAAATTATGTGGATTGAAAAAGGAACCTGGACATAACACTTACAGCCGAGAAGTATAAGTATGTCATGTACGAAACCTGTTCTGTAATCGAGGAGAGTTCCACCGCTGAGGAGCGTGAGGCTGAAAAGGTATGGAAGAAGGCTGACGAGATGACTCGTTGTTACATGTTGGCCTCTATGTCTAATGTGCTCCAATCCAAACATGAGTACATGCCCACTGCGTATGACATAATCCAATCATTAGTCACGATATTCGCGGATAAGAGCTGGCTCGCAAGGTAGGAGGCTCTTCGAACCATCATAAACACTAAGATGGCTGAGGAAGCATCAGTCAGAGAGCATAAGCTCAAGATGATTGCTGCTTTCAAGGAGGCAGAAATCTTAGGTGTTGTCATTGACCCCGAGAGCCAAGTGGACATGGTTCTCAAATCTCTATCAAGTTCCTTCACTCAGTTTAAGTTGAACTATAACATAAATAAGTTGAACATGGGTTTGATTGAGCTGATGAAGGAGCTCCAGATGGCAGAGTAGGTCATGAAGCTACAGTCAAATGCAATGATTGCTAAGATTTCATCTTCTAGAATTGGGCCCAAACCTAGAAAGTTCAAGAAGAAGAAGGGAAACGCAGCGGGCCAGCCCAAGACCCAATCCAAAAACAAACCCAAGGGTAAGTGCTTCAAGTGTGGACTGAAGGGACACTGAAAAAAGGAGTGTCTGGATCTTCAAGCCAAGAAAGACCCCACAGGTAATATTTTCTATTTAGAGTCCATATCAATAGTTGGATCAACTTCTACTTGGATAGTTGATTCAGGAGCCACTGATCACATCTGTAACTCCTTGCGGGGATTTAAAAAGATAAAAAGATTCCAGAAAGGCGAACATGGACTACGTGTGGGAAATGGAGCATAAGTTTCGCCCCTTGCAGTGGGAGAGCTGAATCTTATTTTTTATTGCAATAGAATAGTGGTTTTGAAATATATTTTATATATACTTGAATTTAGATAGAATTTAATTTCAATTGCAAAACTAATAAATTAAGGATATTCTGTATCTTTCCATTCTGGTATTTCTATTAATAGAGATGGAGAAATTCTATATACTGGGCACATGTATGAAAATTTATTTTTCTTAAACCCTATTAACAATCAATTAAATAACGCTTAATCTGAACATTTAACAAGGAAGAGAAAGACCAATGTCAATGACTCTTTTCTTTGGCATCTAAGGTTGGGTCATATCAATTCAACTAAGATTCAGAGGTTGATCCATGATGGGCCCTTGGGCTCATTGAGATTGACAAATTGGCCTCAATGTGAGTCTTGCCTAATGGAAAAGATGACCAAGAGGTCATTTGCCTCTAAGGCGGATAGAGCTAAGGAGGTATTGAGTCTTGTTCATACTGATGTGTGTAGTCCTTTGTCTACACCAGCTAGAGGAGGGTTTGAATACTTCATCACTTTCACGGATGATTGTACAAGGTTTGGTTACGTTTACTTGATGAGACGCAAGTCTGACTCTTTTGACAAAAGAGTTTAAGGCTGAAGTGGAGCGTCGGACAGGTAAATTGATCAAGATCTTACGATCGGATCGTGGTGGAAAGTACCTCCTTGGTGAATTCAAGAACTACATCATACATCATGGGATAGTATCCCAACTCTCTGCACTGGGGACCCCAGCAGAACGGAGTAGTTGAGAAAAGGAAGAGGACATTGATGGAAATGGTCCGAAGTATGATGTCTCATGCTACTCTTTCGGTGTCCTTTTGGGGATATGCTCTGGAAACAGCGGCATATATTCTAAACTTGGTGCTTTCCAAGTCAGTACCTAGGACTCATTATGAGATGTGGACTAGGCGTAAGCCAAGTCTGAATCATCTCAGGATATAGGGTTGCCCAACTTATGTATTGGTCAAGGGAGACAAGTTGGAACCAATGTCAGAATTATGCTATTTTGTTGGGTATCCAAAAGGGACAAAGGGTGGTTACTTTTATCATCCTAAGGAGCAGAAAGTACTTGGTAGTACCAATACTAGATACTTGGAGGATGATCAAAGTACTTCCACAAAAGGTTCAACTAGATTGGAATTGGAGGAGAAGTTATCTTCGAAACAACTTCTTCTGACCTGATTGTGGAACAAGAAGATGCACAGCCTTAAGAACTTGTACATATGGAGCCTCGTCGTAGTGGGAGAGTGTCTAGGGTTCCGGAGAGATGGACTAGAGAAGCTTTCGAGCTGGTCTCTGACCATCAGAAACAAGACCCCATTAGATACAATGAGGCTATTGCTAATGCCGATACAAATCTGTGACATAAAGTAATGAAAGCCGAGATTGAGTCTTTGTATCTTAATCAGGTTTGGGATCTTATAGCTTCACCTGACCTGATGGGATAAACCCCATAAGGTGTAAGTGGGTATACAAGAGAAAGAGGGGAATAGATGGGAAGGTGGAAACCTTCAAAGTTAGGCTTGTGGCGAAAAGGTATACTCAGAAAGAGGGAATCGATTATGAGGAAACCTTTTCTCCGGTAGCCATGCTTAATTCTATCCGTATCCTCCTTGCCATCGCATGTCATTATGACTACGAGATATAGCAAATGGATGTCAAGACGGCATTTTTAAATGGCCATCTTAGTGAAGACATCTATATGTTCCAATTGAAAGGTTTTATTGCTGAGGGCCAAAAGCATATGGTTAGCAAGTTTAAGAAGTCCATCTATGGACTTAAGCAGGCATCAAGGGCATGGAACATTCGTTTTGATGAGACTGTAAAGTCTTATGGTTTTGTTCAAAATGAGGATAAACCATGCGTATACAAGAAGCTTGAAGGCATTAATGTGGTTTTTCTTATCTTGTATGTGGATGATATTCTACTCATTGGAAATTATGTAAGGTCATTATTATCTACAAATGCTTAGCTGTCTAGTCAATTCAGTATAAAAGACATGGAAGAAGCCAGCTACATTCTCGGGATTAGACTTCTTAGAAATAAGAAGTAGAGAATGTTAGGATTATCCCAAGTTGCATACATTGACAAGATGTTGGTCAGGTATAGCATAGACTTATGCAAGGGAGCTCTAATTCCTTGTAGACATTATCATTTTCTTCAAGGGACTGTCCTAAGTCTCGAGAAGAAAATGACAAAATGAGTAGGATTCCTTATGCTTCGGTTGTGGGATGTCTCATGTACGCCATGCTGTATACTAGGCCAGATATCTGCTTTGCCGTAGGCTTGGTTAGCAGATATCAGTCAAACCCCTGGGAGGTTCATTGGCAAGCTGTACAGCATATACTCAAGTACCTCAAAGGAACGAGAGATTATATGCTGGTTTACAGGGCGGATGACTTGCTTCCTACAGGATACACAAGCTCAGACTTCCATGCGGATAAGGATGAGAGAAAATTCACTAGTGGATATGTCTTCACCTTGTGTGGAGGAGCTATTTCATGGAGGAGTATTAAGCAATCTTGCATTGCTAACTCAACCATACAAGCTGAGTATGTGGCAGCTTCGGAGGCATCCAAGGAAGCAGTCTGGCTCCGGAAATTCCTTTCAGAACTTGGAGTCATGCCACACATAGACAGGCCGATTATAATGTATTGCGACAACACTGGAGCAGTATCACAATCAAAAGAACCCAGGAACCACAAGAAGAGGAAGCACATCGAGAGGAAGTATCACCTGATCTGGGATTTCATCTAGAGACGGGAAGTCGTGGTAGAACAGATTGCCTCCGAGAACAATCTAGCAGATCTATTCACCAAGCTTTTGGTTGAGAGAGTCTTCAAGAGACACTTAAACGCCATAGGGGTGGACACCTACGGACTTACTTAATCTTATAGTGCAAGTGGGAGATTGTTGGGATGTATGCCCTCTTAGACTAGGTTTCTAATGTAAAAATCGAATATTTTAATAAAAGAATTTATTTTCAGAAATTTTTTGTGAATTTACAATTTTATTTGTGCATAATTACGTTTAGAAAAGACTCATTGTGTTTAAGTAAGTGGTCCATGTGAATGGAGGTCTTTCACAATAAGGTATGAATCACGGGTTACTTAGCACATAAACTTTTATTCTTAATCGATTGATGAGAATAGGAATCTCATCATGTTTAGGTTATTATGTTGTAAATTCTAGATAGGGAATGACTTACCTTTAGCCAGTGAGTAGTCCACTCACTTCATGACATAAGCGTATTTCGAATACGTTGAACAGGACATGTAGTAATGGTTTCTTAAAAATATTATATGGTAGAAACCTAGAGTACTACCGCTACAACGTGGACTAGAACTCTACGACTTGAGTATGAGTTGGTGGTCTAACGAAGCTGGAAGCATATACTTAGATATGCTATAATTGAGGTTCTATCATAGGGCCAATATACTTATATGTTGGGTATGTGTGACTAGATAGTTAAGACAGATTTGTACAAGATAGTTTCTATACTATATCGCCCCTTATGGTTGTCTGAATGATCTGAATATCCAGGGCCCTGGGAAACATGACTTGGATATTTACTTTAGGGTAACTCCCTTGGAAAGCGGAAACAATCCAGGAGGTCGTGGATCATTGGACTAGAGGCCTAAAGATAGTAGATGTCATTTAGAAAGGTGTTAGTACATTTCTTCCTCTCTAAATGTACGGCGATGTATAGAAGAGTATTTTAGTCATTACACCTGTAGGACTTTGCTAACGCAACATTGTCCTTGGGGTCAATATTTCCTTATGGTGATATTAGGAAATATTTAAAATGCAAAATATAACTATTTATATGGCAAGGGTATTTTGGTCATTTTAGTAGTCAAGTCGGTGTATCTTTTGGTCTCCAATATAGACCGTGAGTCCTAATTAAATACGGGCTAAGGAATTTATCTTAAATTAAATGAAATTATTTTATTTAAGTAGCCTAATTTAATTATTAGGTTAGAATAAAATAAAGGTCCATGGAGAGAGAATTAATTAAATTGGTTTTGTAGGTTAATTAATTATTCAGGGCTTTAGCCCAATTTGAATAATTATGGATTAACCTGGGACTAAACTGGTTTAGACTTATTTAATTGGACTAGTTTATTTGGGCTGAAAAATTAATTATTTGTTGGGCCATTGAGTTGGTTCTAACTAGAATAATTAATTAAGCCCAATAGGTTAAACCAAGAGTCCAATGGCCCAGTCTAGTTTAACCTAGTGTTTTTTATTTAGGTTAAATAGGAGAATTGGAAACAATATAGTTGCAATTAGACACACAAGAGAGACGGCTTCTTCTCTATGAAATAGCCAGACGTCTCTCTCTCTCTCTCTCTCTCTCTCTCTCTCTCTCTCTCTCTCTCCAAAAAATTCCCTAACTCGTTAGTTATTCCACAAACGGTAGTTAGGCAGGCCATATTCTGGAAGACCGAGAGTTTGGGGTTCACATACATGCAAAGGCGGAGTAGGAGGCTTGCAGGAATCGCACCAAAGGCTTCTACCAGCACACCTACACCAATTGCACACATTCCGGTATAGCCAACACTTAGAACGAGGAGAAGAGGTAAAATTTTTAAAACCTCGGGATTGGGACAAGGCGCAACCGGCGCCGACCCTGCCCTGGAATCCCTGTTCTTGTTTTTCAATTTTTTTTATGTTCGCTTCCGCTGCGTGCTCCATGTTTTCCCGCTTTCCATACCTTCAGTTTGCTGGTAGTAGCTTCTCCTGCGTTTGCAGATTGCCTCAGAGCCTTCTGGTGTGGCTCCTAGTTTTCGACCATTGGTGCTTTCCTCTTGTCCAGTCGTGGTGTCCTTGATCGAGCCTAAGCAAAAGAAGCACACTTTGGCCTGGCAGCTGGAGAATGGCCCAACTGTCCCAACTTGTTCAAGAAGGTATCCTCCCTGTTTTGAACCTTGTCACCCAGAGAATTTTGCACACGGTGTCCAAACTTGCAACATTTTGAGCAGAAGGATGGCTCAAATTCAAAACGGACTGGTTGTTTAATTTTCCCCGATGGCAGTCTTATTGGTACGGCCTTGACAAGCGGCTT